>VXAK01009137.1:0-19317 GCA_013399435.1 Arenaria interpres
TTGTTAATGCTTCCTTGTTTATAACTACCCGAACAGTTCAAATTACAGGTGAAACAGAAGTAACTTAATAGCCTGACTCTCCAATATCAACAAGAACTTTGTACCCGAATAAACAACATATATGTTACAGTCCAACAGTATTTCGCTTGCAATTTTCAGAAATCCTGACTGTTAGACATTAAAAATCTCCAAAGAGCCTCATGGCATGTGCTAAATGTGTTGCTGACGGCTTAAATTCATCAGAAGACAAAAATCTACTGAGCATGCAAGTATAGAAAATTGCACCAAAAAAAAAGTATTAAATAGATTTGGGCAGTTTGAGAGCACAATAAACACAAACTCAGGCTTGTGAGTAATTTCTACGCGTAGAAAACAAGCTGCTAATATGGAATTACCTTGAAATATCGTACCTGTTTCATACTTCACTGCAATACTATTATTTCTTTGTAAATCATACTCCTCATAGTTGAATATAAGGAAGGCTAAAAGGAAAACACAGCTTCCTACCCACTGTCTTCAAAACTGAGTTTAGGTGACTCATTTGTATTCCAGGGCGAAGAGCAACTGCCCTGTGAATGAGATTGAAGCTCTTTGTGTATCATCCTGGTCATAAAACTTACCAGTGGGAGATGATAAAAGGACCTGAAGTACCTTTTGCTGTCATATCTCCTCCCAGGTGATAGCTCTGTTCTTTGAGTATCCTAAGCACCAGTGTAGTTTTCCTTTCACCGGCACTTTCATAAAAGTATTTTGTTTTACTTACATGAGAAAATAAATTCTTTTTAGTATCTTTTAAGTTACTTCATGAACCTTTGGCCATGGAAATATTATTCCACAAAATGATAAAAAGTACAAAAAAGTGTATTTTCCTTCGGCTTTTTAGCCAGGATAAATTTAAATCCTCGCTTTTCAAACTTTAAACAACATACTGGCACATATTTCAGAACATTAGTTGAGTTATATATATGTATATACACAGGGTAAAATTAAAGAAGTCAATACATTCAAGGATTTGTTGCCTTAAACTACTTCTGATATTAAAATGGGATGACTTCCTGGTAAATGTTGTCACCTAAAAGCAGACCACCACATCTGCTGTTTGATACGTATACAAAGATTTTAAACAGTAAGAGTGACTGGAAGTTTTCTCCACCGTTCTTTAAGTGGATTAAATCTTTGCAGCCATTTTCAAGTGTAAAAGCTTCATTTTCTACTCAATGACCATAACTGACTAAAAATGCTCAAACACGCTTTTTGAAAGGAAAAAAATGAATGATTTAAACGTATAAAAACATCTATAGTGCTCTCCTTCCCCACGAGACACATTGCAGATGAGCTAAAACTGATAGAGTGATAAAGGAACAAAGTAGATTAAAAGTACATTATGTCATAGAGCTGTATTTCACTTACTACTTTGAAGTAAAAGGCACTCTTTCCTTTACAGAGGTATGCTCCATGAGGCAGTGAAAATTAAATTACTTTTAATTACAGATGTAATTGAATGACAATTCTAAACAAAGATTATTCAGTACCTTTAGAAACACCCCTGTACAGTTTCCACTTCATTGGAACGAAATCTCAGAAATTACTGTTATTTCGTGAGCAGCCCTTCTCTATACCACAGAATTAAAACATTAATCCAATTATTCTATGTGTCTGTTCTACAAGGACCTTAAAAGTGTCTATATTTACTCAGTTTTGGTCTTCCAGAATGCTTTTTTAGTATGTATTTTTACAGGTTTAAAAGCACATACGAAGTATGTTCTTAGAACAAATTCTAAATCATTCTGATGTCTATGTTTTATGAACAAAACCCAATGAACTCTTGAACCCTCTTGCTTGGGGAACTTCTAAAAAATAATTACAATAATTTCATAGTTCTTGTGTGGATTTTTTCAAGTCTTTCAACATCCTTGTAAAATCCTGCATACTAAAGGAGCTTCTGAATGGGCAGTTCAGAAATCAGAATTCCCACCACCTATACAACAATCCTACCTGCAAGAACTACGTTTCTTTTTTGTATATTTTTTTTTCTGAGTTAATGAACTCTGAATTCCTTTCTGCATTATGTCATACCTTCAGGTGCAGAAAGATGCTTCAGCCAACCCTACTGCCTCCCATAAAGGAAAAAAAGGAGCTTAAAGAAACTTTAAATAGAATTTCCCTATTTCTCATGTAAATGTTCTAAGAACCAGTCAGTACAAACAATACATAATTATGCAAAATATAAAATCTGGTCTTGCCTACCATACTCCTCCTACCATTTACAAATAATTTCTTTTTATGAGAAAAAAAAAACCCAACAAACCAAAACAAAAATCTAAAACACCAACAATGTACTTACCATAAAGAGAAAACTCAGTGCTCCTTATCCCACATGAAAAGAAATATCTCCCTCCATTCCAGTTTATAAGCACCAGCTGAAGTACTCTAGGTGTGTCCAGAGTTTTTTATTGGCTAGTTCTGAAGAGATCAATTAGCACATCTATTTGTTTTCATTTTCCCTAGTTAGTTCATTTATTTGTTTAGGGCTACCTTCACAAAACACAAAGCTCTGAGTCTGGAAGCCTTCTCTTGATGGTAAAGAGTTTACAAGTATCTCTTCTTCCTGAGTCTCCTACAAGGTCCAGCTCCTGTGCCTCTGGCCTAGTTTGTGCTCCTTGTCTTAGATGCATGTATTTTTATTTGAGCGTTGCTTTTAATACACTTGGTATTAATAATACCAGAAAGACCTGGTTCAGTTTGCTACGTGTTCCTTTACCTATCTTAAATATAACCATTATTTAACCGTTGATTTGATACAAAGTCTACTCATGTGACTTCTAGAGCTCTCTTTAGACTCTAACTAAAATGAAAAATGCCACTATTGCTTCTCACGTTTTCCAGTAAGGGAGGAAACTCAAAGGTTTAAGCCAACAAAATTATGATTATCCTGGGGGAAGACACTAGAACCCTACAGAGAGTTTCAGGTTACTTAGTCGTGACTCACCGGGACAGCTGTGGCTCATTACACTCAACATTGAATATAAAGGAATAATAGGAATTATATTCCCCTAGAATAGGTTGCCTGGTCTTTATGGTTGAACCCGGCTTCATCACAGCACAGGTTTTGACTCAGCCCAGCCTGTTGATGTTGATTCTGTGGGCAGGTGAAGGTTCTAGCTGGAAAGCAATCCATCTGAAACTCATTTGTTGGCAGAAGCCAGCTGTGATTAGTATCTTCCAGTAAAGTCCTGTACTTTCCCGAGTTAATAAGCTTGCTTAATTCTGCTAATAGTCTCTGTTAAATTGCTTGATTTTAGAAACTGGCAATCAAACTACTACAGCTTACCTTAAACCATTTGTAGAGCAAAGTAGGACCATCCACTTAGGTATGTAGTAGTCTCAGCTACTAATTGGTGATTGTTGTTGTCTCACAGTCTATTTCTAATTTTTTGATCTATTTGATATAAACCTTTTTACTACTGTGTACATGTTTTGTCTATATATAAATATACATGTATATTATATACACACACATACATTTGCATCTTACAAATGGACTCATCCATGTAACAATTCAGCTAGAAGACTGCATCCACAAGTCTTCATCCACAACCTTCTGAACCATTTTCAAAGTCTAGACTTTAATATTAGCTGGAGGGAAACAAAAAGGGGGAAAAAAAAAAAAAAGAAAAAGAAAAATGAAAGCATGGTCTCACATTTCAGATATAGGAGAAGAAAAAGCATTGCAGCTCTAGCTTGGAGACCGCTGATCCAGGCTAATCGAAGGCTTGAACAGGAAAACATTTTGTACTTAGAAATTTGGATTATCTCATGGCACTGAGATGGGAAAACCATAAGGCATAAGGACAAAAAGGAATGAAGTGACCGCACTGTCATTTTTCATCTTCAAACTCATAGTTCTTGTCTATCTCACACCAGAGGTACAGAAATTGGCTTTCCTTTTCTGGTAGTGGCTTTAAGTTGGAGGTTAACAAATTTATAACAGAAAGTATAGTACAAAGTTTTCTGTGAGAGAATAGGACTTCTGAGTGGAAGGCTTCTTCCAGTCCTTACAGTCTCTTACTTCATGCAAAAAATAAATCTCAAAGATAATATTTTTTAAAAGGGTACTTATATCTAAAGCATTTTTTTAGTAGTTTCCCTCAGTAAACCTATGAAGCGTGAAACAAATGCTTCCTGTACCTTTCAAAAACATTTTTATTCCAGCACAATTTGACTTGTGGATTATATTGAAAACAAAAACTGGTCATGTTTGAGTAAGCTTCATTGTTTAATCAGAAATTTACAAAAAATCTGAGCTTTACAAATATATTCTGAACTGAACATCCTAAAAAAACCAGATCTGGAAAACATACTATGAAAAAAAGAAAGGCCTAGAAAAATAGTTTAAGATGTAGATCTGGTTTCGTTTCTTCTGCGTTTTTTCCCTGAAGACAACATTCCATTTTGCTACATGAAAAGAACAGGTTTTTGAAATTAGAAAGGAATAGTTCCAGTAGGAAGAGACAGACCTACAATGATCATCTAGCCCAACTAAAAGTTAAACATTGTTATTATGTTCATTGTCCAAATGCCTCTGAAACACTGACAGGCTTAGGGCATCAACCGCCTCTCTAGGAAGCCTCTTCCAGTGTTTGACCACCCTCTTGGTAAAGAAATGCTTCCTAAAGTCCAGTCTGAACCACCCCTGGTGCAGCTGTGAGCCCTAACCACACATCCTGTGACTGGATCCCAGCGAGAAGATCTCAGCACCTCCCTCTCCACCTCCCCTCCTCAGGAAGTTGTAGAGAGCAATGAGATTGCCCCTCAGCCTCCTTTTCTTCTACGAATAGTCATTAGGGAATGATCCAGGAAAGCAAAGAATCAGGTGAGCTACTAGATCTTACGTGTAACAGTATTTTTTCATGGTAGATTTGGTTATGGCAGTTACAAATGAAAAGCTATTACCTTTAGGTTAGTTTTAGCTCTGAAGTTTTCATTTTCAGTGCTCAAAATAAATTGGAAAAAAAAACCTTAGGAATTATTTTTTACAGATATCTCCATTGGATATTGGTAGTTTGCATGATATTTTACTATAAGCCAAGAAATCACCATGCAGTGATATAAATATTTCTCCTGCAGCATGTCTTGCTGTTTTATTTTTGTACCCCTGCAAGGATAATAAGCTACATGATATATTATCATCATGAGGTGATGGTAACACTCGCAAGAGACATAAGTATTTTGCCATTTATTATACTTGAAGTCAAATCTTTTCCTTTGCCATTAGTATAATCAACTATTGACTACAAAATCTTTACAGAACAAAGATAAAAAAGCCCAAAGGATTTCCAAACCTTCCCAGCTACCAAATGTAACTAGAAATTAAAAAACATGCGTTTTCCAGAGAAGAAACATCTATTACAAATTAATTGGATTCACCTTTCATTTTTGCACATAATATTAAAATAAAGGAAGACAATAGAAATTTTTTGAAAGTAATAATACAATGTAAAGTTAACTCCAAAAATTATGTCAACAAAAATAATCCACATTAGTAGTGAAATAATGTAAGAGAGGAAAAAAAGAAAGGATTGGAAAGTCTTAAGACCTCAACATTATGTACAGCCAAGCAAGCTAAGCTCATACAAAAAATATTCTATAGGTTATTATTGCCTGAAATATCAAGGAGGAGTAATCTGTTTCATACACAGAATTCAATTCTGGAGAGACAAATAATTTAAATCAGGTTTGACTAAAACAAAATTTCTGTAATTTTTTCAGGAAAAAAGCCCAAACAAACAAAACATCCCACTTTTGGAATGCTGATACCTCCTAAGAATTCAGGTTTCTTGTAGAGAAAGAAATGTCTTTCTTTCATCTTTTTTTTTTTTAATTTATTTTCCTTTATTTTTTTAACTACCTCCACTGAAGGATTAAAAAATACCGCTTTGAGTACAGAAAAGTCTCATAAGCTAGCCTTTTTAAGGAAATAAAGTTCTTTCACCAGGGCTGTGACCCTTTAAGCACTTCCATAAATAACTAAATAATGACAGGGAAGTAAAGATGCACTAGGAAGGGAAGTGTTTATGTTCTTCTGGAATCAGAGCCCTACCTACCACTCAAGGAAAACAGGCTATTCTAATTCAACAGAAAAGACAGAATTAGAAAAACACTGCAGCATACAGCAAAGTATCGATGTGCTTGAAATCATTAAACCCATTTTCTTTTAAAAACTGCATAATGAAGAATTTAATGCAAAATTTTTTCTCCTTTAAATCATAATTCTTCTTAGCTAGCTGAACTTAACCTTTAATTGAATGTAACATAAATAATTTAAAATGTTAGATTTATGACACTTTAAAATGTAGAAAAAACGTTACGTATAATCCTAGTATAAATATAAAATGCCCTTTTCATTCTCTCCAGCTAAAGAATCTCATTTATTATAATTAATGCTGGAAAGTTGCTTTTCTTGAAGTCATTTTCACATTAGTGGTTATACTGTTGTCATATAATTATCTGCTGCAAGTTTCTTTATTTCTTTTGACAATTATAAAAATTAAAAAGCTAGAGCCGTGTTGGCTAATATGTTTCTGAGAGGTGTTCAGAAGACATAGGATTTTTAAACTTCTTAAAAACCCAAAATGAAACACTAATCTGCTTTCCTAAAGCTACTTCTTCACTATTACACATCTTCACTGATGGCGCTGTTTCCCGATTTGAAATCCAATGCTATCAGAGAATAGATTGCCACTTTTATCAGAAAGCTTCAAAAAATATTTTTAAAAGACCTACAAGGATGATTTAACATTGTCTTAATTACAGTGTTAGCTACTTCTTCATGTATGACAAAAAGGGTAATTATTCCTTAAGTCTGCTAAAACATTCAGCAAAATAACCCGCATTGTATTACTAGCAATAGTACTCCTATATATTACACTAAAAGTAAGTTATTGCTCAACAGAATCTTTTCTTGAAGCACCTAAAATACAAACTTCTCCAAATTCTCCTGAAATCTACCGCATTGCACAAAAAGTTCGCCTGCAAACTTAAAAAAGGAAAGGTCTTTCAGGAATGCTGCTGGAGGAGTGGAAGCTTTGGAAAATTATGCTAGATATACTTGTAAGCAATAAAGAACCTCTTGGGGAACAGAAAACCAGCAAGGCTTGGAAAGAGTCAGAGCAATTCCAGAGCATTGCCAATTCATTTCTAAAATCAATAGGACAGGCATGTAGAGCTTAGCTTATTTAATACACTTTGCTCATCTTCAAGGGAAAACATTTATTTTGGGAAATGAAAGTATTGGGCCTTATCCAGCCACTGTAACTCCTTTTTTCTTCAGTTCTAATATTTTATTCCTTTGTTAATAATCCTGTGCTTAGAAAACACAATGAGTACAGAGATTCTTTGGATGATGAGAATAGTCAGGGCAAAGGTCGAGCTTAATCAAACTAATACTTGGAAGTAACGTAACTGGAAGTCGCAATTATCAGCAGCTTTCCCTTTGAGAAGCTCGCTGATCTTTATGAAGAACTTCCTATTAATTTTATGCACTGAATTTTGCATCTGTTTTACAATTAACGATTTTTTTCATTGTCTCACACTGGCTGTGGCAGGGCTGAAAGCCAACCCTAGGCTCTCCAGCTCCCAGTATCTATTCCCATTCTCGCTGTGAAATGAACTCTTAAATCAGACTCAAAGGTGGAAACAGCTTATTTCTTGCTGACGCAGCATGATGCAACTGCATCCCCTGAAAAGATTAGCATTTGACTCCCTGAGTTGCTGATTAATCACTGATTAATGGTTTGCTTATCATTTTAGTTCCTTGTAAATAATTTTCCAACTTTTTATTTTTTTAAAACTTATTATCTCAAAGAGAACCCTTAAAAACGTTTCTGTTTTCATCCTCTCATTTCACCAAAGGAAGTGTCTTTGCAAGACAGTTCTACTAAGGTGATGAAAATAGTTCTCTCTACTTGGCTAGAGAAGTAACTGCAAAGATTTCAAAGGCTGTCCAACTTCAGATCTCAAAGATAAGGAAACACACTAAAACTTCCATAAAACTCTTACCTCCTAGAAAGCTGAGGAAAAGCAAAATAAATACTTCTCTCTGTGCTATCCTTAAAAATAATTTTAAAAGTATCTCAATATTTGTCGTCCTTTTCAGGATGTATCCCAGTGATCAGAGACTTGCAAGGCAGAGAGACTGCATATTTTGACAGATTTTCCATGACACAAAGCACCACAACTCTAACTGAAGTCAGCAGCATTTTATGTAATGCTAAAAGAGAAAAAATCATGCTGTTTCAGAACTGACTGTATATATGTAGCTAAGATGGATCACTGATGGAATTAAAAACCGTAAGTGATCTTTTGCAATGGACATGACATTATTCTATAGCAAGAAAATATTTAAATATCTTTACTAATCGTCTCAAAAAACTACAGGTTTTTCTTCTGCACTTCCCAAAGAAGAGTCTTGTGGCACACACAGAAGTGCCAGTTTGCAGAACTGTGTTATTTTTGCAAAAGTCATGTCTCTGTTTGTGAGAATCACACACAAAACAGCCTTTGGGTATTAGGAATGAAGCACTGAAATATGGAGAATAAATTCGAAAATACATGAAGGTAAATATAAACTATCACAAATTTGTATATGTTTATATGTTGTTTTGGGGTCAATTTATCTGTCACTTTGTTTTTCTTATGGGGGTTTTCCATGACTTCTGCAATTAATATTTTATCCTACCTGTGAGCAGCTTGAGACTTGTAGGATTTATACAATGTGTTCTAGCTTAGAGCTTGCATTTGGTGCAAATTTCTGTATTAAATAAGCATAAAAAACAACAGGTTTGGGTATTTCCTACAATTCTACATCCCTAGTTACAATCTACTGATCTGGAGCCCCTAAGTAGTGGCTTGCCGGGTTGAAGAATCTACTTGTAGTGTTTTCACTATGTCTCTATATAAAGTGTTAGTTAAGTGAAGAGAAGATGGAAAATATAGCGCCTTAAGGATGGAACTGTGTTTAGCTATTTCTAACAGTTGTAATTCCCTCATTTACACAATTGCTATAGTCGTGTAGATGAAGTTTTAATCTATCTCCTTATAGCTGAATCTTAGAGATACTGTGTGCTTAAATACCTCGGTCATTGTGCGGACTGTATTTCAAGTGGAAAAAGGACTGACGATTGCAGCATTGTGTTAAGGAAATTTTAGTCCTGTGTAAGATGTGGCAAAGTAAGAATAACTCAGATTTAGACTGCCTAAATGAGTTTATGGTATAATTGTTGTATCCCTTCGGGATTAGTAGTGAAGGAGATAATGCAGGCAAATCACAGAAAACCCACTCAACGCTCAAGACATTGGAGATTTTGAGATGAGATCATGATGCACAACAGAGAGATTCTCTGCTCTCCCAGAATATGTCAGTGAACACAGCAAAAAAGTTTAAAAAGGCACTTTTAATGGGGTTTCTTCATGTTTGATTGCTCTATCAAGACCTATTTGGAAACGACATTGTGTACATCTATATGCATATATATGGGTATTTATATAACTGGATGAAGATGGGGTTATACATCAAAAAGGTAGTCAAGGCACTGGGGAAATCATAGCACGAGATGGTTTCAAGAGATGTTTGTGAGAGAAAACAGTGAAAATCGGTGTTAAAATTTAGAAAGAAAAGTTCCTTTCTGCAGGAGAGCAGAATTGATTGAAAATCTTGAGACTAGGAAAAAAAAATAAAATAACTGTTTATTCCATTCTGTTTTCCTTCCTTTCTAGGGAGAGAGCAACAGAATTCATTTTCAGCTAATAGAATGCAAGCACTTCTGAGGTCCGCTACTATAAAGTACAATTACTTTCCAGGAGGCAAAAGTTAGCATTTTAAAATTGTAGTAGTATTAGAAAACCTCTTTATATTGGGGTGATCTGAACTTGAGGGAGTCCCTTCACTTAAGAACATTTAAAATTAGGTCAATACAAGTGCTAGGAAATATAGGAACCAATTCTGCCTTGAAGCTTGTGCCTTGACCAGTCTCCCTCACTACTATTCCGTTCAGCAAAACTATTTTAATCCGTTGTTGAAATTCAAGCCTAGCTAGATTTTCTATTCCCACATAAACACAGAGCTGACAGTCTCAACCAGGATGATGGTTAATGCTTTTGGGGGCATAAGAACCTCTCCAGTAGGTAATATTCTCCAAGTGCTAAGTCATTTTACACAAGCCACTTAACTGCCACCTTAGAGTAATGACTTTCTGTCACTACTGACCTAGGCTTGATTCAATTCTTTTACTATTTATCTTCACAGTAATAAACAAATTTGTCTTGTCAGTACAGTTTGTTTACTTAGGCCCTTCTGAAAAAGCACCTTCTAAAAGCCAGTTACACGTGGCAGGAAAAAAAGCAGTACCGGATAGAGAAGAACTGTGTTAGAGAAAATATTTTAGTTTTATAACTTTCTTAAGTTCCTTGGTTAATATAGTATTTATCAAGAAACTTTGGGATAAAGTCTTTATGTTTTGGAAAAGGTTTTCCACTTAAAATTCATAACATGAGCAATAGCATGTGGGACTCTACCTGGTAAAAGCTAAAGGCAATTGTTTCCTTTTGAAGAGAAAAGCAAGAGAAAAATATTCACTTATCTGAACCTTTGGGGGCATCTTAAGTTTTTCTGCATTCTCCCGTTACTGTTTGTGAGATTAGATCTGACTGTGTCTCCAGTTTCCATATCTGTGTTCCTGGCAAGTGAGCTGTGCCTCTAAGGAACATTCTTTGTTAGGAGCAGCGCACGCTGGCAGTGTAGAGCCTGTCCTCTGTACTGTCATTTATAAAATCTAGTATATATTCCTCTTTGACTCTCAGACTGCTCTGCTTCATCAGGGTCTGTCCATGAGCCAGCTCCTTCTGCCATTGTTATTTCCCAACGTTTAATTCTGCAGATATGGCCATTTCCAGTATAGATGGAAACAACAGGTGGGAAAAATCAATTCTGCTCTTGCCCTTTGCACACTCTTCTTGAGTCCCTCAGATCAAAAAAGACACAAAGACGTTGTGCTACAGATTAAAATTTGGTCTTTTTTCTTTCCTATCACACTTTCCGCTCCACCTTTCGTATCGTCCAGGTAGAGAACTATGGGCAGAATAAATTATTTTACACTCGCTTCTGAAAAAAAAAAAAAAAGGATAACATACAGCATCAAAATTATTAAATCCTGTTTTCCTTTCACGTTTCCTCAGGCCTTTGCTAATCAATAAAAATCTGAGAGTGCTGGCCAGAGCATGCTAAGAGCAGAACAAAGCCCAGGCTCGCTCTTTCCTCTGCCAGTTCGTTGTATTCCCATACACCAACGTGTTGGAAACGGGGGCTGAGGAAGGATGTAAATCACACCTGCAGGTTCCTTATGACTTGTGAGTTCACAGAATCACAGAATCANTACAGAGGCACGAAGTTATACTGTGCAGGGTCCTTGCATATTGCCAAATGGATCCATCACCATTTTTTCAGTGCTTCAGGACAGCTTAAATATTTTCCTTATATGTTTTACACAGCATTACAAAATTTCTATCATCATGCCATTACCAACTGTCAATAAGCATAAAAACTTTTGATACATATTTTTGAGCAGAAGATTTCATTTTAACTACGTTTGCCCACTTTTTTTCCCCAAAAAACTTGGGAGCTTGATTATGAAACTGCATTAGAAACAGTATCTTAGTCATGCTGTGGGACATTGAACCAGGCATCTACAAACACAACTAAAATACTTAGAAGACTGTAATTTTAAAAATCAGCATATATAATGATGTCACTCACGGCTACTTTCCTCCTCTTTTGCCTTCTTAACCCCCCCCCAACCAAAACCCCCTAAAAACCTAGAAAATAACTAAAATTAACTATTTTATTACTCTCTCCTGTACTTAAACTGTGGCTGCGTATGAGACAGCAGAAACAAACACATCCCCAGAGTTGCCAAATCTACTGCCGTATCACAATAAACCCTGTACCATTACTGCAAAGCATGGCAGAATACGAAAAGAATGCTAGCACAAATTATTAATTCAATAGCGGGGAATGATGGCCACTGCTAATGGATTAAACTTTGAAAGATATTACTAAAAAAGCATACAATACACACTTTAGTTCATTTCGCAAATATTCTGTTAAAGAACAAAAAGGTTTCTATTCTGCACTTAGCAAATAGAAGTTTCTGTTATTAGCTAGCATCAGTGGGAGACAAAATTACATCAGATCTCTTTGTAATAAAAGTTTGCAATGTCAAATTCCACTGGTAAATGTTACTTTAACATCTCAATGACAATGTAAATGTCATTGCACTGCCCCAAAAAGGGACACAGGTTCTCCTCTTAAAAGACAATATGAATTAATTGTGAGCTAAATAACCCCACATAAGAAAACAATCTAGGGTGCAGCTGAAGCTGTTCAAAGATAGTAGGGAGAGAGGGCACAAGTACCACACACTTTTTGGTGTCCTGAGATTTAATTTAGAAAGTCTTTTCCCAAGACTTCCTCTATGGACACCACTGATCTTTATAGCACTGTTACAATCTCTGAAAAACACAGAAAAATCCTTGGATCAAGGAAACAAATCTGCCATAAAAAATAGGAAAATAAAACCCCACTTTGGTACAAGTTTGCCTATGGTTTATTTACATGAAATTTTAGATATGATACACTTCGATTTTGCTTCCCTTGCTGATGAAATAACGCAGATTGCTCAGCAAAAGAACAAGTGCCCCTGCAGGGCTTTTTAGGGTTGCTTTGTTCCTTAGATATAGCAAAAAACAGGTTCAGACAAGCAAGTTGGGAAAGCTGGTACGGGCACGTTTGTTTGGTTGCAGGAGAGCACGCAACCATCAAAATAATAAATTAACTCCATCAACACTGTTCTTCCTTCTCTGTCTTTACATCTTACTTCTTCTATCCCCCAAATAGAAGATGTAGAAATGTACACTTATGTCTTAATTTCAATCATTTTATATGGTAGAAAGAAGCACAGATTTTAATCATGTCAAAAAAGATATCATTTTTTATTATTATTTACTGAGAGATGTGTCTGTCCTTTCCATAATTCTTAAAAGCAGTATGAGAATGGAAAACTCTTTTAAACACGAATGGATCAATCCCTGATGTGAATTTATTTCTAATGGCAAGTAAACTGTGATATAAGGTTTGAAGTTAGCATTATTAGAATTTAAGATCCCAGTCTAAAGTAAAAAAAAAAAAAAAAATAAAGAACAAAAAACACCTTTATAAAAGGCAGATTACTAAAATACACTTTCTCAAGTAATAAATGTTGACTTTCCTTTTGCTTTTATCTGTGCATAAACACTATTTTGGAGCCTAAAATCTCTTTTTTTGTTGTTTTTGGTGAAGGTTTTGTTGTTATTGTTCTTGCCCAAAACAAGGCAACCTCCTCTGGAATTTTATTTTAAATTACTGTACTAATAAGATTAGTATAATCTCTTTAAAATCCTAGTACTCATCTTGTTCTAGGATACGCCATGATTATTTTCCTAGATATTCAACCATTTGACATTGGATGCTATGTTGATGGTGAGGCAAAACACCATATAAAGGTGATTCTATAGTAATATTCAGATATTCTTAAATGTCTCTATATTATGCTGGCCTTGAAATCCTCTGACTGATAAAGAAATTGTTACTTTTCTCTAAAAAGCAATTAGCTCCTATGAAATCGAGCTTTCAGAACTCTAGATGTCACATGCTGCACTGGGGCTTCTAATTCCTTTAAATACCATTGTGTAGATTTTGGCCTATTAACTCGACATAAATATTTGCTAAAATACATAAGAAATGCACACACTTCCCCTCAGCCTTTATTTTTTGGACCTTATTTATTTGTTTTCCTGCATAAATTACTTGCTGTTCCCAGGAAATGAAATAATAACAGAAAAAAGTACTTCCAGAGACAACAGCAAAGACCATTATGGGTACAAAGCAAAACATTCTCATTAGAAAATTCGCATCGACTTGTCCTTACCAGAATAACAAGTTTATTTTTCCTTTGTCCAATCCAAGCCTAATGGGACACACTATCACTTAAAAACCCTCGTTAGGAAAAAGAGATATTAATAGTTGCATGCTCTCTAACAGAAAGTGGACAAATTTGTGTACAAAAATCCATAAAGGTTATTAAATTCACTGTATGTGGCTCAGGGAATCTGAGTCACAAACTGTTCATACACAGGAGAATAACTGAAAGACGAGTCACTTTATTTGCCCTGCTATATTCTTCCCTAAGCACCCCATTTTGGCCAACAGGTGACCCTTTATATTGACCCTATACATTGACCCTACACATTGGGTGGGTTTCCCATATCTGGGATTCATTAATAGTTCTGTGGAAGGCTGGCACCCAGGAACGCTGCCAGGACCACGAACCTTCCCAGGTTGTGATTAGAGTCACAGAATTAAGTTATGGAGCAACTAGATAAGTAGACTCGCCGTTCTAACTCTGAATTCACACATCAGCAAGTAAAAAAAAATAATATTGCCTTCAGGAAACTATTTTGAGCTGCTTAGATAAGCTACAGAGCGGAAAAATGTAAAATTGCAGTTTTGGATGTAAAAAGAACTACAAGATTAAGTCTTTATTTTTTTCATATGTTCCGTGTTTTGTCGCAGTGAACTTTACCTTTTACAAATCTTTATTACAAATGACATTCTTTGAAAAAGAAACAAAAAAGAACACTTGAAGAAGTGACTTGACTTTGATGTAACAACTAAGTTGTTCATGAATATGCAACAACTCATGAAACTAGTGTATATATCAATAACTCAGGGTTTTACCTACCTGTTCTGTGCCCTTGCACTCCACTGTTACTCAAAGTCTTAATATAACAGGGGTAGTTAATATTTACATTTTTCTTTATGCCATAGATGGGCACATGCCAGTTTCATACACTTGAGATTTGAATTTGTTTGCAGATTTTTTAAAAAAAGATCGATGTGAATGTTATGATTCCTTTAGGTTCAACTGTGTGGCCAATCAGACGTGCTCTTGTCCCTTCAGTCCAAGTACACCATTTGGAAAATTCAGTCAAATATTTGTTCTGGATCAATAATTCATACTTGATATTTAAAAAAATGGACTAAAGGAAAAAATACAGTTTCTTTTAATTTCATCAGTCTTTGTTTGCATAGAGGAAAAACTACCTCAGCTTTTAAAACATCAAACTCAACGTATCAAACTCATATGAGAAAGAGAAAAGTACTAAAATTATGTATTTTATAAAGATAGCATATAATAAAGCATTATCATTTGCTGCAATGAATATTAAATAAATAAATAAATAAATAGAACAGTTGTCGGGAACCAGCAGTAGAGAACAAAATGTATTTTTCACTGAAATGGAGAAGGAATACCCCTATACAGGACTTCTTTTGGATCTTCATTATACTTGAAGACTTAAAGGGACAGAAAGATCTAATGTTGTCCAGGAAACTGAAGAAACTGTCATTAAATACAAATAGAGAACAGGGAAAAGACAGTGTGCTGAAAGGGCTTCTCTGAACGGAGGGAAAATAAATTTCCGTTGACTATGTGCATTAGATTTTTTCCAGGAAAGAGGCTGCCGTGGATGCAAAGGTTGCTAAATATTCCATTCATAAACCAGATGTCTCTTCTTCCTTGAGTCTGTAAATTTTGGAATGCATTTTGTCCTCTGTCTACATTCAGGGCTCCGACAGTATCAAAGGGAGTTCTGCAGTCTGCATCAGTGGGAGGCAGCCCGAGCTAGCAGCTGGCACCGAGGACTTGGACAAAAGCCTAACTCCACTAAGTCAATAGCAAAACCCTCACCAACTTGACTGCAAACTGGAAGTCGGTGTCCAAATTAGTATTTTTTTGAGGGGCGGGCGGTGTTTGAACCAATTACCAGCTGAAAGATCAATTCATAGCGTGACACTGGAAGCACGGCTTCGCTTGCTGAGGATTTGGTTCCCCACTTCTCAGCTTGGTATGTTCTTTGGTATCCACCTCAGTGAATTGATTTGAAATTCAGAGCTGAGGCAGGTTATGCAATTGCAGCTCTCTAGATCTCAGGAGTATTTGCGGGGAGAACTGACTCACCGAGATGTGCACATGTGTGTGCTCCCACGGGCACAGATACACCCTTCCCTCACTGCTTCCTCCCAACAGATGAAACTCCAGCAACGCTTCTCTAAGAATCCAACGTCTTTCCCCATTTTCAAATCATTGATTAAAAGCTGATGGCATTTAAATATGGACTTTTTTTTTTAAAGGTAATAAAAGAAAACTAAGTTTTAGTAAGTTGCAGTTCAAGCCGTCTGATATCAATATCCTGCTTTTAAGGGTGCTGAACAGTTATTGCTGTAAGTATTTTCTATTTAAGAGCAGGACAATGAAATCGGGAGTGGAGGAAGCAAGCTTGTAATATAGCTTAAAAAAAAAAGAAACAGAGCCTTATGCTGTTCTTCACTATGAAGCACGAAGAGAACCGGAGGAAATACAATGGGAAAGCAACAGGCAGAGAACAGCAATAGAAGTAACGCTATTCAGACCACCAGAAAAACGCTGTATAATTTGTTAGCTTTGCTATCAAGGTGCAGGGGTGGATTTCCAATGCAGAAATAGGAATTCCTTCTTTGATTCCAGCAGATCCAAGCATCTGAGCAGCCCAAATCCTGATCAAGCTGAAAGCAATTCACAGTGATACTTGGATACACTTGGTGAATAGATCGCATACAGGAGTTGTTGGTGTATCTCTGGATGGTCACGGGAAACAAAAAGGTAAGGAGAGAGGACATAAGCAATATACTGTTCTGGCAGCTTCAGCAAGAATTATTTCTGCTCACAGTTGGCCTGTGTTT
Source organism: Arenaria interpres (assembly GCA_013399435.1). Classification (NCBI taxonomy): domain Eukaryota; kingdom Metazoa; phylum Chordata; class Aves; order Charadriiformes; family Scolopacidae; genus Arenaria; species Arenaria interpres. The sequence goes on from VXAK01009137.1 coordinate 16,871, forward strand.
AGTCCTTTGCTTTGCATTATGCATTTGAAGTACAATATAAGCATAGAAAGTGGATAAGATACAATACGCCTCAGTGCAACGACATATAATGCGCAACCTAAAATAATTGCTCATCTTTCTGTAGTAGGTTATTAACCTAATAAAGTAAAAATATATGTAAAAATATATATCAGCACTAGGATTTTGTAAGAAAATTAAAGTATACTTCCCTTATTTCTATTGTAAGTGTAGATGTATAACACTTCAAGAACAAATACCATATAGCTTTGAAACTATATGCTATTACTGTGCATAGAAGTTAGCAAACCACATATTTCTCTGCTGAAGAAATTCACAGACATATGGGGTAAGGTCATCCAAAGGAACATGGTAAAAGATTAAAAAGGGAAAAAAAAAAAACAAGGAGGAAAAGAGCCAATGTTTTTCCCAACCAGGTTCATTGCCTTAGATAAGGCTGCACTAGTACAAGTGGGATCCCTGCACAGCGTGGCTTCTGTTTTAGGAACCGGGTTGGTTTTATTCCTCTTATAAAATGTCTTTTAACAGATCTTATCAGAATACTCCATTCTCCAAACAAACTCGTTCAAGACATAATCCATCACTTAATCTCTGTGTGTTCCAAAACATTACCCATAGATGTTGCTAGGTTTACAGAATCCAGAGTTCATTGTGTGCCTAATTATAGGTTAGGATTTATCAGAAACAAGGATAAGAATTCTTATGTATATGTATTATATACATAATGATTTCTGCAGTGCTCTCTGGTATTTTGGGTTCATGCATAGAGGGTAATATTTAAGAAAAATTGGATGCAGCAGCACCGAAAGAAGAAACAAACCACAAAAAAAAAAGAAAAAGGAACTATTAGCATGTAATCACTACATTGAAAACATTCACTGACTCAACCTCTCAGATGGACTACTTACATTAACATTCAGGACACAGTTTTAAAACCAAAATTATTCACATGCAATTTTAGGACCTGAATTCGAGAGAACAGAACATCTGAAAATAATGGGAACTGCAAAAGTACAGTAATTCTATGGAATAACTCAATTAATGCCTAGTTTGCAATGTTTATAACAAGGACATTTAAGTCTTCAAGAACATTAACCTGTGTTATTTGCACTGCAAAAAGCTAAAGGGAAATGGATTCTGGAAACATGGATTCTGTAAACTAATGGATGCTTTTTTTCAATTTAGTAACACTTTGGTCCAGAGAACAGATTAATTTTCTATCTTACAAATAAAAGTGAGAGAATGCTCTTAAAGATAAAATTAATTACATTTATTAATTGACAAAATTCCTTTCACGTTCTCGAGTCATCACATACCATGAACCTCTTCTCTGTATTGACAGTGGAACTTTGACACGTACAGCCTAAATATGAAATTGTCATTGAGAACATTGCATATTATCAGACTATATGAGCCAACATAATGCACTGCTCTTCCTTGCCTTTTAGTTGTTCGTGTCTCAGCCGGAGTGTAATTTATCTACTGATTTCTTTGTGGGAGTCCAGTATCTGAATCACAAAAATTCTGAGCTCCTTTTCAAGCTCTGCCCGTTACTTCCTCTCTGACTTCAGACACCTCACTTAATCTTTCTTTACTCCATCTCCCCCTGTAAAACTGGAAGCTGTAAACCATTTTTCTTATTTTCCTTCTTTCACAGAGGCAACTGCTGTTCTCCAGCCCTTACATATTTGATACTGAAACATGGAATAACTTAAAATACTGTGCTGCAGACCAAAGATGTGCTCATGTAGAAATACCTTAGCCAGCTTTATCACAGGTATCTCTGGTCTAATTGACAGTCTAATTACAACTGCATGGAAACAAATCTCCAGGGAAGAACACGTGGGCCAAAATCTACACTGCTGCAGGTTCACCACTATAGGTACTCGAGCTAAATTGAACAAAAATAAACTGATTTGGCCAATACATGTATAAATAAATAGTAAGTATACAGAAATCTAGGGGGGGAAAGGAATATAATGAACTAGTTCTAAGGCGGCCACAAGAAACATGAGAGAGACCTGACAGAAGCAGGTGAATGAACATGAAACGGAACAATGAAAAGCTCTGCTTAGAGATTGTGTGTGTAATTAATAACATAGGAATTAATATGAAAAGGCCATATTGTCCATTCCTTAAATAGTGGAAATACATCTCCAGATACCCCTACCTTCATTGGAAGAAACAGAAGTTCATGGAAAGGAAAAAAAGAACAGTTATATGTTGATCAAAGACTGAAAAAACTAGTCATATACATGGTTCAGAGGAAAGATAAATTATAAGAAAACATAATAATCCAGAGTATTTAAAAAGTAAAATAGAATTCTACCATGCTCTCTCTCATAATGATAAAAAGGAACACTCATTATAGATGTTAAATAAGAGAAAAAAGCAAATAAAAATAAAATAATTTTGATAGCCTTCAGAGG
>VXAK01009138.1:0-18138 GCA_013399435.1 Arenaria interpres
AGACTTACTCTCCAGACCCCTTTTTATCACGCAAAGCTGGCATCAGAACCTTAGTGACACGCGTTATAAATCAAGATAATTAAACAAATAAAATACATCATGGCATACTGGGCTCAGCATGGGCTGAGGCCTCGTGGTAACTGCACGCAGGGATGAAGGCTCGGTGAGAGCGGCACAGAGCAAGGAACACGTCAGCTCAGAGCACTCACCCCCACTTTCCGTAAGAGATCTCCCACGATGTTGAGCGCAGATATTCGAGCTGAAGGAGTAAGGGGGCTGGTACCGAACCCATTTGGTATAGCTGCAAACACAGACACTTGGTATTACACAGTCCGCTCCTCCCCAGTCCATTTCTTTTTTTAATTTAAATATATCCGCTTCCACATAAAAAGGTAAATCTAAAATCCTGCTACAGACTATTCATACAACGACCCCACAATAACACACAGACTTAAACGATCACTAGCCATGGCAAAACAAAAAAGCTTAACTCCTGCCCACTGCCCTCTCTCCCACCACCCCCCCACACAGAGGTCACGCACTCTCCATCTGCAAGGCTATTGCCCATGATCCACCTAATCCAACCAGAGCCTCCTCTGGAATCTACTCTTTCTAATTTGAAAAATAATGTGTTAATCCTTGTGATTGTCCAGAGCCTTCCAGATGGGGAAAGGGACTTGACTAACATCCTGCTGCCTCGCAGAGAAAACAGAACCCCTGGAAAGTTTGTGTGGTAACAGAAACAGTCTAGACGGTTGGAATTACTGCCCACCCTTTACCCACCATTATTTTTCTCTATATTTGAGCAGAAATATCTGTCACTGCAATTCCAAGTGTCTGCAGTGCAGATATCTACCTCAGAGTGCAAATGCCCACCCCCCTAAAAGCAGTATCTAAGCTTCACTGTCCTTCTTTTCCACGCCATTTACTCATTATACTACTTAAATGTACCTGACTCTGCCCCAGGATTTAGAGACACCTTATGCAACGCATGTGGGATCCACAGCTACTCACATTTACTTCAAGTTCACTAACAAGCACCCGGTCTGAAATTGGTTGTGAAGAAGCTAAACACACTGCTAAAGAACCCGACACGGTTTCTCTGAATTATACCTTTTGGGGAAGGAAAACTATTTTCTGATCCTTTTCCAACGGGCGTAGCTGGCAAGGAGAGCGATGCCTGGACAGCCGAGTCCATCTTCTCACAGTCCAGAGTCGGAGAACTGGGTGCTGACTTTCGGGTCACTTCTTGTTGCCTCTCCCGTACCGCTAGCTCTTGCCGTAAGTCTGAGGATTAGAGAAGAAAAAACCACACATATTGGTGACCATTTTCTCAAACAAACACACTCTCCATTTACAGAATCACAGGATGATCTGGGGTTGGAAGGGACCTCTGGAGAGCACCTAGTCCAACTCCCCTCTCAAAGCAGGTCCACCCAGAGCAGGTCCCACAGGAACGTGTCCAGGTGGGTTTTGAACATCTCCAGAGACGGAGACTCTACCACCTCCCTGGGCAGCCTCTTCCAGGGCTCTGCCACCCTCAAAGTGAAGAAGTTCCTCCTCATGTTTAGATGGAACTTCTTATGTTCAAGTCTGTGCACGTTCCCTCTTGTCCTGTCCCTGGGCACCACTGAAAAAAGCCTGGCCCCATCCTCCTGACACCCATCCTTGAAGTATTTATAAGCATTGATCAGATCCCCCCCTCAGTCTTCTCCAGACTAAAAAGACCGAAGTCCCTCAGCCTTTCCTGGTAAGGGAGATGCTACAGGCCCTTCATCGTCTTTGTGGTCCTCAGCTGTACCCTCTCCAGCAGTTCCTATTTATTTGGAAGGGAGCAGGAGGAGATGCTTTGGCCCAACTCTATTAATTGCCCGCTGCTGGCTTTCTCCAGCAGTGAGGACCCCCACCTCAGAGCAGTCACAGCCCAACATCATCACCTCCCGTTACAGCGGGGGGCAGAGAGGCAGCAAACAGAGCCCCCCCCCGGGTCCCAAGCACTGTGTGGCCCCAGCGAGGACAGTGACTTCCACCACAGATGGGGAAAAAATACTGAGGCTGAGCCCCACAGAAAGGGTGTTACAAAACCTGCAGCTGGACACAAGGGCCTGCTGAACCACCTTCAGGACCTGCTCAAATAGAGTTTGAAAAAAGGGAAGAATAACCTATTCTCATGTTTCCAGTTCCCCACATTATTCTTCCAGTTAATAATCCACAGGACTCCACGCCAGCCAAAGACAGGCACAGTTTCTCGATGCCTCGACAAGTGAAAGAGCAGAGTGGAGAGGCCAGGGAGTCCCAGCCACAGGGAAAGAGACTGAGATTAAGAAACTCGTGTTTATTCCCACCTCCCCTCTAAACTCCACTTACCCCTCTCATTTCCACATACACTTGCTAAAAAGGGCATCCAGCACAGTTCAACAATAAAGCTATAAAATCCTTAGAAAGAACTAGATGCAAAGAAACTCTACATTACAGGGGGGTTGTTCCTTTCTGGGTAGAGCAACTTAATCTTTACAGCCCTCTTATTCCTCCTCTCAATCTGGTATAACGTGCAAGAAAAAATTAGCTGTACATTATGGCTTTTAAGTTATCATAAATATTTAGAACTGATTTTAAGTGAAACAGCACAGCTGAAATGACAATCTATTTGGGCTCCTAGAAGAGGAATTGTGGCTGTTCAATCAGAAATGTTATAACTGAGTTTGACACTGTATCAGTCCTTTTAGGGGCGACTGTGCTTGCTGTAAGAAGGAGTAATACTAGCTTTGCTACCCTAACAAATGCTAAAATTTTCCAAATGACTCATGCAAGAAAAAAGATGTCTTTTTTACCAATTATTCCAGTGTTTTAAAGAACAGTCCCTGGGTTTTGCTATTTTTTCCAGTATCATTGCCCTAACCCCAAATTACAACACATATATTTCCTTAGAAAATACTTAACCCCCCTTTTCACATTATGAAAACTCTGTGCTTCCAATAGAGGCCTTCAATTTGCGGGGCAAAAACTTGGTTCGAAGAGGTTCACAAAGGAGAAGAACAACAGAAAATCCCAGCCTGCTGTCAAGTGTGTTGTCTTACACTCAAATTTAGGCTGTAACTGAGGAATTATTTTAGAAAGCTTCACTTGGGAGACAAAGTTGAAACCCACTAATCTCTAAACTACATTAATGGCAGGCATGGTTTTAGGAACAGATCATCCCCTCTATTAGAGAAATCGGTTACCACCAACTATTAAAAAAAATGCTTCCATGGCATCCTCAATGTAAAATACATTGGAAAATTCCCAACTTCTAATCATATCACAGAATGATATGGGGTTGGAAGGGACCTCTGGAGAGCATCCTGTCCAACCCCCTGCCAGAGCAGGTCCACCCAGAGCAGGTCCCACAGGAACATGTCCAGGCGGGTTTTGAACATCTCCAGAGAAGGAGACTCCACCACCTCTCTGGGCAGCCTCTTCCAGGGCTCTGCCACCCTCAAAGTGAAGAAGTTCCTCCTCATGTTTAGATGGAACTTCCTCTGTTCAGGTCTGTGCGCGTTCCCTCTTGTCCTGTCCCTGGGCACCACTGAACAAAAACTGGCCCCATCCTCCTGACACCCACCTTTGAAGTATTTATAAGCGTTGATCAGATGACTTCCCTCGGCCTGCTGGCCATGCTCTTCTTGATGCACCCCTAGACATCTCAGAACGCTATCCCAAAACTCTCTGATCCCACAGGTCTAAACACAGACCTTATTGGAATATCTTCTAAGCAGTTTCCAAGAGCTATGCAAGGAACACTGGGGAGTTGGACTAGATGATCTCTATGGTCCCTTCCAACTCCAAAAAAAAATTTCAGTGAAATTCAGTGAAAGACAGGAAACAGGGTTTTTTGTTGCTTAACCATTTATCATCTAATCCCTTATCATTTCCCATGCTTTCCCTTCCCATAAAAGGCACAAACCCACAACAAATGGTAACTTTTGAACTTTCCTTAACTCTATTATACCTGCATAAGACAGTATATTTTGCACTCACCTGGGTTAAAAATCCTGAATTAACATGACATCACTTTTGCCCTACATGAGGAAATTTTTCCTCTTAGCTACACTGGCCATACAAAGAATAGAGAACATACTGTTAGTAATACCTAACGCTTCCATTACGCATCCAGTTCAAGTCTCATTAAGTGAGGCTTTCTATAAACATGAGCTTTGGTTGCTACACGTCTCTGTTAACAAGCCAACAACGTACCCAGCCACAGAGCTAATCGAGCAAGCCTTACCTCTCGCTTCATCCTTTAATCTCTGTACAGAAACTAGCAACGACTCCTTGTCATCCAGTTCACTTTCTAAAAAGGCATTTCTCTCAATAGCCTGGTTCAGCCTTTGTTCAAAGTCTTCCAATGAAACTATTGTTGCCCTAGAAACAAAATCCAGAATATTAGGTTCTTCAGCTCAGCCAACATAAAAGCACATTCAAAAACATAAGAGGAAAAATGTTAGCAAGGTCTATATTCATTTGAAAGCTATGGAAATGCATCTTAGAAAGGACTAATATAGACTCCAAATAAACAGGGGAATAAGATGAAAAGAACATGATAGCATCTGGCTCTCGGAGATGTACCAAAGAGCCAGGAAAGAGCCAATCCAGCGCACCCATCTCTGTTCTTCCCAAGCCATGCTTCAAAGCCATGTATTTAACCAGTACGTTGGCTCAGGCGGTGCCATACCCTCCAGAGCAGCCCAGTGAGGCAGAAAGCAGGGCACTGGGATATTACCTAAGACCCAGTTTGTTCCATGATTTCACTGGGATCATTCATGTGTGTCAAAAGTTAGTCATGGGGTTAAGAGCCATGTGGAAACAGGGCCTCAGCTCTCAGATCTCTCCGCCAGACAGCCAGAGGCTCATTCCTGCTCCCGCTGAATCAACGGCAGGATTCCCATTCAGCAAAACGGAAGCATGACCTACTCCTAAACCGGGCGTTTCTAACAACAGCCTGTTCATTTTATGTACTTATACAGGACACATTCATTCCCTACAGTCATTAAGCTGTAATGCAAGGGAGGAAGAGACTCCTTTGGCCTGTTCTATTTAAAAGGGACTTCGTGAAGCATTTGCTTCTTACTTCAAAGGGGCTTTGAGCCACAAGGATCCCAAATACAAGAGTCACCGAGCTGGGAGTACCAGAAGCAGTGCTCTGGCCTAGCTCACTCTGAGCCTGCCTGCATGGCTTCTTTCTCCCAGGAACACGAGGCCCTTCGTCTCCCTGCCTTTCTTGCTGTAACATGTCGCTACCAGCTAACGAAGGTGAACTCCAAGGGTAAACCACACAGTTTGAAGAATCAAGGGTCTCAGAGTTTGTTTGGATTTCTTTCAGTGTGAATTATTTTCCCTTTTAAAGAACAGTAAAATGATTGATCTGAGTAGGAAAGAAAAGATCTAGTGAAAACTTGAAGGAAAGAAGAGGTCTGCAGCCTTCACCTCTTTGCACGTTCCAAGTCATCGTTGGCCTGCTCCAGCTCCCTCACGTACTTATGCAGCTGATCTTTAACAGCCCGTGTCTGACTCAGGTCATCCTCTAACAGCGACACTTGCTTGTAACTTTGTGCATACTGGTGCTCCAGTTTCTCCTGAAAGAAAGGAGTAGCGAGATAAATATCAGTCAGGTACAGTCTCCAAGTCATCAGTGGTAAAACAGGACAAAGAAAGTAGTAAGATACTGGCTGCAGTCTGCTGTGGGATTGCTGGTAATAAAGCGCAAAACCAGGAGAAGTAGAAGGAACAGGCGCTGGACACAGTATAAAATCACAAACGCTGCATTGTGCGCAGACATCTCACCATGGCACAGCTGCCTGCTCAGAGATGCATCCCTGCATCTGTTCCCGACAGCTGCTCTGAAGCCTCAAACACCAAGGAAGCCAGAGAGAAACCCTGCACAACCTCCCCATCAGTGCCTCTCCCTCCACAATAGCCACGCTGTTCCCAGAACTTGTCCCACATCTCCATTAGCAAAAACGAGAGCCACCGAAGTCTGTTACAAAACCTCCGGGTTCACAAGCTCATCTTGGAAAGACTGGAAGAATTCACTCCCAAACACACTCTCAGCAGCTCTGAGCGTACAGACCGGGCTTATGGAAAAACTACGGACCTTATAAAACATGTCCTGAACTTACAGATACAGCTGGTACTGGACACATGAACAAGTAATTCCATAAACTCTATTTCCACTTGAGTAAGTTTCCAACCTTTGCCTTCACTAAAATAACCTAAAACTACCAAAAATTATGCTTTTCCAAGATTCCAGAAGAGACAAGAACTTATTAACACAGACTCATCAATTAAAAGGCACCTTCTGCACATGCAGTTCCTTATCCAATTCCTGTCTCCACAGATACAGCTGTTACAGAAGAATCAAGAGATTGCCTCTGAAAGATGTGCACAAATCTTCAGCTTTCTTTAAGGTCTCGTAGAACCAAGGAGACCTTCTAAGCAAAAAAAAAGTGGTATGCAAAGAAAGATGGCAACAGAGTGTTCTGGGAAAACATACCGATGTTGTCCAGCCTGTTGCTATGCTGGTAGCTGCCTGCGTAACTAATAAAGCTACTACTTGGCAAAGCCCAGAGAATTTAAACAAACGAGCACGAACTCCATGACAAGAGTTTCATGATGTGAACAAGAAAAATTCTGCCAGAAATTTCCATGGGATGATGCTGGCCTTGTTGGGAGCACATGCCATACTCAAGTCCGGATCTTAAACAGACAACTCCTTTACTTCATTTGGATATTCAGTGACCAAGAACAGACCAGAGAATGTAAAATGAGATCCAAGACACATCTGTAAGACGAGGCAATGCTATTACAGAAAAGACCTACCTTTAATGTCTCCACTTCATACTTCAGTCTTTGGTTATCTGCCTGCAAATCTCTGTTCCTCTGCTCAGCTTGCACTAGCTGTGCCTCCAACTCAGCTTCTAATTCTCTGCTTCCCTCCTGAAATTCAGCCAGCTCTTCACGAGCTTCCTGGAAGCTGTAAGGAAAGGATTTAATCAGTTGAAAATTCAGCATCTCCCAAGTTAAAACAAAATCCACAGCTCCTTTAAAGTATTAAGCTAGAAAAATAAGTTTGGAAGTGTTTAAATTTCATCCACAGACCTCTAATGGAAAAAAAGAAAATGGGAAACTGGAGAAATTACATCACTAAGCTTAGCTATAAAAGGAAATTAATTCTCTTACATCAAACAGCTACTCTAAATGCATGTGTGATACAAACTTGTATCAAAGCTATTTACAAGATTCACGGGAGCCTGACAACCACTTTGTACTCCATTAGATTTCACTGCTAGGAGCAAAGAGTCAATGAATTAAATAAACATTTAACCTGGTCTTGGTCAAAAAAAGGTAAGAGAGAACAACAGCGCCTGGATCTCTGCACTAGCTGGAAATTTAAGGTCCCCAAAAAGTGTGAACGTTTGAATGTTCGGGTTACGGAACACTGCGGCAGGAAGCCAGCACACACCTACCTTATATTACTGCAAGTTATTAAATACCAGAAGCAGCCACTCCACATACTTTGCTTATTAAATTTGCATCTTTACCATAGGTAATAGCTCAGCTCTCAGCAAGCAACAGAGAAAACTAACAAGGTTTTAGGAAACAACATATCCACTGGTGTTCAGGAATCAGAATTTTCTGACACCCCAAACCATCTTAGTTTTCTCCATGTGAACAAGCCCCTCCACAAGCCCAATCCCCCCCAAGAAACACAACAAAACCAACCAAACAAGTGACTTGCACCTTGGGCTCTTTTGTCTTGAGAGAGCTTTAAACTTCTTTCTTTCAATTGCATGTGACTAATACTGAATGCAAGGAAATCTTTCCCAGGGAAATAAACTGTGAGCCTCCAATGCCCCCCCACTCCAGAAAACCCTCAACGAAACCCCACCCCAAGAAGTACAGCATTACTCAAGAAAACAACCTCTCTTGTTGTTATTGGTAACCAAAAGCCCTGTGCCGCATAAAAGATGCAAACCACTGGTACAGGCTGGACTATGAGGTACAACATACTTCAATAAATTGCAGCAGACATCAAATCAGCCACTTTTCATACCAGTAATTCAACTACAAGGAGCTCGAGGGAAGAGTAACGATACCAGGCAAGCCCAAAGGCGCCTTCTTATGATAAAACATCAAGATACTACTTAAGGCAGCACTTTAATTATACAAAGATGCACATGATCGCAAAAGGGCTCTGCTCTTGCTCAGACATGCTCGAAACATAGCCTGGAGTTTGTGGCATGGTAACGCTGTGCAAGAAACACTTTGCTCCCACAAGGTTGGAAGTTTTAAAGCTCGATTTAAAGCTGGAAATTCAAAGATTCTTTCTAAAATATCTAATACCCATCTTGGCATAGCCTTGCAGAGAAACAGATTAAACAACAATTCTGGTCATTAAGAACAAAATACAGCCTGCAATCTACATCGTACCTTTGTTTGTATTTCAAGGAAAGCTCTTTCCAATACGCAGTTTCCTCCTTTGGACTCGAAAAAGTTGGGATTTCTTCACTGTCCATGATCAATACGACCTGCAGGATACAAACACAAGAATACACTCAGGATAAACAGACAGGTAGATGCCCCCAAAACTACTGCTGAGTACTGGGCTTCAAGGGCACAGCCTTCCTGACAGCAGCCTCCAGGCTTGGCACCCGCACGCAGGATGTTAACGATCCCTAACAAGCATCATTCAGCACAGAGACCTGCCGCAACAAGCAAGGTAATTTTATCCAGCTTCTGGAAAGGCTCGTGCAGCTGCCTGAAATGAGACAAGAAACGTTGCCTGTATTTTGTACCTGCCACTGAAAGAGTAGTTAAGGCCACAAAGCCCCCTTAGGATCATAGCTAGTAAAGATATTAAAATCTACAGCTATCACAGTTTCCACTTTCCTTTGTAAAATGTTCTTAAAGAGATTTTGTCTCCTGTCACCAACACAGCGAGGTACAATATGACTCCTATTAGAGCTACAAAGGCATGTAACGAACAAGGACAAACACTCTGAGGTCAACCACTGACACGCGGTGCTGCAGAGATTAAAATTCAATTTACTCTTCCTGTGTTGAATCCCAGCTAATTCCTGCCTTTGTGTAAAACAGGCAGGTACCAGAAGTCACCCATGTAGTTTTGCTCCCTCTGTCCTCTCAAACAGACACAAGATCAGCCTCTCATAAAATCGCATGGTCACGCCATGCAGCAGTGCTTCTAGCCTGGAGGGGTTCAGAAGACCAGTTTCCCACATGAAGGGGGACCGTGCTCTCCGGATGAGGACCTCCTTTCTTCAGCCACATGGACCACTGGATGCATCATTGCTCGGCTCGTAGCCAGCATAAGGAACGCAACCCAACATGTACTTTTTATACTGCTGCTCAGTAACGGAGGAATACACAGTCCAGGGGGACACAAGACATTTGAAGCCTCAACACACACCAGGTCTCTGAAGCCAATGAAGATGAAAGGGTGGTCGTGGTCCTGCAGGACCAAAAGCAGTGTTCAGATGGCCATGGCTCCCAACCATTCCCAGGAGATGCACTGGTTACCCTTTCGGAGCTCTCTCCAAGCCATGCCCCAACTCTCTTACTCACAGGCTTTATTTTTTCCCCTCCTCAAAAGCCAAGAATCAAATTCTGTTATTAACATCCAGAAAAGAATAAGCTGAAACCACCCTCTTCTGTTCAAAGCAGAGGTTTTAAACAATGCTTGCATCAAGCTCATCAATCAGTAATAGCTGACCTAGAAGTCCTGACTTTGACACTCTAACAGGCATCAACAGCCAACACTGTCCCTTCAGGCCTAAAATTGTCACTCTAATACATCCTGCATCTCAGTGACCCATATTTTAGACACCTAAAAGTAGGACAAAACAATCCCATGCTTTCATCAGACACACAGACAGGCACATTTCAGAGACTGGCACTTATCTCACAAATAAAGTGAAGCAGATCGGGCACATTTGTTCTTCAGCTGAGACTTGCAGCTGCCACAGTCCAAGGGTAGGAGATCAAATCTATCCAGAGGGTGCTCAAAACCACCCCAACTCTTGCAGTGTGTTTATTTAACTTTAAAGCTTTATTGGAGAAATGAATTTATCATTAATCAGATCTCCATGCTGCCCAAGAGAACGGCTGGTGTTCCGTTTTCTGCCTTACCCTGTACCGAGAAAATAAAACATATAAGCGGAGCCATTGTAATTCCCCCAGCACGTATTTTTTCGTTCCTGCTGTACCTCTCCAGATAAAAATGTCTTTGGGTATACTTGCTTCAGTAGTTGCGCCGGTTACCAAGGCTGCTTAATCACAACTTGGGGACAAATCCTAAATCCTACGCAAAAGACTGTTTACAGCAGAGGTAGAGCCCATGAATCACCTCCCAAACTGCCGTGGTTTGGCAGGGGGGTGCCCGAAGGCGAGCAGACACCTGCTTGAGGCTCGGGCACGCGTCAGCCAGCTCCTGAGCCACCAGTCAAATTGCCAGGAGGAGGAAGAGGTGACCAGCTTGGCTCGGCTGCCCCTGCGTGCTGTTGGTAACATCAGTCCCACACTGACCTCACTGAAACCGCTGCCGGAAAAACCTTTCAACCTTTCCCTCTAAGGCACTTGGCTCTAAACCAACGTGCTCCGAGAGGCTCCGATCGGCAAGAAGCACGTTTTTCCCCCCAAATGAGTGAGGTGTAGCACAGAACAGGGTCAGCTCCCACAGCTCCAGAGGAGCTGATCGCAAAAGGTAACCAGCCAGGAAGCCACCCGTCAGCAAAATTCAGGATGCATTTAGAGAAAGCTTTGTGCAGGGAGGCATATTACATCATTTCCTAGAAGCAGCCAAGATAAGGTACGTCTGGGCCCACGACTCCTTCCTGTCTGCTCTCCCGGGGCACAGCCTGGGAAACCAACACCCCCGGAGCCCCTGCACACACAGCAGTCCATGCGAGGACTGCCTGGGACCACGAGTACTTACAGAGTCACCCACTGTCCACACAGGAGATTTTTAAATTTTTTTCCCCAACTCCCTCGTCAAAAGACCCTTTCCTTCGAGGCACCAGACTGGGAAGAATCACCCCTGTGGTACTTCAGGCTCCCCAGCAGCAATTCTTCCTTCCCAAAGCGACCCTGCGGTACCAAACTGACTTTTCCCGGTCTACCATCCCTTTCCTGCCTTGGTTGAGCAGGTGATAATTCATGATTATCCATCATGGGTATCAGCACGGATTTTTGACCTGCTAACTGCACTGCATGAGCACCTCCGTCAGATACTGATGTCAGCGTGCAATACTACGCTCCAGCATCCACATCCCAGTTCCTGTACACAGTTACATCACTTGTCTTCCCTCGCACGCATGGGGGACAAGAGAAAGAGGCAATAGGACATATATACACTCTGCAAACAAGGTGGTTCAGGGTGAAAATCCTGGTCTGAGAGCTGGGAGATGCGATCAGCTCCCCAACCTGCCACCAGCACACACATGGGCTTGAGTAAATCACTCGACTTCTGCCAGCCTTTGCCCATTCCCTCCATTTATGGCATAGAAACACATGTATATGCCTGGCAGAAATCAGCTCCTAGGCATTATCAGAACATAACTTGACGATTTTAAACATCTCACGTGTGGGAGAGTGGATGCCCACGGAATACTAAGAGTTCAACAAAAACTGCTTTGCTTCAGGCTGTTGTCCCGGCTCCGGGCATTATGTGAGGAGCTGAGAACCAGCACAGTGAGCCCTTCCTATTCACCAGCTCCTTTGCATACGTGGCATTTGGAGAATCAAGCCTTTGAGAAACAACACTGGGGCTTTCAGAATACAGACAAGACAATGCAGCAGCGTCTTCCAGGGAAAATGAGAGCAGGCTTATGCTGCTGCCCACTCGGAATTCATTACAACACAGCTTAGCATTCACACAGCGCCCTGGGAAAAACTCAGCTCCGCGGGCATAACTCCAGGATCCGAAGCAGCTGTCAAACAAGAACGATGTTCAAAACGCGGTGGGCTCCTTTCAAGCCCCCCCTTACACAGTCAGCAGGACAGAGTAACCCTCCACTCTTAAAATGGAACAGATTTTCCATGCTTTGATCACTCTAAAAAACTGCAGCTTGTAAGTTAAGAACTTCTCCAAATCCAGGGGGTTTTGTACAGGACAGATCTGGTTTCCCACTTCCAAAAGCATCCTTACAAGTGAGATGCTCAGTATCCTCCGGACATGACAAGAGCCAAAGGCTGAATCCACCATGCAGCAGAAGTAACTAAACTAACATGCAGACAGTATTTTTCAAGTACCTTAAAGAACCTTGCATTCAAGGCCAAACCAATATCTTTACAGAGCCTCCTTTCAGCTAAGTCATGAAAACACAAACACAGCTTGAAGCGTAACACAGTACCTTAAAAAAAGTTTCCTGGGCTTCCCACGTGACTGGAGGCTGCTGCGAGGGTTTAGATCACGTATCAGACCAAAACACTAAGCTTGAAATATAACACGGTGCTCCAGCTCCTTCCCACAGTCGGGAATCCGCTCCTCCCCACTCTCAAAGTCAACTCAATTCACTGACACATCGCGGGAAGGATGAGCTACAGACACACGTCCAAAATGATTCTGAGTCCTGCTCGGAGGCAGCTGCAATTCACCCAGGACGTACCAGCAGCATCCCAAGTGGCTGCATAAACCATTCTTCCTGATTTTAATCAACCCACATTCTCCCCATTTAAGACTAGCTTATAAATATTTGCCCTATGAAGTGAACCAATACTTAACCAATACAAGTCTTATGAGGAGAGGCTGAGGGAGCTGGGGGTGTTCAGCCTGGAGAAGAGGGGGCTGAGGGGAGACCTTATTGCTCTCTCCAACTCCCTGAAAGGAGGGTGTAGAGAGGTGGGGGTCGGTCTCTTCTCCCAAGTCCCAGGCGACAGGACGAGAGGAAAAGGCCTCAAGTGACGCCAGGGGAGGTTCAGGCTGGATATTAGGAAGAATTTTTTCACCGAAAGGGTGATCAGCCATTGGAATGGGCTGCCCAGGGAGGGGGTTGAGGCACCATCCCCGGAGGTGTTCAAAAGACGGGTTGATGTGGTGCTGGGAGAGATGGTTTAGTGATGGTGTTGCTTTTTGTTTGTTGTGTGGGTGTTTATTTTTGTCAAAATTAGGTTGACGGTTGGACAAGATGATCTTTGAGGTCCCTTCCAACCTAGAAGATTCTGTGATTCTGTTTTGTGTTCATGAAGCAGGTCATTTTTCTGCATGCAGGCCACTGGCTTTCTTCCTCACAGTCCTGTTTGCCCCGTATTTTTAGGCAGCAAACACAAAGAACTTAAGCAGAGGCAAAGCAAGGCCACTGGAGTGTGACAAGACCCAGAGCTAAGAATCCCCCATCCACACTTTGCTGTCCCCCCCCCCAGGCAATGCAAACGTCCACTGACCTTTGGAATGAAACAACCAACAACCTAAAATAGGACTCGATCAAGAAATTCTGCCAAGCTGACATCTGGCCTGCAGTTCTCAAGATAACAACCCATTCTGGCTATCAGAGGCCCCAAAACTGCCAAGTGCCACGTAATTGCTGCAGTCACCCCCTTCTCACAGGGAATGACTCTGTCACCGTGTGCTGGCACCAGCCAGAGCTGCCACAAAGAGCAGGAAGGACCATCAGCAACCAGGTTTCTTCCTCTTCCCATTTTATGCTGATTCACAGACGGAAAAGCAGAAGGAACCTTGCTTCCACCATTCCTCACCTTCTCAAACCACAAGAACCAACAGGTAACCCCCCCAAACCCCTGAAGCCCTGAATTTTTTCCCAAGACGCAATCAAGATTCAATGCAAAAGAACCCGAGTGCTTCAGACAATAACCAAAGCAAATTTGCATTGTCTTTCACTTACTAGAATCTGGAAAACAAACAGAAGTCATGGATTAGATTTCACCAATCAATTTGTGCTTGTTTTTCTCATCCTGAAATAGGAGCTGGAGGCATTTTCATATGCGTTTTGGAAGGCTGCCTGCGTCCATCGCTGCGTCGGAAAGTGAACCGCTGTCTTTTCCTGCAATACTATTTTTGAACTGAACGTTCTCTGGTGCACCACAACAAATGACTCCTTGCCTCTTGCAACAGCAGCATGTGAGCTTTCAGGAAAAAAGAAAGTCACAGAGCACAGCGTCAGCACAACACACCTTCCTCTGCCTTTCCTGCATTTCCAATTTGGAGAGCACAGGAGGCAGCAGATAACCAAAGCACGTTCAGACTAAAAGCCCTTAAAATAACCAAACAACATAGAGTAAAGCCTTGTTATCTCAACAGCCTCCTGTGCCTCGTGAGCCTTATTAATCAAATAAAACAGGTAGGCTTCACACCACACAGCCAGGACTCCCACACCTTGTGAATACACGACATCCAGTGGGGCAAAAACCCCCTTGATGCCAGCACTGGGATGCAAGCCTTGAAACCAGAAGGAAGGTACCGACGGCAAGAAGCTTCTTTTCAGAAATCAAGCTACATTCCAAAGGTATCACAATTTAGTATTAAAAAACATTTATCCCTTTTACAAACACGGGAAGTTGAAGGTATCTGTTCTCTATTTGTTCCTAAGTAATACTACTGAAGCACTTTAAAAAGGAAAATCAGAAGAGATTGGTGCTCCTGATGCAGGTTCAGTATCTGCAGAGATGAAGGAGAAGCCCCTGAAGACGTGCATGTCCCAGAACAACCTGGGCCTGACCATGGGAACAATTTGCTCCCAGCTCCATACTCAGGAATCCCAGAGGGACGCATCCCCACAGAGCACAAGGGTGTGGAGGAAACAGCAAACCAAGAAGGAAATTCAGTCTGTGAAAAGGATACGCTTCTCCCTGCCTCAGTCTCCGCTCTCTGCAAAGCCACCTCTTCGGTAAGTCAGTGAGAAATGATGAGCACCAGGAGCACCGATCCTGACTCTACCCCCGAGGCTGACGGCAGGCAGCAGCCGCCGTCTGCCTGCAAACCCCCACCCACCACTGGAGGTTTTCCATCCAACTTGCATCTCCTCCAGCTCCCAGTTGCCCAGTGTCTCCTTAAACCTTGAAAAATTACAGAGCATCCTACCCAGAAGCAACCGCTTTACCTGAGAGCTTATGACACGCACGGCAAAAAGCTTGCGACAAATGACAGCACGCAGGTCCCTTGGGCCTCCCTATTAACTCAGCAATTAAAACCATCCCGATGACGACATTCCCTGGAAAGGCGGTGGCCAGAGGGCTAAGATGCTTCTGGACACTGCAGAATGACGAGCGACCAAGAAACTTAAAGGGAAAAGCACTTGGCACAGGTTTCTTCCAAGAGGAGTGAATTCTGTTGCTTTGTGCATCTCTAAAGTTCTACCAGTGCCAGGGAGGGGAAATTTTTTTCAAAAATACTACCCGAAAGCTAGTCACAGCCCAGCCACCAACAGGGAGGGCCTGAGGACTCTTCAGTAAGCACTTAACAAGATGAGAGTTAAAAATAAACCCCCAAGCTCTACGTTGATCAGGAGAGTGAAGAAGCACAATCTGCTACTGCGCTGTATTGACAGAGGAGCCCTCCAGGGACACAAGAAAAATTAAGAAAAATATGCTTTGATGGGTATGTCTCATTTTGCCCGCGGAGGAGCACAGGGCAGTAGTGAAAAGACAGCTAAGTTTCCTTCAACACACTTCACAGTTTATCTTGATTATGTTTGTGCTGTCCCAGACATCAAGGGCTGTAAAAAGACCAATTCCTTCTGTAGTCTGACTTCCCCTGCTTCTCAAACATAACTGGAATAGACTGAGGGAATAAATAGTACAGAGTCAGAGGAAAAAAAGTGAGGGCTTTACCCCGAAGAGAGGGGAAGGAAATTAAATCACCCTGCCTTTTAACACATACCTTCACTTCTGTAGCTCCCCATGACGTGCAGGATCAAATCTTTGCAAGTGCAAACGGAAAGGAGAATGCCTGAGCTCTGGCTCCACGTACACAACATAAATATACAGCCCAGCCAGGTCTAGGTCTGAAAGCAAGATGGAAGATCTCTGCCAGGGCAAACCTAACACTATTAATCCAAAAAATGCACTACTTACCCACACTTGCCATATCCTAAATTACCGCGGTTAACTGGCACCATCCCCCAGCATGCTTGTGCAGTCAAATTGCTGACACATCAAATTTAAATACAAGTTAAAAAAAAATCTAAAAGCTTCCTAGTCACTTTTTTGCCCTGGGACAGCTCCTTCCTCTTAGTTGCTAATACCTCTAACAAAACATTGACCTTGACAAGGCCACCTACCCTCTGTGGGGTCCAGGAATTTTTTCTGGGGTGAAAAAATACCACGCAAAAACCAAAAAAAAACAACCACACACACAAACAAAATGTGCTTGAATATCCAAAGAACTCTTCTTTTGTGATTTCACATGTTTAACCACCTCTCAGGGTAATAAATGCCCCTAAAAGTGCCCTCTGCCTCTTCTCTGTACTCATGACCAAGTCAAGATCATTTCAGAGGGAACAGAGCAGCCCTGAGTCATCGAATACTCCCAGCGTAAACTGGTTGAGAGTGATGGAGCTGGGCTGCGGGTGGGTGAGGACAGCTCTCCAGTGAGGAGAGGGAGATGCGTTAATGGGAAGTCATTTAACTGGAAGCCTAGCTCTAGTACTGTATTTCCTCGTGTGTTGGATATGCTCATCTTTCATAGCATGTCTGCTGCAATTGGGGTCAAACTCATCATACTGGGAGTATGAGGCAGGGACTGTTCGAGTTTGGTCATGTTTATTCGCAATACAACAGGATTTGCTAAGCTGAGAGGAAGGCAATAAAAGAAATCAGAGAAAAAACCTCACAGAATTACTGAAAAATATTCAATAGACATGTACACCAGGCATCTGATCTACCGAGTATTTCATGAGAATGGAGGCAAATCATAGGTCCAGCTTCCTGTCGCTGCCTGGGGATGAATGACAGAAAAAAATAAACACCTTCTGGGACAAAGCCACCTACAAAGGAGGCGCAGTGACTGTAAAGGGAGCAGCCGTGCTCCCCAGTGCCAGCCAGGCCAGTCACCAAACTTCCTCTGCCGCACACACACAGGGCTACATCCCTCCGCGTTTGGGAATCGCTCTGAGGAAGGAGTGAAGTCAAAAGCAATTTGCCATCATTTTTGCCCTCCTCCCCGGGGCGGCGCGGGGTCGGACAGGGAGCAGGGAGCACAGCCCACCGCGTTTCAGCAGACAGCAAGGAGAACACGCGTCCTCTCCACCAGGCATCACACGAGGGAGGGACTGCCACAGCCCGGGGAAGGCAAGACCAGGGGGTGAGTCACCCCGTGGGCCTGCAGACCGGAGAGCGAGCCAGGAATAGCTGAGGAGCTGGACGGGCTCCACAGGCTGGGCAGTTTGGGCTTAACCCATCCAAATTCTGCCGTTTCCCTCTGACCTTTACCCCAGAAGCACACTGTTGGGCCCCCGGCCGCCTCCCCTCCCCACCAGCCGCCCCGACCCTGGCTTCCCACAGCCCGCCATGGTCGCAGGCCGAGGTCCGTCTCCGCGACGAGGAGAAGCGAGAGGCGATGGTGCCATAACAAAACACGTTCCCTTCCAACGGGCCCAGCAATGGGGGGCACCCACAGCCCAGGCACCGCCAGCACCCGGGAGGGGAGCGGGCAGCTCAGGGCACACAGCCCGGGGTGCGAAGGCCACGCCTGCCGGCGGGAGGACAACCCCAGGCCGGACAGGGCTCCTTCCCCTCACGCTCGACTGAAAATACCTTTGAAAACGCGGCTTTTCTCCCTCAGGCCGCGGCTCCCGGGCAGGCACGGCCGGCACGGGCGGGAAGGGCTGCCCGGACACCGCCGACCCCGGCCCCGGCTCCCTCAGGAGGCGGCGGAGGAGGAGGGGGGGGGCACACACACACACCGGCTCGCGCAGGGCGGCGGCCGGGCGGGCAGGGCCGAGCCGGGCCGGGCAGTGACAGCCACTAGCTTTAACCAATGGGAAACGGCGGCGCTGAGCTACCGACCAATGACAGGCGGGGGAGGGCGGGACCTGCCCCGTTGTCAGTTCGCAGCCAATCGGCGGAGGGGTGCGGGGCCCGCAGCCCCCGGCACGGCCAGGGGCGAACCCCCCTCTCCCCCCGCCTCCAGCC
>VXAK01009139.1:0-20666 GCA_013399435.1 Arenaria interpres
TTTTTCTACATTAAAAAAATGCTGATTTGATCAAATAAAACATTTACTGGAAAATTTAATTACATCAAATTATTTTTTGAATATGAATGGTGTTTTGGTAACTTTAAAACAAAAATGCAGTTAGAAATACAATTTTATTTAGTGCTTTGGCATTATGAAAGCAATGGTCAGTTGAAATGTTTTTAGGTCTTTAATTTTGAATGCTTAAACATTTTTACTTGGTGGGGGTGAGAATTTGTCTGTGAGTGAGAAAGTGTTCTGACACTAAATTGTTGGAAAGTAGAAGGTTTCCGTATTAATTTTCTGCTGAATCATGTCTACAATAACTTAGAAGTGGAACATGCTTCATTTTTTGAGTAATATATTAGTATGAACCTATGCAGTGGTCCTACTTAGCAAAAAAATTCATATTTTGAAATGTATCAGATGAAATCTCGTTACGTCATAAACTTATCATAGAACCTTCTATGATATTTTCTTAATAGTGTTATACTCTGAGTTTCCTCATGTGAGTGTGTTTTTGTGGTTGTTTTTTTTTTTTTAATAAAATGAGTGTTTACAGGAAACGATGGGGTTTTTTCTGTCATGTCTCTGTTTTAGTGCACCCCAGCTAAAACACATTTGACATTAGTTCCACGTCATTTTTATATCTCGGGCCTGAGACATGACTGATACAAACCCATTAAGATATTTCTTGATCAGTGACCTCTGCCAATCATCCTTCTTTACATTTTATAGACAGTTCCTTGCAGAATGTTTGGCTTAAGATCTTTATATTCTCAGTAAGAAAATGAAAATTTAATACTTTTTTATACCCTCCCTTTTCCTTGTATTCTGTTAAAGAAATAGTGTTATTTTTCATTGTGCATAGGATTTCTGAGTCTGTAGTATACCATTTTATTTTTTAAAAATATGTATATAAAAATACAGATTTTTGTGTTGCTTTTTTTTCCTACTTCAAAGTAGTTAGCTGAAAAATTAAATGTCTAGTAGGAGTTGGTTTTTGTTTCTGGCCTATCCCAATAAACAGGGTTTAATGGCATAGTTATTCATGTTGGTTTTCTAATTGTTGAACTTCTGATGAAAGATAATAGAAACTCTGTGGCTGTTGGTATTTATAATCAGTTCTCCCAACCTTCCTTTTTAATGATAATGTATATGATTAGTATTTAAAAATACTGATGCAGAAACTTCTCCACACACTCTGTGTTTAAGCCTGTGTGAACATTACCCTACCCATGTGTTTAGTCCTGAAATAAAATGCGTATTAGTAGAGGATGGGAGCCCAAATTTCTGATGGTTACGTATCAAAGGAGTTACCTGCTACTGCCAGGTGTTTCAAGATAAAGGAATTTGAAATGTTGAACAGGATATTTTTGTGCCTGCTTTGGAGCTTTATTTTGTGCGTATGTTGTATTGAAACGTTGCTAATATATGAAACTACCCTGTTGAGCCATTTGTTTCAAGTCAACAGTGTTAGCAATCTGATCACCTTCCTGTTTTGAGAGATAAATTATGGAACGTGCTAGTATTTGTCAACATTTTTCTAATTATTTTTCTTGTTGTTGCTCTTGTTCATTCTCTATAGTTTCAGTGAATAAAATCTAATAAATATAACAGATGATGTTCATTAAAATCTAACGTGCTGGAAAAGAAAACACTTTGATAACCTCTAGAGTTGATCTAAAACATTCAGTGAGGACTCTGTACTGCCCTATAGGAGACTAATACTATTCATATTGAAGTATTATTTTCTTTAGAAATCCAACATTTCTTTATTTTTGTTGAATGGCATTTTCCATTCTCACTTTGTGTTTCCAAAATTATACGGGTTGATTAAAGTTTCTGTATAATTTTATTCCTGTATTTGCATGTTAACCATATATTAGAGGTACTTTCTTGATTTTATGAGAATTTAGAAGATTCCTATAAGTACAGTGTCTGATACTGCTTTTGGACTGCAAGTGCTTAGAGAAGCCTCTCTAGGGATTGGGTAAACCTTCTCTTAGGGAGATGCAGCACAGCATTGGGACTGTTTTTTAAGGACAGGTCTACCTGCGATTTTGGTAGGTTTAGTTGGGGAGAGACAGGAACAACTTTACCATTTGTCTGGTGGGTGGTTGTTTTGGTTTTTTCTAAACATAGTTCAGACTTGTTAGAAGGGTGGAGTATAGAATTGTTAAAAAAATATTTTGTAGGCAAAAGGCCATGGGGTATGAATTGTCTTTTTAGTGTCTCTGAGGTTTGAAAGTTAAAAGCCAGAAAGAATAATGTATATTTTTAAAATTATTTAGGCAATTAAATTGGAATACACGCGTCTGCTAAAATTAGCCCAGGAAGATCCACCACCTGAATGTGATTACCGTTTGCGTCACGCAATTGTTTACTTCATCCAAAACCAGGCACCAAAGAAGATAATTGAGAGAACATTACTGGAACAGTTTGGAGATCACAATCTTAGCTTTGATGAAAGGTAATAACATCTGCATGTCTCATGTCCTTTACTCACAAATGCTGTCTTATGGGTGGAGAAGCCCTTTTCTATATAGATACTGCATGTAACAAAGCAAAGGCTAATTTAGTTTTTTTAGGTTTTATCTTCTACTTAATACCTTGCAAGTATATTTTGTAAAAAAAAAAAAATAATTTTGTAAAAATCTCTATAAAAAGAGTAAACAAGAAGTTGGGTTTCTATTGGTATAAAATAAGGAGAAATACCCAGTGTTGCTCATAGTTCTAGGGCTCTGTAGTTTGCATCTTTCACTTCCCTCAAAGCCAGCAGGAGACAGTAAAACCTTGCAAGCTAGAGGGGTAGCTTACTTCAATGCAAGGCAGTATCTCTTTTCCACTCAACATTCCATATATTTACTCATTTAAAGAAATAAATACATTGAAAGGTAGAGAACATTAGTCTGATTTCTGCATGGTGAATAATCCTCTAATGTTACTTTTGCAAAGTAAATACCAGGAGTTTCAAGCCATCTGAACTTTATGTTAAAAAGAAAGACTAAGCAATGTGGCAATTTAGCAAAATAAACCAAGAAGTAATTTTTAAGTAGCACAGGCCTCCATCATGCTTATTTTTAAAGTATGCCCTCTCCTCCTGATTATACCCTACATAATAAAAACCATGTTTTCCACAGTGGTGTTGTAGTGTTTTGCACAAGGCTGTAGCTTATACTGTTTGAGGTTGTGTCTTTGTATGGACAATATCCTTCGTGAATTTCCAGTAATATCATGATTTCTTGTTGCTTTCTGTTAGGTGCCGAAACATAATGAAGGTGGCTCAAGCTAAACTTGAAATGATAAAGCCAGATGAAGTAAACATGGAGGAATATGAGGTCAGTATTTTTTGTTTCAGGTTAAACTGTAATGTGAAATAGTTGTCAGTAAGCTGAACTTTATCTTCACAAATTTCTTCTTGTCTTACACTGAGAAGTTAAAACCGGTTATTGAAAGACCATTTATTTGTAGGAAGGTTGTTTTGATCAGTTGATCTAAAGCTGGTTTTTTTCCGTATCTGTATTTCCAATGATTTGAGCCATAAATAAATGTCAAGTTTGAGTCTGTCCTTACTACTTAATGTGTCTCAGTGTCTCTAACAGTATTTTGTAACTTACCACCATATGAGCCAACTGGCTTTCTCTAGTCAGAAACAGCTAGCAGTGAAGGAATGAGAGTGGTCTAAGCCCAGCCTTACACATCTTGAGAACTGGGTCACAGGCACAGTCACATTTGTGATTTTTCTCCATCTGTCTCTGTAGCCATTCCCGTTTTCTTAAGAGCTCCAGATTCTTTTGTTTGCCTGATTCATACATAACCAGTTTATGCATTTAGTGTTTCCTTCTGTGCTATTTAGAAAAAACTGGAAAGAAAAAAAGAGCAAATCTAAGACATAAAATAATTGTGACTAATATTTGCCAAAATAATTTGTCTCATATATAAAGCTAAGTCTGTAGCTGGCTTTACAGCACCAGCTTCAACTAGGCTTGATGCTATTCATTAAGACTTCTTAGCAGTGGATATTTATGTCTTAGGCAGATTCGAGTGTACCACTTAAACCTCAATGTTGTGCTATGATGTCCAAACAGCTTGTTCAGGAGGACTATGGGAGTAATCTTTCCCTCAACAAACCAAATAAGAGATATTTACTTGTCATTTCTCATTACTGGGCTCAGGACCTACAGTAGATGCTACCTTATTACAACGTGCCCTCCCTAGCCTGTGACGGGACTCTTATAGTGGGATTTCTGTTGCATTTTTTAGGCTGTGCAAGGCTCAATATTTTAGCATTTTCTGAATGGCATTGCACAGGTAGAATAAACAATTCTGGACTTAGCTCTAAGAGTGAGGTGTTTGCTGTTCCCCTGCAGATACATGCTTCTTTTTGAGCTCGAGGCAGGTAGTTGGTGACGCCTGCAAAGACTGTATCAGTGCTTGTCCTGCGTAGTGAGGTGGCATTTCATCAATGCTCTGTCATGCTCTTTGGGTAGAATTTGCAAGCAGCTTAGTATTATGGTGTGCTGTCCCCTATTTTATCTTTAATGAGCTATTGAAAGTTGGCTACTAACCAACTACAGTAAAAGCACCTTTCTTACTTAGAGCATTTACCTGTAAAGTGTACCAGAAGTCATTTCGTATAAATAGTGATGCAATAAGATAAATGTTTTGCTCTAATACAAACATCTTCACAGCATTAATTGCATTTGGTCCTTTTGTCACTTCCCATGTAAACTGTTCAGACTTTTTCTATGTTATTCTTATATTGAAAATTAAGCTCAAGATTTAGTGTATGAAAAAGCTTTCTAACACTTTCTGAGTAAATAACTGAGTGTACTGTAGGGAGGGAAAAAAAAAGGCTATTAGCTTTTCAACTCTTTTTGAGAAAGCAAAGGGAATATCATATAAGGCTGACTCGTTCTCCAAAGATGCTTTCTGTTACTTTCAAATGGTAATACATTCTGTAAAAATAATCTCATCTAGAAAAATTTTAGATATTTAAGAATGTTCTATTTATTGAGGGAGGGGGGATTCAAGCGGGCTTTTCACACATGCAAGCTTACTGTGGGTCCTTAGTGCTTACTGTGAGTATTCAGCACTAAGTGTGTGGTTAAAAAAAAATGTATTTTGTGTTTGTGGATGAAATTCTATATACCCTTTCTTATATGCAGAGATGGCATCAAGACTATAGAAATTTCAGGGAAACAACCATGTTTCTCATGGTAGGATTGGAGTTTTTCCAAAAAAAGAGGTAAGTGGTAGTATAGAACTCAAATGTAGTAGAGTGATTTGAAGGCAAAATGTAGTATTTATAAGTAAAGCTATTTTTTAAGTTAAGACTTGTTTAATGTGTTCTTCACATTGAAGACATTAACGAACCAAATAAATGTTTTAGTCTTGCATCTGCCTCAAGTTTCCTCCAACTTCCTATTCTTAATCTCAATTTCCAATCTCTTACCAAGCCATGGACTCTTTTCAGAGCACCCTCCACATGCACCCATGTTCCTCCTTTTCTCCTATTCTTAGGTGCTCTGGGTATCTCTCAGATATATACATTTTTCTTCTCTGGCACCACATGTGCACATACACTTATCTGCTTTCGTCAGCAATCACAATTAGTCAAGTCCCCTTCTTACCTGTCTTTTTATTGGGTCTTCCCACAGAAGCAAAGTTTTGCCTTCTGCATTTGTCTGAGCCAAAATTTGACCTGTGATGGGCTTTAATGGTCAGGAAAAAAGAACATATTTGAGGAAAACTATCATGAGTAACTATCATAATTGCAGCTGATTCTTCTTAGCTCCATGAGGCGATGGTTATTCATTACCGTCTCTCTTTGAACCAAGTCAGGAATCGTGGCTATATAAAATTGGTGACACTTATGTACTTAATGCACTATAGCTAAAACTTGTTCTCTGATGTACGACATGCAACAAGCATGAGGATTACAGTATAAATGCCTCAAAGCGTTCTGCAGAAGAGTCTTTAAAACAGAATTGTGCAAAAGTATGTCTTCCTCCCATGCCCAGCCAAAACAATGAAAATTGTCTAGTGGTGGACATCTGTGCTGTCAAAATTGCGCTATACATGATGCAAATTTTTGATTGTGAAAATAGTTCTGTAGTGAAACACTGATTTTTTTTTTTTCTTTTTTTTTTTTTCCCATGTATAACCCGGGGGTTAGGGGAATTATAGTTTCTTTTCTGTATGTTGTGTCGTAAATTGCTTCATATTTCTATTTCTTGTCTTGTATGTGCCAAAAAGAAAGGCCCCAAACAGCACAGGAAAATAAATTGTGTGCTTGTCTTTGGGATGTAATAAATAGTACATTCATTAATAATCTAAATTGCAATATGCTACCTTGTCAGGCTTAAACAGTTTATATACAAAGGTTGGTCAGAAGATTGTCTGGCTTATTTGAAAAATAAATACTCCGGTATCGCTTGATCCCTTAAAGAGGCAAAAGTGTCACGGGCGTTGGTGTGGTGTATAGGAACCCTCGTTACCCCCAGGTGTCATGCACATTCTAACCAGGCAGACAGGATCTTTGCGTTCCTTGGCACTCGAACTCCAGGATACTCCAACTGTAAAATACTAGTGTTTTCACTAATCCACTTCTTGCCGTAATACATTCTGATTATGCCAGGGAGAGGCGGGGAAGCACAGGTTTCTTCTCTGTGATGAACAGGTTTTAGCATAGCTTTCCATTGTTTCCATTTATTTGCAGAATTAGGGTGAGGCATTTGTTACCAGACTTACTTGTAATTTAGAAAACAAGCCTGTAATGACCGGTCTTAGACTCGGATATTGGTCAGAAATAAAAAATATGATACTATCAGACTCATCTAGCATCCAAGGAAGTTTATCATTTATTGCCGTTGGCAAGAAATGCAATTTCATAAATTCTTCAAGAGGTATTTAATACAAAGACAGTAAGACTAGAGTTAAGCGTGCTTAGAGGATGGGTGAGGATCTGGGTATCCATTTACCTGCTCTAAAGGCATCTGTTGCAATTACACACCCATGTTTCAGCTGCAGGTTCCCAAAGGACTGAGATATTTATCGAGGTTCCCATCTGATACATTCTGGAGGGCAGTACTACCATCCTTATTCTGAAAATGATGCTAAATTAATGAACTCTTCCAATTCTCTTATTAGCACTGAAATCATAAAAATGTAACTTTGAAATATTTATGAAAACATAAACTTTCATAATCGACCTTCATTAGCAGG
This sequence comes from Arenaria interpres, assembly GCA_013399435.1. Classification (NCBI taxonomy): domain Eukaryota; kingdom Metazoa; phylum Chordata; class Aves; order Charadriiformes; family Scolopacidae; genus Arenaria; species Arenaria interpres. The sequence continues at coordinate 7,231 of VXAK01009139.1, forward strand.
ATGATTTTGAGGCTTTTTTTCGGAAACCCATCTCCTTCAGTCAACCAACTTTTCTTAGTTTTCATAACACTAATTGATACCTGGCAGCACTTAATCTCTAGATGGAGTCAAAAATCAACCTTTATACAGGTGGTCTCTGGTTTCCTTAAATAATTGTACTGTGTTGAACAAACGCAAAAGCGACATTAAAGAAGTAGCTTGGTGTATCTTTCTCATGCTTACTTTCAGTGTTCCCTTATGATGGTTGACAAGGCCCTCTTTTCAGTGCAGGTGGAGAATTATGCGGTCTTTCAGGCATATCTTCTCTGACTGTACTGTACAGTAGGAACCTGCTGTGGGTGAGATGAATGCAGCCAGCTAGTGAGTTTTACCTGCAGCTCACTCTTGTGGTACTGACTGAAAATTGAACAAACTCTAGACCTTAGCAGTTGCCTTTTAAGTTTCTTGGAAAGCCAATACAGTTTTTCAGTTTTGACTGAAATACCGTTTTTAAAGCAGTGCTAAAACTTAGCCTAGACCCAGTGAGCTGTATAATTTTGTGAGCAGCTTTAGTGACTTTAGGCTTCGGCTTCATAGGCTGGAGCTCATATCCGCTTCAGGTGTAAAAAGGCAGAAATTGTTTGCCATTTTACACTGTAGTGTTATTTTTGAGACTCTCAAGGTTATATAAGGGCTCCGAGCTTGGATGTACAGTAATGCTGATTTAAAATAGCTTACCTTGGCACTATGGTTGTTTCAGAGAAAGGTCACACAACTGAGGGAAGGAGCAGGAAGAGGGGAATAGGAAGAAGGCCACTATCAGCAGCAAGTTTTTTATTTAGATCAACTGAGTTTTTGACACTGTAATTTCAACCTGCAGTTTCACAAATAGCTGAACCAAGAATGGAAAGGGAGAGAATGTCCTGCCCCTCTGGCTTTATATTATCCAGTAATTCCAGTTCCTTGCCATTATCTTCTCCCTTTTTCTTGTACATTAACTTTTCTGCTGTCTGTTGTGTTGGTGATCAGTGGTGTGAGGAGTTCTCATAGGCAGGAGAAATGGACTTGAGGAGAGGGTGATAGAACTTCTTTTAATGAAAGCATAGCTTTGTATTTTGAGGACAAAAAGGTAGATAGCAGTGACTATACTTGCAATGTAATATAGTAATGACTGAAGCAATAAATGTTTAGAATTGCAAGGCACTACAAGAAGATCTTATGATGAAAAAAGCAACTTCACAGTAGATTCTGAAATTGTGCTGGGCTTCATCTTTTTCTTCTAAACAGAGATATTAGAAGGTAAAGCTTTTAGGAACCACTGCTATTTCAAGTAGCCTTTTCCTTTCTTTTTGTGTTGTCTCATTGGGAGACATTACTGTAAGTCTTGAGTTTGTCTGCTTTGGAAAATTCTGACATGTATTTTTCAGGTATGTCCTATGTGTATTCCCACTTCTTTTTTTTAGCCATTTTTAGTAGTTTGGTGGCTTGGTTTTGGTAGTTTAAACCTTGACCATGACCTCCCGCTCTCATTAGGAGCGAGTGAATGCACAATATATCGTTTCTGTAACACTCTGTTAGGAAATTTTTCTTCTTGGATGTTTTTAATTTGAATAAAAACGAGGTTTCTGACTGCTTGTTTTTAGGGTAACTGCGTGAACTGCTTTCAGTGGTTGTCTGTCATAACTGGGTTTCTATAAGTCAGAGAATTAACAATTTAAGTTGTTTGCTAGAAATAGGATGCAGCAGTGTATGGGGAGATTGTTGATCTATGTGTGAAGGGATCGCAGTTGATTAGTAACTGTTAGGTTCTTAGGTGCTCTGTTACTTGTCATTTACTAATTAGGCTTGTATTTATTTTCTGCATACCAACATTCTATCAGCACTTCTGCTTTCAAAATGCTGTTGTGGCTCCTTCCATCACTTTAGACTTCAGTAGTTTGGAAGAACTTACTTTATTTCTAAAAAATAAACTGAATTTTTGCCCTCACTAACTGTAACATCTTTAAATCTTATTTGTTAAAGTGTAGAAAGCTGTCAAGATGTAGATGGCAGCAGAAGATCAAACTTAATGTGACATAAATGAACGCAGGGAAAATTAAATTTTAATGTGTACTCAAGGGTAGTCCAAAGCTATTTTTTGAAGTGATTGAAATGATACCCATTGATTTTAGTGAACTTTGGATCAGACTTCACGTGCAAGTGATCTGACCTGGTAATAAGATAATGAAAGATGAAACTATGTGGTAGAGAAAACAACGTTATGAAGAGATTGGTGGGGAGGGGTGGACTTAGTCAAAGAAGGAAGTGAAGTTACCTGTCTCGTGAAGAGCACAGTGGTTAGCTTGAAACAGGTGGTACCTGGATGTTGCATCTAATGTATTTGTTTCTTTACTTTGCTTCAGCTACATGGAAGCCTTGCTGTACCTTATCTATGCTTACCAGAATAACAAAGAACTCTTGTCCAAAGGCCCATACAGAGGGCACGATGAAGAGCTGATATCTCACTACAGACGAGAATGTTTGCTAGTAAGTGAAGGGTGAAGTATGTTTCAAAAAGTTGAACTTGCTGCATAGGTTTAACAAAAGTTATTAGTAGAAAACTGTTGCCATCGTGTGAACCAAAACCAACAAAACCCACCTTTCATTAGCAAGTTAATACTTAGAGTTATGTAAGGGAAAAAAAAAGCAAAAGTAAGAAGGAAAACATTATTCCCATTTTTTAAATAATTAATCATCATCTTTATGATTGTAAGTAGCGTGCTCACTGCCATTGTGTCTGGGCTAGGTAGGAACAACAGTTGACGGTGTTGGTGAACAGACTTACCCTGTTGCCACAGTTTGATGGGGAGACAAATATTGGAAAAAGCATCAGCAGGAAACAAGGAGGTTTTTTTCCTTGATTATGTTACTTTTAGCAACAGTGAGAAAACAAAAGCAGGTGATAGGACCTCAGTCTTTAAAAAGTAAAGGTTGAGTTGGCAGTGGCTTTGAGGAATAGCACAAGATCAAGTGGCTCAGTAGAGTATGTGCATCATTACTGTAAACGTTAAAGCTCGGCTGTGCTTAATACAAATTACCAGGTAGCTTTGTAGGAAGATCGCGCTTAAAAACAAACAGAAACTGATGCATGGTAGACTGTGAAATGCTGTGTACTTAAAGGTTTTCCTTTTTTGTGGTGGTTTATGAAGAAACTAAATGAACATGCTGCAGCACTGTTTGAATCAGGAGATGATCAGGAAGTAAATAATGGCCTGATCATTATGAATGAGCTTATTGTCCCGTGTTTGCCATTACTACTGGTGGATGAGATGGAAGAAAAAGATATTGTTGCTGTGGAAGATATGAGAAACCGTTGGTGTTCCTATCTTGGACAAGAAATGGAACGTAAGTCATTTATTCATTAAGGTAAAAGGCGATTGCGCACCATTTTTAAATAAATACGATGCTTTCAGTATCTTGAATTGACCCTCTATCTTTTGTGCCTTGATAATGTATTTTGAGCTGCCATGACTTTTGAATAATCCTGTAAGCATTTAAATTAATAATTTTTCCATATATTGAACGGGGTTATTAGGCCTTAAAGGAAACATGCTTTTTGAATTGAAAAACATTTGCGGTGGTAGACCATCTGAAAGGGTGTTTATATTAACATCTTACTAGGACTTGGTATGTCCTAGTTACTGCTGGCAGACCTGAAGAAAGTGGATTATTCCAAGTGAAACTTCTCCTCTTCCCACCCACTAATAAAAGAAAGAGTAAATGTTGGGCAGAAAAAGGAGAATTCCACATGCAGACGTAAATGCTTACGGATTTTTTTCTTTTTTTATTTGCAGCTAACTTGCAAGAAAAGCTGACGGATTTCCTGCCAAAACTGCTAGATTGTTCTACAGAGATTAAAGGTTTCAATGACCCGCCAAAGTTACCCTCCTACTCCACACATGAACTGTGTGAAAGATACGCCCGAATCATGTTGTCACTCAGTCGAACCCCAGCCGATGGAAGATAAAGTCTGCAACCTTCCTAAGCACATTGTATAAACTTTTTTAGTTCTTAAACCTTGCCTTCCTGTCACAGGGTTTGCTTGTTGCTGCTATAGTTTTTAACTTTTTTATTTTAATAACTGCAAAAGAGAAATGACTGTACAAACTTTAGCCAGACTGCAAACAATTAAAGCTGAGAATCGCATGGCGCTCAGTCGTTTCAACCAGAATTGATGCAACATGCAAGTCTGATCATTATGGCAAAACTGCTTTTTTGCCACTTATCTGTTACAGTGTTACTTTGCTTTTATCTTAAGATCCTTTACTTTATCAACAGCTGTCTGGATCATTTTGTGACTGCAACTACTTTAAGTGTCCAGTGCTGTGTAAATACATGGTACTTGGTAGCTTGTAAATGAAATGAAAGAATAAAGTTTTATTTATGGCTACTTCTGTGTTTGCAAGCAGATACCTTGTATATTACTGTAAAATACGGGTATTTTTAGAAGAGATACAGTATATTGATGGGTTACTCAATTTTATAGACAAGGTTCTTCAGGATTTATGGCCAGTTTAGTTCCAGGTAGTCATGAATACTGTATGTGAATATATTGAAAAGCTGTCACAGTATTATACACAGTTTTTTTGTATATTCTTTACTGATCTGTATGATACTGCACCTGAACACTTCTGTGTGTGTTTGGCCATGCCAAGTCTATTCTGATAACAGGACTGGCTTCTGAAGCAAAACATTAATGGCACCTTCTTTCTATTCTTAGGAAAAAAACTAAGGAAAAAAAGTATTATCAGTAGAAATAGAAATATACTACACCCTCTGAGCAAAATTTCTAGAAATTGATTTAAGTAGAGGAAATAGAGGTTTAAAAAAGTGGAATTTATGAAGCTTAAGAATGGATCCTTTTTTTTTTTTTATTGGTATTTTAGTCATGTCAGTGACCAGAAATAAAACCTTACATTAGTTTCTTACTTGAAATGGGTTGCTGTTGTTGCAACGAAATATCTCACAAATCTTTTATCAGTCCTAATTAAATTTCTATTGGAAGTAAAAGAAAAGATATATAGGGCTTGTTTTATACAACTGAAATACTGTCTGGTTTTAATGAAGAAACCTAATTATTTTGTGGAAAAAGAAGTTTAATGCGTCCTTAGGTAATCCTGTTACATGGCACTATTTTAATTCCTACTCTTTATAGAGAACGTTTTATGTTAGAACAGTAAAATATGTGAATATTTGTTTGTATGTTTTTACTGGAGTGGGACTCAACTTTTCATTACAGGCTTTCAAGCGATGTTTATTCAAATATCCACTAATAAAAGAACACAAAGGGAGGGAAGGAGTAATTAACTTCAGACCACCTAGAAATGTAGTGGGCATAAATGTAGGCATCGCGTATGCAAGAAGAGGCAGAGTTCAATCTTAGTATTTATCAGTCTTGAAAGTTGTTCACTCTTGAAAGATCCCGGATTACAATGGACAGTCAATATAGTGTGAACTTCAATTAAAAATCTTTTTAGGCATGTTTTCTGCTTCTGTTTTCACTATTGGAGCGCTTCATACTTTGTCAAACTACCATTTATTTTACCAATTTTTTTTTTAAAAAAAAGAATACTGAACTCTTAAGTGCAGTACTACTCAAGAGCCTTTCAGGTCTGAAACTACTGATGTGTGAAATATCACCTTTCAAGGAAAAGGATTTGCAGATTCTGAAAAGGCTGAAGATGCATTCTAAGTTTTCACATTTTGCATCTGTTGCACTTTGATTTGATACTCAAGAATATGCCTACTTAGCATTGTGTATTTTTAACATATTAGAGTTTTTGCCTTTTTCAATAACGGTGAAAACAATGAAAAGTGAAAGAGCAACTTCATGTCTTTATTGCTAACAGGTTTTGAATTTGAAAATTCGTGAATACTTTTAAGAAAAGCTCCCCTCTAACCCTGCAGGAGCCAGTCACCCTCATCATCTCTGTAATCTTCCCTGAAAAACACAGGGGAAAAGGCACTCTTTCTAAGGTAAAAAGAGGAAGACGTTATTTCGCTTGGGAAGAATATCTAAGGTATTTAAATTAAAAGGAAGTGAGCAAGGATGAGATTATTTGTTCTTTTTGTTTCAGGTTTTTTCAGTTTCATAAAGTATGGAAATAATCCATTGTAGTTCGTAGTACTGAAGATAAATGTGTATTCATTTGCAGTGACTTGAATTTTTGAGTTGAATTGAGAAGGTCTGTCTAGTAGAGTAGAAATATATATATATGTATTTTACTATCTTTTCAATATCTTGTATGACTTTAAACCTTCAGCTAAATCATTAAGGTGCTGTTTTTGTCTTAAACCTTGTTTTTTTCACTGCAATAAGATAGCTGATAGCTTAGATTCATGATATCTAGCACAAAACCTATACAAGTAACTGTGTAATGTAGTAAAGCAATACAGTTCATTTGGTTACCTAATAATCTGTGACTGAATCACGTAAATAGCTATTTCTCATCAGTGTGGGAATTGTGGGATTTTTATCAGGCTCTTTTTCAGTTTATAGAACCCAAATTAATTTACTAAATCACCTGTACCATTAATCAAATGCAAAGGTGTTGGGTTTTTTCCCCGAGATGTTGCTAGATGCCATGGAGGACACATAAGGCACTGCAGTCTTTCAGTTATGTGCCTTTTTGTTTCCCCCCCAACCCATGTGTCTTCTTTTTAGCTGACTTGTCATACGGCTGCACTTTAACTGGGATATTGGTAGTGCCAAATATCTTGTCGTTTCTAGTTAAAGCTGTCGTAGCAGATCTGTTAGTTCCAGCCTCACAGAAGACCATGAGCAGCAGCAAAATTAATCTGAACAAATGAAGAGGACTGATGAAATCAATTTGTACTTCTTAGACATGGTGATGTTGAAATGACACCAGAAGCAAGGGGGTAGACTTAAACCTTCCTTTCTGAGTCACTGTTGCTTTGTGGACAATCTGTACTTTAACTGCAGTGAATGACTGATGCAATTAACAGATTTGCTCTAGAAAGTGTAGTCAAAAGCATATGTTTCATGTTCAGGCATTAAAAAACCAAAAAGCTGATAATGTCTGTATTAAATATCTTTCAGATTATTTTTAGGCTACTCCAGTGAAGACAGCAGCTCCAGAAAGGTACCCAACTTAAACTGTAGCACACAGGAAGCAGTCTGATATTGTCCAACAAATATAAAGGTCTATGAAGAGAGACAATGGTAGACGTTTATATTCTTCATTTTGTGCTGTTTTCTTTTCTCAAAACCCAGTGAGTCCAACTGTCTGTGGGAGGCCTTATATAAACACAAGAATGTTGATGAAAAAATGCACCACTCTATATAATAAATCACCTAATTTATGAGCATTTTCCAACATAAATAGGTATCTTGAATTTTTTTAAAAAATATGTTCTGGTTTTGTGTCTAGAAGGATGCAAGAAAAATGAGTGTCAGTCATGGCATTGAGAGGAAAGTGGTTGCATCTTTCCATTGATTGCGTCTAGAGAGGATATTAATACAGGTATAAAAAAGCTCTTCTACAAAGAGATCTTTTTGCAAAATGCAAAAGTTTAAAAGGGGAGTGATTCTTTCAAGTGAAACAAAATTATTTTTCATGTGATCGATTCCTAGTTTTTCCTCTACATAATGTAGATCTTTTGAAGATCTACAATCATTGAAGATATTTTGAAATCCTGGGCTTGATGGATGAGCTATTAACTGACAACACTCTTAATTCCAAGGAGCATCTTTCTTTGTAGGGAAACTAACGCTATCAGTATATGCCTAGTTGAGTTTCCATCAGCAGAACATTTCTGCTTGGTTCAGGCCTTCTATTTCAGTCTTGATCCTTACAGGAGCCAAGCCACAAAACTTTTGCAGACACCTGTATTTCTTAGAGCTTCAGCTGTCGCTACCATACACGTGTGGTCCAACTTTATTGTCATGCCCTTAAAATCTTGGACTTGGCTATGAACTTTTCTTCACCATGAATTTCAGATCTTTACTGGAAGTAGCAGGAAGAGACTCACACTTCTCAGAAACAGCTTCTTGAGGCAGCACTTAGAAAGAACAGCTTAACTTGCTTTCTGGTGATTTAAGATCAAACCAAATCCTCTTCTCGCAGGCTGGAAAATGTATAGTAAGAAAGGTTTATTTTTGCAGTGGTGGTCCCTGGATGGATTCATCATGAATTTTAGGGATATGCTCATTTGTCATTTATCCCTTCATATCTTAATGGAAGTACCTCTCAAATGTTTGGGGCCCTACTGTTCTTTTTTTCACTCTTTTTTAAATTTTTTATTTCATCCCTGCCCTATTGTTCCACCAGTTAAGTCACTCAAGTACCCACTTTCCAGGCTTTCTAGTTTTAGTTTCTCCTTCACCATCAGCTGGTCTAACCGCCGTAGCTTCACTACGAGGTAGAACTAGTCATATGGAACCAGGAGTCTTCAGCTTCCATCTGACTGGTGTGGGCTTTTTCATTTTTCACTTCTACAGGCTCCCGAGTGCTTTTCTTGGAACCGCTTTGGTGTGTGTGTCTGTGTGGGATCTGTGGGTCAAGTAACACTGTCCACATACGAGCTGTCTGGCAACTCAGTGTTTGAGAGCCCGAAATAGGAAAGTTGTGGATGGTTCAAGCTGCAGACTTTTTTCTGCATAATGTCTTGGCACATTTAAAAAAAGGTAAATAATTTATTGGAGGCTGACTTAACCAAGCACTCTCTGAACTGAGGGGTTCAGAAGCATGAGGTGTCTCATGCACGGTGTCTCATGTACTGTCTCTCAGCACTGTCTTATCCGGGTTTATGAAGGCTGAAGAGGCTAGTCCTCATGTTGAATAATCTTAATTTCAGTTTAGCTTGGTCCTCGTGCTTAGACTTGAATTATTAAAAATGCAGCCAAATTTTGGCAAAAGACAGCTATGTCTTGCTGTGCTATTTTAAGTTGGTGTCTGTACAGTCTCTATTCATGACTGCGTTCTGAATCTAGGTATTCCCTGTCACTTTGTGGGCCTGTCTCTTCTTCATGATCCGTGCTAAAGTTTTCTGAACCCATTTGTATTTAACAGACATGCAGTCAACAGGGAGAGAGCAATAACTCCTGTAGATTTCCTTCAAGAAACAAAAACTCTATTTTGTCTGTCTTTAATCTGTAACGGTGAAGCTTTTAATTGAACTGTGGACTAAGGGGTTGGAAAACCTGTGAGAATTTGGGGAGGGGTTGCTTTTTTATTATAGATAATACAGAATCAGAAGTTGGAGGAAACTACTACGTAAACATAGTAAACTTTTATATAGATTAAGAAAAAAAAACATTTTTTTGAAGTAAGTTCTAAGCAAAAAAGTCGTTAAATAGTGCAATTTGAAGACAACCTCATGCTTTCTTAGGTAAGAGGTTAGAGTGTTATGCTTTTGAGAGAAACCTTGATCTATGGAACTGAAAATCTTGAAGTTTTGGTAGCTCAAAGTAATACATTTTTCGTAATCTGCTCGTGAAGCTCTTTTGTTTGAAAAGATTCTTTAAGTTTTGCATCTTATGAAGCAGATTCTTTAAAAAAAAAACCCAAAACCAAACAAACCAAAAAATACAACTAAATAACAAAACCCATGTTCCTTGAGGGAGATAATATTGTTCTGAGAAGTCCAAATTGAGGTTGGATGCTCAAAAGAGTTCTTATCTCTTCCCTTCCATGCTTATGCTCTATTTTGAATAAGTACCTTCTGGTTTAGAATACGTAAAATTTCCCCGTTGCATTTCTGAAGGAAAAATTCTTATCTTCAATCCCTTTGAACGTGAGATTAAGGCCTGTTGTTGTGTTTGGCACAGATGCTTGTTCCACTCTCAGCTGATGGTGATTTAGTTATGTGGTTGTTGCAAGGTGGTTGAGCAGATGATTTCTTGCTTCAGTATCCATCTGTCAGATGGAGTCCTCAGTGTGCTTTGCATACAAGCAGTTATACTCCTGTGTTTTAAGAACTTACTCCCCTTCTCTTTTGCTTGCTTTAGTTTAATCCTGTTATTCAAATGCCTTGCACTGGGCAAGTAAAATATTTCTGATTTTGTTTGCCATCGTTCTTGTCTTTTCCATTGACGACAGTGACATCTCTGTGTTATCTGGACTTCCTAACAGATTTTATAGTGCTTTTGTGCTCTGTGAAATTGTTTAACTGAAACGGAAATTGATGGAGTTAATTACCTGCGGGTTGAGTTGACAGAGAAGAGACATAATGTTTCCAGGGATGGTATATCTACCACCTCTGGCGCATCTACCACCATTATGAAAACATCATAATAATGTTTTCTGATTAGTAACAAAGTAAAATTAAAGAATTTCTCCCTTGACAGAGTGCCTCACGAGATTTGGAAATCTGAGTATCTTGTCTAAGAAAATAGAAGACACTAGGTGAAATCTGGGAAGGGTTAAAACTGGCCGTAATCCCTTAGGGGAGGGCACTTGCATGGATAGCATGTTTGTTCTTCTGTCTTTGTTCCTGGAGTAGACATACAGCTAAAATACTAGGTGAAAAGTACTTATGATAAAAACGTATCTGCTCTTGAGGTAATCTTACGGGTATTTTGCTTTATATATGTTTGCTTTTAAAAGGCTTGTTTTTTAAATGCATAATGTCAATTTTTGGGTATAAGCATGAAAGTATGATGAGTTCAGATGGCTATTTTCTATCAGAAGTTCAGTGAAGTGGTGAAACTTTGGACTTGCCTTCAGTTATCTCTATCCTATTAGCTGCCTGAGTTCCCCTCCCCCCACACCCCTTGAAAGTGCTTTTGAAATGAAGTAGTGGACTCAGGGCAGCCTAGAATGCTTCTCTCTTTTTTTAGGGGAGAAATCAGTTGTTTGGCAAAGAGGGTTACAAGATGTGAGCTCTGGCTAAGAGACGCTTATAATTTAGGCAGTTTTAAACTAATCTGTTTCATGCATTATTTCTGCTATTAAGACTGAATAACTTGTTTTTGAGTGGCGTGCCAGTGGTTATAAATGCTGTTTATAAACCTCTCTATAAAGGGGTGCTGTACAAAGAATGTCTAAAGGGAAGTGCTGGACTATGAGTAAATGTTGAAGCCTTTAAGTATTGTAGTCTACTTTCACTCTGGAAAGAGGTATTATTGAAAGGTTTGATCCCAGGAGAGATCAGAAAAGAAATGAGTGGTGTTACCAACTACAGAATTGCTCAGATGTATGAACAGACAGAGGTATTCCTTCAGGATTTCTGCAGGGCAGGAGAGTGAAGGCTGCTGCATTCCCTCACCTTGCCTTTGATTAACCCCAGGCTCTTTCCAGAGGAGACTCAATGTTTCTCGGCGATGTTGGCAAAGCTGGGTTTGGCCATGAGGGGCAGACTACAGGGCTCCCTCTTGCTGTAGGAGAGTGAGAGAAAACAGGCGCGCTTTGGGCGTGAGCCCTGGGGAGCCTGACATGCCGTTTCTGGAAGTGGGAAAGATGGCAACAGTTGGGAGAAGCTCCGCACACTGGTTCTTCCCCTCCTTCCCCTTGTCATCAGCAGAACCGCGACTCTAGGTTCGTGCATCGGTGGAGCAGGTGCAGAGCTGACGAGACTGTCCACCAGCAGCCAGCTTCGATGGCTGAGTGCCTGCTTTGCCACTCTCCTGTTCTGTGTCACACCTGCAAGCTTATTTTTAGTACCTATGTCCCTTCTGAGCCTCTCCTGTCTAGGGTACTAGCCCTGCTGGGTAAGTGAAGTGACGTTCTTGCTTCCCAAGTAGTGGAGCGGACGATGCTATGTTAAACCTGCACTTGACTGAATCCAGCTCATTGAGCAGTCTTCTTGTGCCACTCAGCTATGCCAATTGACTGACTCATGGCAACGTATATCCTTCCTTCAAATTGTACAGCATTTCCAAATTATTGTCAGTTATTGCTTATATTTATATTGCTTATATAAGCTCACAGCTTATATTTCAGCTTATATTTCAGCTCACCGATGAAGAGATCTGTGCAGGACCCGACTCCTTCACCTCCCTTTGCTAATAATGCTTCCCCTGGAAAGTAGATCCTAGTAGCAAGAAACCTGTACATCATGACTCCACAAAAACTTCTTTGGCATAAAATGTAAACTTTCAGGTCTTATGGCCATCTCAGGCAGCATTAAGAGCCATGAGATTGTAATCAGGTGGCTCCTCTGGTGGTCTGTGGCCTCTTCCCAGAGGTAATGACGGAGCTCCCTCTGTCACTTGGTGCAGCTGGGCTTGGCACTAGACTCTGACATCAGCACCCTGTGCTGTCATGAAATAGTTTTCATGGTTCTCCAGAGTAATAGCAAATGTCCCGACAGCGTATGCAGAAGGGTTAAGTAGGAGATTGTCGGCTTATGTATAGGAAGCTACGTCTACACGTTAAATGCCCAAGTTGCAGATTTCAGCATTACTGGTCAGCCTCCTACACCAGTGAAAGATAAACGCTTGGGTTAAAATGACATCAGAGGGACTGCGGATGGACACAGATCTGCTGAAACTGAAACCTTTGCTTTCTGAAAAACCTTGCATGGCAACAGCCTAATGACGAGGAATGCAGTTAACATCCTTGAAGTTTCCCATTTGTTCGGTTTCGATCCAACTCTTATCTATTATATTATAATATTTTTAAAAGCTTCTATTTCTTACTTTAAATGGCCCACCTTCCTAAACCAGGAATCTGGAAGTTTTCGCTGGGGTGCTCAGTGACAGTCTATACGTTGTTTTTTTTTTCCTAACTTTCCTGTGGAACTTTTCAGCTGACCTAGACAGGAAAAGGTTGAAAATGAATGCGTTTCTTTGGGCAGCCTTTCTTCTTTAAACCGAGGAAATGTGTCTATTACGGACAGTGCTTTTACATCGCAGATTTTACTGCGCGCGTGGGTCTTGCCTGGCCTGGATTTGGTTTGGTTTTATGCCCATCGAACCTATTATGTTTTCTAAGCGAGCCTAATGGTGCAAGCGATCGCTTCAGCCTCTGATGACGTATTGTTGGGGGGAGTGGGGTCTGCCGGCGCCTGTAGTGTCACTGCCGTGCTCCCTGAAAAACGTGAACGCTTCCCTCGGCGGTGGAGACAGGGAAGGCGGTGGGGTTTCAGTCTCTGGGGGAAAGGGATTCTGAGCGATTGTAAAATTTCTTCTGTCTGGGTAGATTTACGGCGAGTGTCCCAGCCTGGCTTCAGGTGCTGGGACACTGCAGAACGATGGCCGGCGGGTGCTGCTTGCTCTCGGGGTGCAGCTCTGTCAGGCCTGGGGACGCTCTCTGCCCTCAGGCCACAAGGCTCCCGGGGACAGGGCAGGGCAGGGGGGAGATGCCATCTCCTGCACTTCCAGGCAAACGTCCCGGGAGCTTGGTTCTTCCAACGCCCCGGCGGGCGCGGCCTTTAGGACACGACGAGAAGAAGCCACCAGCTTGCCCTTCAGCCGTGCCACCGGGGGCGGCTGCGCTTCCCACCGGCCGGAGAGC
>VXAK01009139.1:34251-76567 GCA_013399435.1 Arenaria interpres
TTTTTTTTTTTTTTATGCTTGAGAAAATGATCTAAACATTATACGCCTTCCACAAAAGAAAGATGCTGTCAGGTCCTGTTTCTCTGAGGTGCAAAGGCAGAGCTTTAGTGTCTGTGCAGATTTGTTCAGTTAAGCTGCTTCCTGGGTCGGCCTTTTGAACTTGTGTGCTTAAATTCAAATTCCTGAATTCTTTTTACTTTAGGTACCTAAACTGTTGGTAGATTTAGCCTCCAGTCTGCTAGGGTAAATTTTGTTCATAGACATCATGACAAAGTCCTTCTCCTCTCAGAATCTGGTGTCATTGTGTGGACTAGTGTAGACGTGACTCATTTATTTTTAATTCATATGATTAATTTCCTTATTGCAGGGACCTTTTGTGGCTATTTAATTTGTGGGTATTCAGTTTCTGACACGGAAAATCTTTAGACTGATATGGGACGCCTATAACACAGACTAGTAAAGCGATTTGGATGGTCTGAGACTGCAGCATTCGCATTGCCATGGTTATTTGCCAATCAACTGTCCTCTCTAATTGGAGTATAACAACCGTGGCCCTTTATCATTAAGCATTGCAACATCAGTCTCTGGCCTTTTCCTGAACTCTTAGGAATTGTGACTTCTCTTTGAACTCTCAGCTTTTAGTTCCACTGACCCTTTTGCCCATTTATAACTGGTGTGCCATTTATCACTCTCAGGCTTAGAAATATGGTTGGGAGAAAAGACCCAAGTGCAATCATTCACACCTATGGTCTCTTTGTATGTGGACTTCACAGTTTCTGTGTAGTGTAACTGATAGGGAGAGATTAGTTACAAACTGTAATTCCATTGAAGGATTGTGATGATACCATACCATAAACTGTGTATGATGCTCAAGAGGTTTGACATCATCAGGGTTCTGAGATTAAGTTACAGCATCTACTATTAGTCTCTGGCAGTATCTGTTTCAGAAGAGGATTTTTGTGTAACCTCATTGTAAAATATAAGATATTTTGTGAGTTAGGAAACTTGCTGTTGCATTAATCCTCTCAGTGTCATGTTAATAGTTAAACTATAGCATGACATAAACCAGAGTTGGTACAAAAAGACATAGATACTTCTGTTTATGTGTTACAGAGAAATTCTCTGTACTGACTACTGACAAGATCTTGGCATATCAGGCTGAAATGGGACCACTTTGGCATTTTAACAGTTTTGCCTTCTAAAATGAAAAAAAAAAAAAAGCAACATGTAAATGTATCAGAGTTACTGGTGACCCTAGAGTATTAGCCCAAGAAAAAAAATCAATGTGTAATTTAAAAGCAAAACATACTCCTTTCTCTCTTGCATTCCCTTTTCCTATAGCTTTCCTTTCTTTAAGCTGTTCTTCACACCTTTCTTTTATCTCCTTTTTCTTCATCTCACTCTCTTCTGCCTTTTCTTGTAAAATTTTCCATCACTAAAGTGAGAAGGAGTTGAGTATGTTGTGCTTTAATGTGATTTTGGCCATGGAATGCTTATTTTTAAAGTGATTTGCACTTATGTAGAAGAAATAAGGAAAAAACCCTCCAAAATATGAAGTTGTTGTTAATATGGACAATAGATCTTTACACAATTCATATGAGAGAGACTAGATAAGGACTTTGGAAAGCTGAATGGCTCCAGCTAGAAGACTTTGGGAAGAATTCTCTTCTTCTGAGAGTAACTCTTGTTATGAGAAGAGATCAAAAGCTCAGGATTTCATGCAATGGAAATAAAAAATGTTTTCTTTGATATCAGAAAGTTTTGGGTTTTTTTAATCAATTTTTTTTTTGTTCACTACAATATGAACCATTCAGGAAAACAATTATTAGAATAATTATTTTACTTGGCATTCTCTAATCAAATACATCATTTTTTATAGAAGATCCAACAAGCAAAGTGGTTTATTTTGACCAGGTTCAACAATGGATGAAATCTACCTTATTTGCCATTCTTTCTTAAGCTTATTTTTGCCTCCTGTAGCCAGGCTGTGTCGTGCTTGGACTGTGTTTCCCATGCCTTGCCTCTGTGTTATGACGTAGGAGAGAAGGCTGCAGAGGTGCCTTTGCCTAATGTCTGCCTCCTTAGGATAGAGATATATTAAGTTCCTATGAAGCATTCAATTTATGCCTAGTAAGGAAATATTGGATTATATGTCAAATTTCAGAGTAAATCTGTGCCAAAGCTTCTGACAACTTCCCTTGCATTTTCAAAACCACCTTTCTCTTTACTGTGCAGCACAGCCCCCTCTCTGCTGTTACTCTTCGTTATTTCATGAAAATTTACTAAACTCATAAGAAGAAAAAGAGCATGTGATCAGAGACTAGCTAGCTTTTAAGGACAAAGTCTCAAGCCACAAGAAAAGACTCAGACAGGAAAAAGCGTGGACATAATTTTATTTTTTTTTCAGCTCTGGATTCCTAGCGGGCATTTTCTTGAAATTCTGATTAAGATGCCTGAAGTCCAAGTGAGACATAAGACTCGGGAGCTCTTTGGTGTTTTTTTTTTCCCCTTCATTCTCAGTATTTCTATTGCCTAGTTCTAAATAGTTACATGCCAATAGTCAAACTTTGTCTTCTCAGTATGGTGGTTGTCTTAAACCTTACACTGAAATGCCCAACTCCAGTGAGAAAGCCTTGTCCTCTCACAAACAGCTCTGAATTCCACGTATTGTTTGTAGATCTAGCCTTACGTTATGCTTTGCAGTAATACCATTTAGAATAAAGAAATGTTGTGATATCCCAATACAGCTATTAGTTTGGGTGCAATACCACTTACGTTTAATTAGTAGATAATTAGTCATTAGTAATTGTTGTATGTACTGCAAGCCTTTGCGACCAACACTGTTGTGTTGAAAGGGTTTCAATTTTCATTCATTCAGGATAAGGTACTTAAGCCACTTTGTTTCTGTATTCAAAGTTAGTACTCGAATGAAGTCCTGTAAATCTTTGTTCCCCTCAGAGGGGAAAATGTAAATGACGTGAACCAGTCGCCATTAGATCTTTTAACGCTGGCCTGTTCAAGATGATGTAGTTTAAACAGTGTTTCATAAATCAGGTGTGTTTTAGTGTCGTTTAAAATGCTCCATTTGGTTTTAAAACTAGGGCTGTAACTGAAGCAGAGTCATATGAGCAATGGAAGGTTATTCTGGTTTAAATGTAGACAAACTGGTTAATTGTTTGATTCTTGCATCATTTACTAGAAGCTTCTCTGGCATTTCCTTGCTCCCTCAAGTATTCCTCAGCAGGTTTTAGTTCATACTATTTTACGTTAATATTTCACAAAGATTAAGACAAGCATTTCAGTGAAAGTTTCAATAGATTTATTTTGGAGCTTTTGTATTAAGAATGAAAGAGGATGGTTAGTATTACGTCTCTTTTCCACAGAAAAGACACTGTGGCCTATGGTATAAATAAAAAAAAAAAAAAGAAAAGAAAGTGGAAAGTGCTACTTCTAGAGATGGGAGAAGTTTCTTTTCCTGGGCTACTGACTGAGGATTTGATTTAGTTACATAAAGGGTGGCTCTTCACAAGAGAGCTGGTTTCATAACTCTGCTTCTGTAACAACAAATTATCCTCTCTCTAAAAAGCATGTGCACATATTTTAGGGCTACCTGGGTGAACTGAGTTTAATTTTTTCCTTAACAATTCAGAGAGAGTTGGGAAGCAATCTGTGTCTTGTAGGAATATAACATTGTACTCTTGAGATACCCCCAAACAGAAGAGCATGTGTGGAGGCTAGTATTTGCTTTTTGTTCCCCGGGGAATTTCTCTCTTGAGCCTGCAGAAGGAAAAATTGGGACAATTAAGTTGCTTGTCTTTTTAGTTAATTTTTTTCTCAGTGGGTTATGAAAAATTAAATAATTAAAACTGGACTGTAAATAATGTACTGAACTTGGTCTGCTGAGAGGTGCAATGCTGTCCTCAGTAAGAGGACAATTTATACTGTAAATAAAATGAGTTCATTCTGTTGTCCAGGGACTGAAGGGGCAAGCGGGAAAGGAGGGAGCAGTGCAAGCTGCACAGCGGTAAGATCCAACTTTAATTTATCAAACCTAGCTTTGCTTCTGTGGCTCTACACAATTTAAATGAGACTTGTCTCAGCATGAACATGTGAATTTTATTGAATAAACTCCCTGTCTGGTGATAGGAGTTTTTTTCATATGGTTTATATGATCTGTAACAGACACTCTTACCCCTTTCCCTCAGATTTGAAAAAATTTGTAGTGGCTGAGGATGCTGTTTTTTAATGTGCTTTTTTAACATTGTGTTCTTCAAATTTGAAATTCAGGAAAAAATCCTGTATTTTAGTGACAGAAAAATGCCTAGAGCTTAGATTCTTTGAAAGTGAAAATGCTTTATGACAAGAATGCAATTTACCCTCTTAACATTCTCTGTACAGTGCTCTCTGGTCTGTTTGCTTCCTGTGTACTTTCAACCCCATTGAAAATGCCTTAAGGTCCCACTTGATAACACTCAAGAGCCAAAGTGTGCTGAACCTCTGGAAGATGATCAGAATGGTCTCAGATTGATGCATCTGAGTGTTCAAAAGACCTGGGAAAGACTACTTGCTCCTAGAGCTTGCTTGTAATTTCAGGTTTGATGATAGTTTCACAGCTTGGAATTATATGTACATACTGAGGATTAATTTTTGGCAGATGAAAAAAAGATAACTTTTTTCCTCTACTTCTGAGTATTATAGAATATGCAAATCAGTTATGGAAATACATTTTTAAAGGTTGTATTTTGATTGATTTATTTTTCCTAAGTTACTGTAGGAGAGCAAAAGGAAGAATGATAATGATGAAGTAAAAATGAATCTGCTGCTTTTATGGGAATCACATGGGAAGCTGTGAAAAGGACATACAGCTTTAAGGAATTAAAAAGAAAAAAGAAAAAAAACCACCAAATGTAATAGTGCACCTGATGGGTTCTTTTTTTCATAGTATGTAACTTGAAGTAAGATATGACTCTGATTTTTGACATATTTTCTTCTTTTATATTTTTATGGAAAACTTAGAAAGCTTGAATAAATTTAGTTTCGTTCTGCAATGAGAATTGCATTTCTGTAGAAGTGCCCTGTCCTAACTCCTCCTGAGGAGGAAACAGATGCTCTAAATAAAATAGCATATGTGTCAATATACTACATCAGGAAAGAGTGACTAGTATGAGTGTGATAGCATTATATAGAAATAATAGGCAAGTATGTCCACTTGAAACTGTAAGCATTGTCAGCCTTAAGTTGCTCATGGATTTACTTCTAGGACCGTTTTATACTTACCTTGAAGGTCCTTATAGCTAATTATAAGCTGTCATGTGATTTATACTGAAGTTCATACTGATTTCATGATTGAACCTATTGACCTCGAGTGTTTAAATTAGAGCTACCTAAGTGGTCTAAACCAGCTTTCAAAGTAAATGGCTTTGAAAACCTCACAGCATTTAAAGACAGCCCAAAATGTGTTACCAGGCTGGAGGGCTGTATTTGATCATGTGTATACTTTGGCCGAGTAATGCTGTGCAAGCTCGGAAGTTATGTTTTTTTTTCTGGTCTCAAGAACGTAGAGAGTCATTGACATGTAGCTTTTTGCCACCAAGTCACAATTGCCAAATAATATAACATTTGTCATTAACGTACGTTTCTTCTGAAAGAATATATAGCTGTATTTAGAAAGCCTTTTGTTCCCCTATAAAATGCAGTTAGATGTATAGAGAATGTTATTGTCTAGAGATTTTGTAACCAATTTAGAATTATTCATCTTTTCTGCCGAGACTGAAAGAATTTATCAGTTTCCACTGTCAAAACATTCTGGTTTATTATATGCCTTACATAATTTACTTCATATCTAGTAACTGTCTGCTAAGAAAGAATAATATGTAGGAGGGACTGGAGGGTTATTTTTATTGTAGTTGTGCTTAAAAGCTCCAGCCAGAATTATGATTCTGCTGTCTCACTTTCTGTATGTGTGAGAAGAGACAAAACTTGAGCCTTTTCTAATCTAATTACACAAGACTTTCTTTGAGAAGTAGTATTGTTAGTTTTGTGGAGAGAATAAAGTGAAGCGCAAAAAAAATTAGGGATCAAATTTTTCATAACCTCAGCACAAAGAGTTGAGATGTTTACAAGTTTACAGCTTCAGGTGCTGAACAGTCAAGGTTTAAGTGTCCCCATGGCAGTAGGCCATGTCTATGGATGTCTTCTCTGTATTTCGTTCACCAAATGAATACTCAACAATTTTGAAGAGCGAGGCTGAGGATTCTGAGTTCTGAATATTGGGAAATGTGCTCTTGGTTGATTGACCACTCTAGGACAAAACCCTCATTTTAGCAGCTAGTGTATAAAGAACTGTGGTTTGGCTTCCGGCTTTGGATTTCATTGTTTTAACTTGAAAGAAACAGTAATCAAACAACAAAAAAACCCCACCCTTGGAAATAATAGGTGTAACTTTGAATGAAATACTTGTTAGGCCTCAAAAGTCTTTGTATTAATCTCTTTGCCATTAAATATGCATTTTGGCAGTATAAAAGGAAAAACTTTCACATCAAAATCATAATTCGTAGCAGGAATTTTATTGTCATCTCTATAGACAAAAAAATGTGTTACCTGTTAATAATTTTTTTCTTATACATTCGCTCTTATGAACTTTGCTTCTGTAGAATTTTTATCTTGCAGACTGTGAGAATCTTTTCTTCACAATACCCTTGTGCAAGGAAGTTGGTTGCATCAGATTTATAAATAGAGACTGATGAAGCACAGTCTCTGAGTCTCTTGAGCTTCTGTCTAGTAAAGTGACCCTTGGCCATCATTTCTCTTCCTTCCCACTTACTACTTATAAAACACCCCCATTGGATTTGTAAATTTTCAGAAATGGAATTAAGATAAAGTTGAAAATAGTTTTGGGGGTCAGCAACTTTGAAGATTAGAATAGTTCTAAACACAATCATTTTTTAAACTATATAATGTGTTTCTCTCATCTTAAATATCAGTAGTCCAAAGTAAGCACAGATTGAATATACTGTTGGTCAAGCACCTTTCAAACTACCCATAAATTTTAGCTTCTTACTGACAGCCAACACAAATATCCCTATTTTGAAACTGTGCCTATAAGCAACACTGACCTGCAAAAGAATTCAGAGTTTACACCTTCTTCAGGAACCCTGTTGCTGTTCTGCAGTGGAGAATCTGTCTCAGCTCAAGAAATAGTTGTTTTGAGTTTGTTTTTCTTTAGTAGAAGATTCACTCAAGATTCTGCAGGTTTGTAAAACGTTAAAATGTCTGATGTTATAATCTTAGAGGTAAAGAGAGTCAAAAACAAAGATGTGAATGATGTACTTGCTTTAACTTTCTTTTTCTGTATTCAGAAATTTTTCTGATTTACTTAATAAAATTGGATATTGGATTCATGCTATGAGTCCTTAATCTAGATATGTAGCCATGTTTTCTCTCTATGCTTCCCCTGAAGTATTAAATAGAATTTAGTTCAAAGGAACTTACAACTGTTGAAACTTAAAATATCCCTTTATTCTACCAGGTCGCTTCTATTTTATGTCACTGAGAATTTGTGAAAATACATCTTGTACTTTCTAGACAATAGCTAAAGAACTGGGTTCATACATGCTGCAACGAATTTGAGGTCTCTTTAGAAAAGTCTTAACCTTACCTCCTTTTCTGTTCCAGAAAATGTGGCTGTGAAGTGGCATAGAGTATAAAATTGAGTGAAGAATGGGGGAAAAGATGTTTTATTTTCCAAAATGTACGTGGTGCAAACTCAGTCCGAGACTTGAAAGGTAAACTCTTTTTTTTCTTTCTTTCTTCTCTTGTTGTGCTGCATGCAGTAAAATTTTACTGTGGGTAGATTCTTGAGATTCTTCAACTTGCAAAGGCTGAAAATGCTTTGCCATAAAGGTTGTCCCTCTCTTTATGATGATACTGGAATGTCAGTTGTGTGGATGCATGGATAGACTTCAACTAATAAAGTGTGAAAGGCACCACAATAAACCTGTTTGTTTGTAAAAAAACCCACATGATTTAGCACCTGCTTATACTCCATAAGAAAAGTCGTGCCTGAGTCTAACGTGTGTTGTTGGCTCACACTGTAGATGCCTCCCAGGTCTCCCACCTTCCTAGCTGCCAGGTGTGTCCTTAGCACATCGCCATGCGAGTCCTTTGAGAAAGTTGTGTGATGCTCCAAGTCACCTTGTATTTAGCATAGGGTGAAAAGCCTCTCGTCTTGCCTGGATCGGCAGCAAGTTGAGAGAAGAGTGAGTCTGAGCCAGTGCTTGTGTTTTCACCTCGAGGCTTTCTTCCTTTTGGAGGCAGAGGCAGTGTGGGGGGTGTGTGTGTACACACAGGGATGATGGATGTGGGTACCTTGATTCGTATGAGCTGAACATCAGGTGTCTGTTGCTAAAGCCTGTGGTGCGGTGCATGGAGATGCTTCCAGATGTATCTTTCTCATGACAGTAATACCTGTTCATTGTGTCCTCTGGAGAGGACACGTTGTGGCTCGATGGAGAACTGCAGACACGGTGTTCCTGCTGCTTCCCTCACAAATATTCGGCTGCATTGTTTCCCAGAGGGTTCCTACAGGGATCATTCCTTCTGGAGCACAAGGAGGAGAGGCATGCAAACTAAGCTGTATTCTCAGTGGTATTGGGCTTTATGTGGGTTGCTGAAGGCCTAATTTGATGTAAGAAATAGCTGTTATAGATGAAACTAACAGATACATAAAGAATCAAGGGTGACTTGTTGGTTGGTTATTTTTTTTGTTGTTGTTGCTTACCATTTGGAGTATTGTTCAGTTTTCTCCCACTGCTAAACAATATGTCAATCAGAGAAACAAGGGCCTCTTTGACCCTCCCTTCCTGATGTTCTGTCTTCTTCAAGACAGAAACTGTTTTATTCCAATGTAATAATATCTTTATTTTTCTATTTCACATCTTTTCCTATGCTTTCCTTTCAATTAGATCTAAAATATTTTAGATTGAGATTACAGATCTTGTAGGGTAGGAATTTATTAAATGCAACACAAAAAGACTGTACATATTCTCCTAAGGCCATTATGAGGTAACCAAGTACTGTAATCCCTGGTTATGTGATGGAGAAATGGAGTCACAGACTTGTCCAAAAAAGTAGAGTATTTGGCATGCTACAGAGTTGGAACACTGAAGCTTTCTTGGCCCTATGCCTCAACCACCAATAAATAAGGTTACCTCTCATTAGAGCTTAAATATTACTTGAGCTTTTGATCTAGTACTGAGGGAGAATCCTGCCCTTGATTTAAAGATGCCTACAGTAAACTTGTGTTCTTCCATGATTGATTTATGTCAAGCAGATTTATCACCTTACGTTATGCAAGAAGGAAGCAGGCATGTGAGATGCTCCATAACTTGTAATGGCAGGAAGGTTATCCACCCCCTACCCGGTGCAGCCTTCAGAGTGCTAGACTTGCCTTTGGAGGAAAACGCAGCGTTTGAGTATGCACCAGTATGAGTTCTTCCAAGTGTGTGCCATCGAAATGTTAGGTTATATCCAGTCATTCTATTCTTTTAAGATCATGATCTTTCGAATACTCTTCTTGCCAAATGCCCCTATTCAGACAGGTTTCTTGCTCTCTGCTGAAGCTTTGTTTTCTTCAGTTTCATTGCAGTTGGCCAAATTCTAGTTTTCTGACAACTGTGTGCTTCGCTATATCAAGACTTTGTGTCATTACATAGTCAACAAGATGGTTTCATGTGGCTTTGAATAGTAGTATGCGGAATACACATTTCCCTGTGTATTTTGGGAGACTGGTTTCAGCTGCTCAGTATGTGTTTCAGTACTACTGAATCTTCCCTCTGCTCCTGTTCCTTACATTCATCTACTTTTGCCTGCGTTCAGGGCAAAGATTTAAAGGAGGGTACTGTCTGGGAGACAACTGTAAGTGGTTCCAAGAAGAGTAACGTCTTTAGCAGGAGTTACTAAATAAAGTTCCTTATTGTTTAATCCAAAAAAGCTATATGAATTCACCAGAGGCAAAGATAGTTGCTAAATGAGAAATGTAAGAGCTAGACGTAGAGGGGTGTATGGCTTCTCATGCATGTCTCTGGAGCTGCAGTGATTTGCACCAGCTGAGATCTCACCTAGCATATACTGATTTTGCAAGTCCCAGCTGGGATGGTGAGCTCTGGTTTTCCATATATCTGATACAAGCAGAATAGAACAATTCTAAATTTGGCTCATCTTTAGCAATTGGAGTAGCAAACACCAAAACTGCTCAAAACGTAAAACTGTTTTATGAGCCTCTCACAGCCTTATTATGTAACTTCTATGTACTGAGAAAAGTAATGAGCCTAAATACAACCATTCCGGGAGGTTTGATGTCACTTTTAATGTGTTAGTAAATGATATGGTGGGGTTGAAATACAGAACTACAAATTTCAATTGCAGTTTCCAGGCTATAAGTTTTCCAATGTCTTTCAGAATGTCATAGCTGAATTGTGCAGTGTTTGTGATTTCTGGTACAAACCTGGAAGGTTAATTGTTCTTTTATACATACCTGATATTTTAGCAGAAAATAATTTTCTTGCCTTTTTCTGAGTGTCGCTTTGAATTTCAAATTAATCTTCTAAATACTAAGGGATTTTGGAACTCATGGTATGACAGAAATGTTTGTACCTATTGTGACCCTAATTCCTAGTTCCTTACATTGCCACTGCCATTGCCTTAATGGACACACAAAAATTAATATGGATAAATGATCAGATTAGAAGCGAGTGCCTCTATGAAAAATATAGTTGTAAAAGACATAACCCTACACATAGTTGTAGAAGTGAGCATATTGGAACATTGCAAAATATTTTTTGTGTGTGTCCTCTTTAGTTGCTGGCAGTATCGCAACTCCCTACTGCTATTCCCTGGAGTGTTTCATAACTTATGTTGAAAAGATGCTGGGAAATACTTGTTACATTTCTAAATGATGTGTTGCTCTGGGTTTACTGATGTTCCACAATTTCAGCCTGCAAATACTGAGGATTTCCAGTAGAGGTCAGGATGATATTGTCAGATATTTTCTAAACGTGTTGACCTGAATAGGAACCTTCTGACACTTTCCTTATTATCAGAGACAAAATGTTTGCGTCGGTTTTGTTTATTTTACTTTTTAATATCCAGATAAAGCATTGTATAGTTATTTTTGTTTCCCCTGGATTTGACCAGCAACTTTGTCAAGTTTGATGACAGATGTGTTCAGTTCCTTGAGAAACTGTGAATGTTGGGGGTAAGAGGAAAAACAGTGGGAAGGAGATGACCCTGAAGAATTAACACTACTGTTGAGGTAAAGATCTGTTACACTGCATATGTCAGGGCTAGGGGGCCTGGAAAATCAATTTAGAATCGCTTTACTTCTCTATATCGAGTGTGTGTATGTAAGTGTACATGTACATGCATGTATATACACATATGTATGTGTAGCACATACATACATGTGAATGCATACGTTTTTATCTAAGCCTGTGTTATACATACACAGCAGCAATACTCAAGCAGCCTTTGCTTTGGCCCCTCGTTTCTGCTTTGTCATCGTAGCTGCTGTGTCTTGGCTTAAGTAAAAGAACAGATTGGCTGAAAAAGTAACCCTATGCAAGCAGGGGGAAAAATATTTTATTTTTTTTCAGCTACACCAATTACTTGATCAGTTTTGCAGCATAACCTTGCAAATAAACATATCAACACAATGCATTGGGCTGCTCAGGGGGAATAAGGACTACCTAAGCTGTAATGGTGATGAAAAAGAACTAGAGAACACACTATGTATTTTTTAAAAATTAAATCATCTTCTAGACTCTGGAGCATACTTGTCTGACCGAAGTAGATTTTTGTGGCAAATTCTATAATGCAGCACCACAAAGTACGTGTAGCTTTGTGTGCTGGTCCTCTCACCTAACACAAATCCGTGTTAGTGCACATACGCAGGCAGATCACACAATGCCTCACTTTGTTTATTTTGCACAGTCCAGTGGTGGCTGACACTGAAGTATATGTTTCTATTTTGAGGCTTACTTTACGTTAAGATCTCCAATACACTCATGTGTGCTCACACATGCGCACTACACACAGGAAGTTATCATTACAAAATTTTGGTGTTCAGGCTCCACGTTCTTACTGGCACACCATTTAGTTAGTGGCACATCAGCAACTTACGTGTATGCACACACAAAGCTCTTTGGCAACAGTGATGTGGGTTGTTCTTCTCTGGATGCGTATATGACTCAACTCTTGCCACCAAGCTTTCAGTGGGCATCAACTGCTGGCACACTCAGGACATCACTCTCTTTGGAGACACTTCAGCATCTGTGTTCAAAAGGAGCTATAGCAGCCTGCTGTTTACTGCCCCTTAGACTAGCTACAAAATGACTTACTCTGCTTTCAGTAGGAACCAACTACAAAACGCATGTAAAATTCAGGCCCCAAAATGCAACTTGCTTACCTAAATGGAGGAGATAATGCTCACCATCTCTGAGTATATAAAATCTTGTGGAGGAAGATAAATAACTGAGGGCAAGATGCACTAAGATGAAAATGAAATAAAATCTGCTTTTCCTGATGTCTGTTCTAAATTATCTTGACCATATAGGTTTTATCAGACCATGGTGTACTTTCCAAGGGGAAGTGGTGAAAGTTCATAGTGCCAGTGACATTAATAGCTAGGCTGGAAAAAACACTTTGAATGCTTATAGGTAATGAATCAAAAAAGTTCAGTGAGACATTACAGGTAGCTCAGTTGGTCTTTTTTGATCTATTTATTGTGACAAAATAAAATTAAATATCATGCTTTATCTCTCCTTCTTTAGGAATTATTTTATATCCAGATAGTTGTTTCATCTTTTTATTGGAAACAAGGATACTGTGAAATCAAATGTTTCTGGACCGAGATGGCTGCAAATGAAATACAGCAATACTCTCTGACATTATATGCTCCATAACTTATCATAGTAGGCAAGGACAGTTTACAAATGCATTCACCTTTTGTTTCAGGAGGCTAGGTTCTTTTACAAAAAAGGAGATCTCTTTCCTCACAGTGATTCTTATCATTTAAGAAGTCTGCCTAACCAGGTGATGAATACTTTCACAGGAATCCTGAGAGAAGTGCATTGGGCATGAGATACAATTATTGGGTAGAGAAGGGTGGTATTTCTCTCAAACCCAGGGATGTTCACCCCATTAAGATCAAGCCCCTCCTTCTGACCTGAGAACTCTCTAGGTGCTTGAAATTCAGGTTTGTCTTCGTTAATCAATCATTAAAGAAATAATTCTGTAGCAGAGGTATGTGGAAGGCTTTATTTACTTATTTTACTTCAGTGTATTGTTAAGATAAGAGGTATTTTTGGTAGACAGTGCAGTGGCACATCTTTTATTCTCTTGGGCTTAAGTGAGCTGCATTCCTGCAGAGGCCTCCCAGGAGACAGTCCCACAACTTTCCTGCTTTCCCTGGTAGCCTTTTTCTGTCACTGGCCCAACTTTACCTCATCTTTCCCATAAATGGAAGACTTCCAGATGGTTTTGCAAGATGCCACTCATCCTGTCTTACTCCAGACCCAGCTGGATCTGAGCAAGGCGAGTCTGATGGCTACCAGTACTACCTCAAATTGGGTACCCGATACTTGAGTCCTCCTTATGTTTATTTCCCTGACTAGCTACCTTCTGCCATGAAAGACTACATAGCCTTTTGTTTAACTATAAAGCTATCACCCAAGCTTCACCGGTGGAAAGTTTTGATCTCTTATAATACTCCAGCTAAAACATTTTCCTTCCATTGTCACTGATAGGTGTACATCACTGCAGCACCTAGCAGACCAGTGAGGGGGAAGGATATCCATTTCAACTTTGCTAACTTCTAATCTTGCTGGCCAGACACTCCAGTCTTCTTGAGTCTTATGGCATCTATTATATCTGATTTGTCAAAAACAGTGAGAAAGGTTGGGGGGGGGCGCGCTGTGGTGGTGTTTGCGGATTTTTTGGTCCTTTTATGCTGGTAGGTAGAAAACAGTTCATTCTAGCTCTTTGGAATGTGTAAAAAGGATAAAATGAAAGCATAGATCTTCCTTCTTGATCAAGGCACAAAGTTAACACTATTAACAGAGAAGGTATTAAAGTAATAAAGTACCCAAAAAAATTTGTAAAAGACTGAGACTTTATTCTGGAAAAAAATACCCAACCTGTTTCCGCAACACATACAGTACCCGTTTTCCAGGATAGTGTTTTAAGAATATGCTGTCCTAAGGAAAAGGCCTACCATAACTATAGTTATTGTAGTTATTGCCAAGTGATAAATCAGCACTGTTTTGGCTTCCGATTCAAATGCAAAGATCTGATTTATACTTGACTTATATTGCATATGTAGCTTTTTTCCCCCAGGCTTGCTCCACTTTTTCTGATTCTTTTGCAGAGAGGTAAGAAACTTTACATTCTTAGTAGTAGTAGTTTGTTGTTTGAAATTTAAATTGAAAACAGCACAAGGGCATCAAGGGAACAGGCTTAGCTCCTATCCTGTTCTCCTTTTTGCCCAGATTTCATATCTGTAATTTGGAACATGGCTTTTTATATTCCAGATCCACAAAGTGCTCACCTTGTTGACCTCTGATATCAAAATAGTGTCCACTGAAGTATTTCTAAATACAGTGTTTTCTGTTTCTGAAATAATGTAGTGAATACATGAAACAGTAGTCTCTTACGCGCAGCCTGCTTTCAAATTTAATTCGAGTCATTTAAATACATAAAATATTTAATAACAAAAAGTTATAAGTAAGTGTCATTGATAACAAGAATATAACATTGATTGCTATTCTCAGATCATGGTTTGGACAACAAATATAAGCCGTGTGTCCTAAATTTTGAATGTTTGAGTACATTTTTGTGGGAAATCTTATGAGTACAAAAAGATTAAATTCTGTTGTGTTTAAATCTGTGTGTGATCCTATTGTGTTTACTCTTGCCCCATTCCATATGCTCCTTATTTATGTGCACCTGCCTCCCAATTAAATCTTCATTAACATGCACATCTGCAGAAGCTCTACTTGCTTTCATCCCTCTTGAAGCATTAGATGTTTTACACCATATACGTTTCTAGCTTACTTTTTTTCTGAACTTCCAAAAGCAGCACAGAGAGATGAAAAACTCAGAAGTGAAAAAACCCCCCAATGTTAACAAAACTTTTGGACTGAAAAGTCTTGTTAAATTTTGCTCTGGCTTCTGCTTTATTTGTATTCATTTCACATTTCTTTGTATTCACTGCAAATGTAAACATGTATGACTGTTTTCATTATACAGTTTGGGACTGACTGACTGTTGCCTGGAATAGTTGATGTTCTTCCCAGAAAGCCTCTTTAGTAAGAGAACCTCTTCAAAACTCTCCAAATTGTGGGACTGATTACAATGGGGAGCAAGCGATCCACTTCACTGCAGTGCTCAAGGAAAATAAATTTACCCCTGCTGCCATTAACACCTTTAGTAAATCGTGTGCTGTACATATGTTGTGTACGTGTTCAAATGAACTTCTGTTGAAAATCTGACTGTGTGAGAAGATGTAACAAATGTCCACTGGTATAATGATTGATCTCTGTTCAGTACTGGAAGCACAGAACTAATGTCTAGAATACAGAAGCTGAATTACTTGTTACTCCTAAGGAGAAAAAAAAAAAGAAATATAACCATTACTTCAGGTCACCACTGAGGTCACTGACAGCACAGGATGGGGGATTCAAGTATAGCAGCATGACTGCAACTAACTCATGGCTGTGAAAGAGATCTTTAGTCCCCGTTGCCACTATATGCTTAAATTGGAAGAAGCAAGAATATGTTCTTTCTTGTTTATTTACTTTCTGAAAAAGGAAAAAAAGAAACCTTTAAAAATGAAATTTGAAAAGAATCCCTTATAAATAAACATTACTGTTGGCTCTTCTGTATGCTGTTCCATCAAGATGATGTCTGTAAAATTAGTAAAATCAAGGGTGAGTGGGTTGGTGAGAAGACCCCTCTGCAATCCATGTACTACTTGCTTTAATAATTAGATACGGTCCTGTTGTCAAACTGTAGTCCAGCTTTTATCATTCTTGGCAGACAGAGCAGAACAACACTCTGGCACTTGACCTGCCCATAAAAACTTGAACAGGAAACAGTAATAAATAATCCACTCAAAAGGCCCTTGAGAAAAGCATTACACTTGATTTCTTATAGGAATTGCATGCTTCTCCAGGGGAAAAGTATGGGCTCTTTCAAAACACAGGCTTTGTATTGTTATCATTTTTTATTATTATTTTTTTTACAATTAAATGTCTCAACGGTAGCTTGAAAGATAAATTTTTGTGTTATAACATTTCTGACGAAGGCTTCAAAATGGTTTCCAGTCAGTGCTTTTAATCAACATAGACAACAACTTACAGTATATGCATACAGAACTAGTGTTTCAAACAAACCAAGCAACCAGCCCTCATATTCCTCCAGATTTAGTTTCTTTAAAATGGGGAGCCTGATTCTTCTTGTTCTGCTTTACTTGGAAACCTTCATCCTTCTGCAGTGACAGAAGTGACAGAGTGTGACCCCAAATCCCTTACCTCAGTCTGAACATCCCCGCTAACTTGGTGCCTTGGGATTCAAATGGGCAGGAGTGAAAAAATTGCTTCAGTTTCTCTGGAAGTTTCTTCTCTTGGTTTTTGAGGGAAGAGGAAGAGTGTTGCAGTTCTCTTTCTAGCCTGAAAAAAATAAACTGATTCTGTTTTTATTTTTGCAACATATTTATAGGCTCTGAGGTTGTAATCAGTTCTGCAGACATTTTCTTTAATCTCTGGCTTTTCTTATGAAGTGAAATAGAGGATTAAGGGCATAGTTTGTAGTGGGTTTAGTCATACAGTAGAGTAAGTTGTCTTTTCATGCATGTACAATAATTTAGTTTTTCATGTTCATGGTGGTGAGACACTGGAAGAGGTTGCCCAGAGAAGTTGTGGATGCCCCATCCCTGGAAGGGTTCAAGGCCAGGCTGGATGGGGCTTTGAGCAACCTGGTCTAGTGGAGGTGTCCCTGCCCATGGCAGGGGGGTTGGAACTCGATGATCTTTAAGGTACCTTCCAACCCAAACCATTCTATGATTCTATGATATCAGTGCTTGAAATGAATCTATACTAATCTGTAAGAAAAAAGAAAATCTTTAATATTTACCAAGAATAATTTGAGAGAAAGAGGCTTATACAGACTACTGTCACATTTCTCACCTTTAGTAAATTCAAATAATTAGCAGTTAAATGGAGTGTGGTGGGTTGGTGGGGTTTTTTTTATTTTTACTTACATAGTCTTTGTTTCCAGCTCTGCTAGCTTCTATCTAGATTTAGATATTTTGAAAAAAAATAAATAAAAAAATAAATAAAATACCCCTTTGTCTTTTTTTTAAGGTTTATTTTCAATGACATTAGGTTTAACTCTTTTTTTTTTTTTTTTTTTCAGTTTTAAGAAGTTGTACTCCTAGATTTTTGGCTGGTTAGACAGCTCAGATTTATTGAAATTGTTCTCTTGGCTTGCTGAAGATACACGTATTTCAATATCAGGGCAGTGATTGCTCAAAGGCAGAAATTCTATCAAATACTTTTTAATTTGACAGGAATGTTGTTTTTCAGAAATAAACAGTATGCTACATGAAGAGCAGATTGACAAAGTTCTAGATTTTCCCAATAGATCTTAGTTTTACAGCTGGTCTGAGTTCAAATGTTGCAAACCCAGATCAACATGAATCTTGTCTTAGGTACAGAAACTAATATCTCCATTTGGTTGCACTTTTCCGCATTTATTCCTGCACTTTAGCCTCCCAAAAAGCACTTTGAATAACTAACGCAGAAATGCACTTGGGGCAAGGTTAACAGTGTAGCAGTTAAAAATAGTTGGATTAGTTGATTCATTTCTTCAATGTTATGATTTCTCATGTGGCATACATTAAAGCTGTACCGAAGACAATGAGGCTCCTACTCCAACTAGCTTTGAACTACCGCAGGTCTTCAGCTGGAAATGTGGTCCGTCTTCTGACCTCGTTAGCAGACCAGGTGAAAACAGATATTCATTACCACCAAATTCACAAGAATTTGCATAGGAGCAAGAAAGTGGTGCTGACCCAATATAAGGTAGTCTGCGGTCGCCACTTCTATCCCTCAGGGAGCAGTCTTGTCCCAGCCATATGCCTGCTGAGATTTGCCAGTAGGGCTATCTCAGTTCGCTGGAATATTGCATTTATGTGCTTTACTGCTTGCTCTTTTCTCTTTTTCATTAGCAGAATATTGTGAACAGCTTGAATGTCTTGAAATTTTGGTAATTTGTATAGTTTTCAACCAGGCTGGAATGCATGAGTGATTTGGTAGTAAGGACCGGTAAAACCATTGGATTCTGCCTAGTAAATAATTGTTAAGCTGTTAGTGTTGTCTATTTGATTCTTTACATTTTCCATTAAATGTTCAAAAAGGTTAGTATTATGTGGCTTTTGCAAACATCCTCCCTTGATGTATATCTAGTTTATTTTGTTGAGAGGTTTTTCCTTACACCAAGTATTTATTTGCCTACATGGAATTCATAGGTTGGTGGAGAACTAATTTATTTATTTACCAATTTTCTTGGTTATTGACTATGCAAAAGTTTCCACTAATGAGAATTCTTCCCCATTGCGAATCATTAATACATTAAGTACACTTCAAATTCCTTCAGTAATGATACAATGAGAATTGCTTAGCTGATTTAAATGACACAGATGTAGTACTAATTATACATTTTAAATTGGCAACAAACACAATTAATTTGCTGATTATCTAAAACAAAAGTAAACTTTTTTATTATAGTAATTTACTATAATTTACCACACAGCCATTTTCTTTGTATAATATTTATGCATTTGACAAACCTACAAAGAGAGATGTAATTAGACCTGTTTCATCCATCACTGGCTGCCTTTTAACCAGAGGTCTTACGTGAACAGCTTACAAAGACACTATCAGATTAACCAAATCATAATGGTGGCATCTTTTAAATCAACAAATGGAAATTTTTTTTGCTAGGAATTTCTGTGGATTATTAAAATTGAATGGTTTTAATTTAACTTATGTTACTTGAAGGTATTTTACAGGGGCTATTGTTTGGATGGTGGTTTGTTTGGCTGAAGTTTACCAGATCCGTGTGTGTTTAGATTGCAAATTCTTTTGGAAAATTTGATACAAAATTTGTTTATGGGCATTTTTTGAAGGGAAAATCCCCAAACAAAACCCAACAAAACAAAAATCTTGCTCCCCCCTCCCCTCCCCCCCCTCCAAAGAGCAACAATCTCCTCTCTAAATGCTTTGTGCTCAGGGAAGTTTAAAATTATTTTGTCCATGGATTCAGGAAATTGGAGTAAGGCCACTATAATATTTCATTTTCATTCAAGCCTAGATTTTGGGAATTAAAAAGCTGCAAGTGTCCATATCAAGCCCTGTTACCGGGTCAGTTATTTGCCTACTAAGTACTGGCATTAGAGAGCTTTATGCTGATGGTCATAAGGTCACTGAAATTTGCCAAATGTATGGCATCATTAAAATAGTCTTCGAAGTTTATTTTAACGTAGAATAGACAGATACATCTTGTAAGATTCTAATTGTAGGCTATGATATAATTCTTGAAACTGACTGTAGGACTAGGAATTAAAGATAACAAGCCACAAACCAAACCCCCACCTCCACCTACCCAACCCCAAAAAATCAAACCAGCCTCTCAGGTGTTTATTCTGTATTTGCAATGTCATTGATAGTTCTCAAGGAAACATGCATATTGATGATGTTTTTACAGATTGAAAGGCCTTTCAGTTCAGTTAGAAATGATGTAGATTTTCAGCTAGTGGTGCTGTTGTAGCCACTACAGACTAGAGAAGCAAATTTTAGCATAACACGTAATATCTTTTGATCTGTGCCTTCCTCATGTTTGAGATCCTCATTCCAGTTGAAAACTCAGTTTTGTTTTCCATTAAATGCTTCTAAGTAAAGAATTTTGGATCTTGCTTTTTCTAGGTCTATGCATGATGGGTGCAGTAGGGGTATGAAATCCCCTATTTAAAATGGAATTTAAAAAAGAAAAAATCCTACTCATCATGTTTTGGGTTTTTTTCCACACTGGAAATTATTATTAATTCCCAGGAAATCATAACATATCCGACTTAAGAATGGGATCTACTGAAGAGAATCCAGAATCTAGTTTCCTTGGACACTGTCAATAGCAGTGCCAGTGATGACAGGTGCCAGCAGTAGCAGCAGAGGACTCATCCGAGGTGAGCACAGGTGCACATGAAAAGGATGCCCCTCCATTCCCCCTTCCAGCATGTTCGTTTGCCCCTCATCCTCTATTTCCAGCTGGAATCACAGCTTCATGCCAAGAACTGCTCTTCTATCTGTGATTCCAACACCCTAAAATGTTCTTTAAAAAAAAACCAGCCCTAAACCAGCCCAAACTCATATTATATTTCTGACAATGAATCAACTGCTTACTGAGGAAAATCATGTATTTCTGTATTAATTTATTTCTGTTTTATAAAACATGAGCTTGGTAACATACATTTCCACAATGTGTTTTCTCCCCAGTTTTAATTTATTTTTCCTTTCCTTTTTTTTTTTTTTGTTTTTCAGGAGCAAAGGTGAGTAGTGGTGAGTGTACAGGCATGGACATGCAGTTATTTGGGAAAAAGAAAGATTTCCATTTAAAAGTAGAAACTAGCGATTTTTGTTATGTAATATAATTTCACTGTATTGTACCTTTAAAAAGAAATATGCAGTTGTTCTTGAACTATTAAACTATATGTGTCACAGATTTATCCTGTTACCAAAAAGATCTCATGTGTTGCTTGGCAGAATGACAGCTTTTTTTCCAAGTCTATTGTATAATTGTGTTTTGTTAGCTGTTTTTGTTTTATAAATACTGTACTAAAGGGATCTCTGCAGATCAAGATTTTTGATGCAGTATTTTTCTTTGCTGTTCTTTGATGTTGACCTTCCCCCACTCCCATCACAGCAACAAGCACGGTATTTTGTTCTCAAAAAGTTACCAATTCTATGTCAGGAAAAAAAGCGTTTATTTTTCATGTCAGAGTTCTTGCAAGCAGGCTGACTCTATTCCAGCAGATTCCTTGCTGAAACTCTTCTGCTGCAATTTTTCCAGGAAAACTAGGTTTGTGAAAATTTTCTTTATTTGAAAATCTGCAAAGAGATTCCAGTGCTATCCTTCTTCATGTGTTTAACTATGTGAGCTTACAGTACTAGCACTGGTATTTTTCCTTTTTCAGTTCTTTTTCCTTCAGACAATTTACCCTTCTAGCAAAAGCAATGACACGAGCTCTCTCAGCCTGTACATTTAGGGTGAGAAACTTCTCCTGTAATATTTAATCAAAATCTCACTAATTGAAAAAAAAATTGAATACATTTTTTTCCTATCTCTTGCTAGTTATGGAAATTATTTCTTGCCTGTTTTATAGCAAGTTCTACGTATTTGAAGTCTGCTTTTAAGCCCTTCCTCCTGCTTAATCTTCTCTTCCTTTTACTAAACAAATGCAGTTCCCTTAACTTTTTCTTCCCAGATCATGTTTGTGAAACATCTTGTCAGTCTTCAGGTTTCCCTCGGGGTTCTCTTCAATTTCTTTGCCTTTTTCAAGGAGAAATGACCCAACTGAATAGAGTATTCCAGCTAAGTCTCCTCATTGCCAGGAGAGCAGAAAGTTTACCTCCCATGTCTTTTGCGTGAAACTTTAAAAAATATTTTCCAGATTGACATTTACCAGTTTTGCAACAGCATTATGTTTTTGGCTTCTATTCAGTTGAGCATTTATAACACATCAACTCTGCTTCCACTGCTGCTGCTGAGTCAGGTAGCTCCCATTTTATACTGTGTTTTCTTTTCACTTTTTTTTGGAAATGAAATATTTGCATTTTGCCTTCATTGAATTGCATCCTGGTGGTATTATAACACTGCTCCAATTTCTGAAATGCGTACGAAATCCAATCCTGCTTTTGAGGGTGCCTGCAACACCTCCCAGCTCAGTGATAGCTATAAACATTACAACTTTTTTGCTATCCAAGTTGTTAATGAAAATATTTAAAACTTAGCAGATTTTTGCCAAGACCTTGCACGATACCACCCTCCAGTTTAACTGTGAATCTTTTCTTTGGGAACTGTTCTTCAAATTGTGATGGATGATATGATTGTTCTATTTGCTCAAAATTAAACACATGTAGATTCCACATAATGTTTCTTAACCAGAGGTGCACCTGAGCGGCTTGGGGAGGAGGGCTTGGGTCCTGCCCATGAGGTGAGGAGCAAGCCTTGAAGGGGGGAGATGACTGCTGTGCTGGCAGTGCCTGAGCGTGCTTAGCTGGAGGAAGCTTCTGGAGCTCAGGGTTAAGCAGGCAAGCAGCCTACAGCTCGAATGAGATGGAGATCTCTGCAAAGCTCAGGAAGCAAGCACATAGCCCTGCCTCCAAGACCTATCATAACAAGCCATTTTGTCCTTGCAGGAGGGACCGTATTCTCCAGTCTTGCTTTCCAGTGTGACAACTTTCTGTGGTTTCTTGGGTCACAAATAATTTCTTTCTAGTCTCCCCTGGGTTCCTAGGAAAGTAATATCTGGTGGGCTGGAGGTTGTCAGTCCTGCCTATTGCTAATAGTTTTATTGTTGTATTTATACACAAAGATGAGCAGGAGTGAGTTTTAGAAATAAGTTATATAGTAGAGGATGACATAGTTTTTTGAGGTTTTTCTGTGTCTGGCTATCTAAACTATATACGTAGTCTCCTATAGAGAAATTCTCCAAAACTTAGATGAGGGCCGGAGCCTGACGTGGAATATAAAGTAGTGAGGAGTTAGGGGGAATCCCTTCCACAAAACTACTGGGGCCTGAAAGCGCGCTCTGCATTCTATCATCCCAGCTGGGCAGAGGGGCAGAAAGGGAGCTGGGGAAGCAGTCATCATTCTCCAGCCTTCTTGACAAGTGGAGACCCATGGATGACTTTGTCAGTCAAGATGATTTTCTGTTATTGAGTTAATGTTTAAATTATCTTGACGGTGCATTGATGGTAAACCAGAATGTGAAATTGTATTCTAATTATATTCTGCAAACACTTGCAGAACACAGCTGTCCTGGGGTCTTCAAGTTTACATTGGTCTCAAACCACTCAATCAAAAATGCTTGACCTGATGAGAGTTTACATGTGCTCTTAAATGAACTATGATCTATACAAGACTCTCTTCTCAGTACATTTGAGAAATAGATAATCAAAATTATCTAAGCATAGGAGATATGTAGTCTGGTTCAACTGTCATCTTCTGGAATCTGGGTTCACAGCCTGATAGATTTTATAGCTTGAGGGATTAACTGATATAATGACATGGCCTTTTAGATTTGCCAGCTGAAAAACTAATTTTGGTAAAAGGAGTGGCAAGATGTATTCCTCGCTGTCCTTAGTCTGAATTGGGTTAGTAGGGACTATAAATAGCTTCATAAATATTTTACTATGTCTACATTTTCGTCTTGATATAAAAGATTGGGGGATAGATTGTTCAGGTTCCTCATGTGTGATACCGAACAAGGTGAATAAAAAAATGACCCTTGCTTTAAATAAGTCAGTTTTCTCATATTTCGGTAATATCTCCCTTTTTGGCTGACCAGTGCTTGGTAATATCAGCATCCCTTTCTTCTTCATATAGAAGCTGATGCTGAAACAGTGGCCACAAAAAAATGGCGGTTGCTGTTGACTTCAGCAAGGAAAAGACCTTTGTCATGGATGATTTTCTTGTCCATGTGTCTTTAACTTAAGAAGGAGATGAACTACAGAAGCAGCATTGTTCAAACAAAATGGGAGTATTTGGTATTCGTTGCTTTTTATCTGCTGCACTGATCAGGAACCTCTGTCCCAAATTTAAATGCTAGCTTTCAGCTGAAGATAGATGTGTCTATGTTCTCAGTCCAAGTGCCTTCACCTATCTTTATTGAAGTTAATTTATTTGTTGAACTTTGACAGGTTATTACCCAAGCTTATTCAAAGTGTACCATTTAACTTTATCTCAAAGGATGTTCACTGGCAATTTATGGAACAGAGTGCAATAGAGAAATCAAAAGGTAATCTACATTCATTTGTGTCCTATGGCCACAAGAGAGAAGAATCTAAGCTTGGCTTCTGAATTTACTGTGGTTTGAGCCAGAGTGTCTTTTTTTTTCCCTCAATATTTAAGAAAAAAAAAAAGAACAATACACAATCAAATTTCCTTGCTATTCTGGATATTGAACTGGGAAATTTAAGTGGCAATCTATTTCCTTTTCATTTTTTAATTCTTTCAAAGAAAGGTAGCGTGCTCATGCTCATTTGTATTTGGTTTAGGGAAATGTAAGAGGTATTTTAAGGCATTGTTACTAGAAAGATCTGCAGCAATGTGTGGCATAGATCTCCGCATCTAAGTTTTGACTATAGCAAACCTCAGCACTGTTCATCCTTTCACAAATCAGCAAAGCTTTGTTCTCATTTTGAAGTTTCATTTTAGTAAAGAGGAGAGTTTAAGCATGTTCTTAATATGTGGCATATGGGAAAGGGCTCATTTATTAAATCCAGTCCCTAATTTTCAATGTGCAGCTGTCTGTCCTTGTTATTATTCAGAGCAAAGATGGGATCCATGGCAGGTACAGGCCACAAGATACAATTTTATTTCATTTAAGTAACCGTTTGGCTGTCCCATGTCTATAATCAGATGGATTAGTGTTCCTTGGCTTTGCTTTTCAAATTTGATAGAAAGCAAAGTTGTCTTGTTAAATAGATTCCTTGCCTGCTCCGTAATTCTTAGAGAAAGCCAAAAGACCCACAAACAGTTCTCTTTGCTTTCCCTCCCCACAGTCTGAACTGGCATGTATCACAGGTATGATGCTGGAACAAAAGTTATCCCACTTTTAAACATAGTTGATTGTCTTTGTTACGTGTTAAAAGCACCATCTGCTGTTCCAGAAAAATAGTATTAACGAAGGGAAGGACAGAAAGTATTTTGGGTTGTGTTCTGTGAAGCAACTTGCATACCATCTATATATTGGCACCCTCCATAGTTTTTCATTTGAGTTTTTGTAGTTTCACTTGTTACGGATAATTTAGTCTCAAACTAGGAACGCCCAATATCCAGGGGCCTCTGATGGATGACTTACACAGCCGAGTAGTAAACTTTTTTAATTTGTAACTGCATGTGTATGTTTTTCTTTGGAGCACTGTGATCAGGATTTCAAGTGAAGGAAAATCTGGCTTCTAAAATTTCCTATGGAAAGAAAGACCCATATGGCTTTCTTTTTTAAAGACAGTCTTATCGCTCGGACCCAACTTTCTTTATGCTACTTATTTTTCTTAACATGCCACTGAAAGAGGCTGATGTCTTTCAACATACCTGGTTTAATCATATAAAATAATACAGATTGATTACAAAAATGTTATGTCATTAAGAATGAGTATTATCCTTTTTTGGATAATCAGTCAACTAAAATAAGTTAGTTGAAGCTTACTCTTTAAAATCTTTGGGTTTTCTGGATTTGACTACTATACCTTTAAACCAAACAGTGAAAAGAAAGACGACAGACAAAGGTATGGTTCTTGGTGCCTCGTGTTTTGGTACAGGGGACAATCACTCCAAGACAAACAGCGGGTATTGGACTGGAGAGCATATGGATATTTCTTCCATCGGGTTGCACTGGGAATAGTGATAGAGAAAATGCTGTGATAGCCTGGAAGGTTTGAATCTGAATGCTTAGTTATTAAAGGTGTCTTAAAATTGTTTGGATCAGACACAGGCACGTAGGACAGACAAGTCTCCTGAAAATACCTCTGAATGTTGCTTTGTTGGTTGGAAGCAGTGCCTTTTCAACTGTTTATTCAACTTGTCCTTGGGCAATTCGTATAGTTGGGGGTGGGTATGGAGGTTAAAGGATTTTTGCTGATGTCTTGTCTCAAACCTATATTCTGTCAAAAAATAGCTGAAACTTATTTGCTGTTCTCTGTAGTTAAAAACAGG
Organism: Arenaria interpres; assembly: GCA_013399435.1. Taxonomy (NCBI): domain Eukaryota; kingdom Metazoa; phylum Chordata; class Aves; order Charadriiformes; family Scolopacidae; genus Arenaria; species Arenaria interpres. The sequence continues at coordinate 60,301 of VXAK01009139.1, forward strand.
CAAAGGGCTCTCTAACTGAGCAAGCTAAACTTCATCTTCACAACTTCAGAGCTCAAACTATCTAACCCTCATAGTGGTCTCCAAATATGTGCAGTGTCTTGGATGATAGAAGTAAAGAAATAGATCTAGGCCTGCAATTTTTTCCCCAAAAAATTTAAGTAAAACACAACATATGTTTTGTACACAATGGATAAATTTATTTTATTTTATTTTATTTTATAAGTTGTTCTGTGCACTGTTTTCTCAAAGATAAACTAATCAGCTAACGAGAAACAGACCAATGTTTGTCTTACCAGTGTGATGACTGTTAGGTAAAGGAATAGGAAACACCTTTTCCATGAATCAGACTGACGATCAGCAGAGTTTTGTTACAAATACAAATGTAATTAGTATATTCAGTATTTCATAGCCACACAAAAGAAAAGTTTTCCATCAACTACAGCTAAGTATTACAAGCCTAATAAAAATGCTAACAAGATGGACAAGTAATTCCCAGCCCTTATGAAGTGCAGATGCTCAAGGGTCTACAGAAATGTCACTTATCTTTTGTTACTGTGTTATGATCAGAGTTGTACCACAAGAGAATCAGAGGAAAAGGAAGTTGGGGGGAACTTTATTTTCTATGGTATAATAATTTTAAAATACGATATAGAAGTGTGGTCAACATGCAGAGGTGGAAAAAAAGAGAGGTTGTCCTTATTCTTTCTGAAGAATTTTTCAGTCTCTGTGTTGTTCCGGCATGTGTTAGTGAAGCATGAATTGATGTTAGACTTTTAATTAATCGATAGTTACATGTATATTTCATATCTCTGGAATAAAGCAGTCAGTTTAGTTTTGTAGAGTAAGCTATTACTCTACAAAATGCTCCCCTCCCAGCACTGAGGGGAGAAAAATTTGACTACTTAGATATCCACCCATTGTTGCTCCGTTATCCTAAAAAAAGTCCAATATGTTAGATGGGAGCGCAATATTAGAATTATTTGCTGTAGAGCATTTTTTACCTCAGAGCAGCTTTTAACAGGCTCGGTTGCTGTATTGCCTGCCCAGTATGATGTGTGTGAGACTGTGTTGATAACGTAGGTATGTTCTTACCGGAAGATGGAAAAAATTATCGATAGGAAGGAAGCTCTTTTAGGAATACACTGTTGTACAGCAACCTTATGAAAGGGAAGATACAGTGTAGTTCTTAAATTATTTTGCGGTGAACGGTTCCTGGTTACAAAATAAAAATAAATAAATTAATCGAATATTATTCAGTAGCCTTACATTGGAATCTATGACTTGAAGCTAAAGAATAAAAATCAAGAGAATGAAGAAATTAAGTGGGAAATCTTCATAGCAGGACATCACTATTTGAGGACTGCAACAGATTATTTTTATAGTTCTTGTTCAGAAAGCATTTTAAGAAAAAAAGAAAAAGGCAATGGTGCATAAAAACAACTAAGAAAGAATAATATGAAGAGTATGACAGCAATGTAAATATCAGCTAGGGTCAGGTTATCCATGTCCAGATTATGCGTACTTGGTTTTCTGGTTGATTTTCCTGGCTGTTTTTCGTTTGTGGTGGTTGTTTTGGTTCGGGTTTTGTTTTTCTAAAATTATATAGGATGTGCTGAAATTAACTGGTCATTTGGAATCTACATTGGATATAAACTGGAAAATTTTCAGAACATGGATTTGATTTGTTGGGTTATGAAAAAGGAACTCTATTAAGCCTTTTACAGCACAGAATGAGTAATGGAGATAGAAGGGAAGGGCAACTGTGCTAACAAATGAGGGCTCATGGGTCCATGTTTTGTGTTCAGTCCTAATAAATACACAAGTGTGAAGCCCAGACAGTAATATTTTTAGCGCTCCAGGTATTCAGAGCCTTCTAGGCCTCTTAAAATGACAAACCAACTGGAAAATGGTGATGCCACAGTGACAGATATTATTTGGAGATGAGCTTAGGATATTTTTTGATTTACTTTTTCAATTTATCTTTATGGCTTTAAAACAATAACAAACTCAAAAAAGCAATTTTCTGAGGCATATGTAAGTCTCCACCTGGAGAAAAACATAATTTGTTCTTTAATTCTTTTTGCAGTATTACTCATAGATTGATTCCCTCACTTTGTATAAGCCTTTGATGATGGTATTTGTTCCCTTTTAATACGGTTCACAGGAGTATTTGATATTACTGTTGTCAGGTAAATTTGGCCTGAATCCAGAATCATGCTGCAGTCTTTAAACTGATCTAGCAGCAGTGGTATAAATGTCAATTACAATGCACTTAGCTGAAAGTAAGTCCAGCTTATATTGCTTGTAGTTTAACTTTCTCAATTTCTTTCCATTTTCAGGTGTTTGATTCCACTTCCTATTGCTGATTATTTATTAATTTTATTTATATATTTCTGCAGTATCCAGAGGCACAAAGTTTGTGCATGGTCCTGTACAAACATGTAGTTGATCGCTAAACTTTCTAGGGCAGGAACCATCTCTGAATCATCTGTTACAGATGGATGAGGAGAATAGGGTCCGCAAGGATGAAACAAACAGCGCGTTTCCTTTGCTGACAATTTTGATCTATTTCCCCCCAATCTCTGGAAGACTGAATTCCATTCAGCATTCTTTTGTGCTCTCTTCTCCCTTTTTCTTGTACATCCTCTCTCTCACTGGACCTCACTGAACCTCATACCCACGAGCTCCACCGGCACAGAGTCAGCGAGCTATATTGCCTTCCCTTTCTTGCTGAGACTTGCTTTCCTGGCTGGGTGCCTCTTCCTATCAAACAACCTTTTTCTCATTTTCAGCTCTGTCCAGAGGATTCGATTACATGATGTGTACACTTATTTTTCACTCATCTAGCTGCACTTATGGCTATGTAGCAGTACCCTCTGCATGTTTTTAAGTTAAGTATTCTTCTTTGGTAGTGGCAGGGGACAGGGAAGAGGAAGGAAGAATTGTTCCTTTGCTCTGTCTCAACAGTGCGTGGAGTTACTTGGGACAAAACAATCTCTCTCGTTTTGGTAATTTTACTAAATGGTTGGATATGCATCTTTATTAACCTCCTAATACCGTGACTGGCAGGTACAACCATTTCCAGACAATATGCTTCATTCAGTACTTTACTGGAACATTTATTGTACACCGTGGCTGATGTGAGTAGCATGGTGGATAAAGGCAATTATTATTGCAGCACAAGGTATATCTAGGTTAGGGGCTCTTTCCTTTCATTTTCATTTTAAGCGATAGCGTTTCTGGCTCCCTATTAGACCAGCCAGGTCAGGAAAAGTTGAGTGTTACACCTTCTCATCTTGTTTCCTGGTTTGCTAGAGTGTTATAAAGAAATCTTTCAGAAGTTAATGTAGCACTTGAAACTGTGACGCTATTCAGAGTCCAAAAGATAATAAAGAATCATGTTCCAGTGGGTGTCATCAGTTATCAACAGCACAGTAAAAATTTAACAACAAGAATAGTGACACTATCCATGTATCTTGCGCTTTGCTTCAGCTGGTTTGAGTTACTTTCAACACTTATGTAAGAGATTTAATAGCTGAAAGCATTTTGCTGCTTGTGGTATTTGTTGGAAATGTAATCTGAACTGCTGCAATGGAGGAACACCTGATCAAATTCTTACTGGCAAGAGACTGACTGTTTCGGTTTTGAAGTCAGCGTTGACTTTTCAGCATGAGAAAACAAAGATGAAGTAATCCCTTGTTGAGTGTTCACAAACAGCAGGGTGTAGCTTTCTAAACAGTGTCGGGGCAATGGGATGTGACACTTGGGAGGACATGGTTAGTGGCCATGTGAGATGTGCAGTATTTTGAAGCTGGGCTATGTAAATTTCCACACCAAAAGGCTGAAAAGCACCTTTTTTTTTTTTCTGAGAGATACACATAAGAAAACAGATGACATGTATGTCAGACGTGTCATCTGACAATAACTAAGGGAACATATTCACTTTTTTTCTGTCAAGGTTTTGCAAGATTTGACTGCTGTCCATTGCTTTATTTGCATTGGTCATGTTGAGTTGCTCTATTTTCCTGCAAATGGCAAAAATGTGTTATGTAAAGGAACTTTCTTGACTGGTTTTAGCTAGGCTCACTCGCATTTGAAGTATAACCTGGTGGCTGGTACTAAGAATGAAAAGGTGTATGCAACATTGTCTTTCTCCTTTACGCCCATTTTACAGTACTTTTTGTGGAACATGAAGAATTTCTGGTACATTGAGTGGAGTGTGTGGGGAGGAGAGGAGAAAACAAAAAAGAGCTGGAGTGCTTTCTGAAAAAAAAGAAATAGCTATTACTTCAAGTTTCAGAATTTGAGGGGGGGAGGAATCTTCCTTGCATTTGGAGTAGCACCTGTGGGAACAATCATGTCTAAACAATATTTTTTATATGTGTGCTTCTGTAGCAAATCTTATCATTTACTGTCTCAGTGTCCATGCACAACGTGCACAGGGGAAAACACGTACCTCTACCAGATAGCAATACCCACTGGAAGTTTTTCAGTCTGACTTTAATCTTTTTCTTGCACGTAAACAAGTGTGTTTCTTGTGTATAAATATTTTCATTCTTGATATTTTCATTTCAAAATACATAGCAGGTTAGTGGTGGAACAAAATATTTTGTATCATGCAAATGACTGGCAAGATCAGATACATTCATGGAAATAATTAGTTTTGATTTACTGCTACAAAAAAAAAAAAAAGGTTCACGATGATGTATAAATCCTGTACTCCTTAGTGGTTTTAGCATTGGTCATTAGTGTCTTTACAGAAATGCTTGCAGCACCTGTTGGAAACAAGACACCTGAAATCAACTGTGGTGTTGTGTTCCTTATCTAACACTACTGATACAGCTTGCCAAAGTCCATGGGGATGTATTCTTTTGACTGATGGAAGTTGGCATATGGAAAGGTTGTACCAAGCAGGGTGAAATCTTCTCACTCGTGGTTGTAGAAAATTGAGTTTTATCATCCCAAGTTTTAAGGCCCAGAATTAGACCTCAGAAACTTCTGAAAAGCAGGGTAAAAATAAAAAAAAAAATAAAAAAAAAAACCAAACCAAACCAACAACAGAGGGACAGGTGGATCAGAGCCCTTGAGAATTTTGTTTATTATTCTCCATCACAGGAGGGATAACACATAAGTATCTATGTGTTACATTTATGGAAAGAAAGTATATCCTGTGTTTCTCATTGTCTTTATACTGTAACAAAATATGTATGGAAGACTTCTTTGCATTTGGGCAATAAGCTAAATCCTCTTTGACCATGGGACAGTTCTCATCATTGTTCTGCCAAACAAAGCAAGACCCTTACACCTGGTGATCTGTCTCCTGCAAGTCATTTAAAACAAAACAAAACAGTGCTGTTGTGTCAACAGATGGGACAGATGGCATGCAGCATAATCGATGTCTATGTCAATTCCTTGATGCCCTGAAGTTCACATAAAGAAGTATACAAACTCCAGCAAGCCATAGGCTTAGACATTACATAGCAATACAGCAGACACCAGTTTAATGCTCTGACTTTAGCTTGCAATGATGTGTTTCATCTTCACAGTCCATCTGCAGATCTCACTTGCATCTTGTTCGTTTAGTCTGTATTCAAGAGTTCTTTATGAAGTCATATTGTCTACATGGATTTCACGTCTGAAGGCCTGTTTTGTAGTAGAGGGGGGTACTCAAGATGTGTTAGGTGAAATCGTTTTAACAGAAGATGTGAATTTGCAGTGCACCAGAATTTGGGAACAAAGTGGTGGTATGGTTGTGGTTCTCTTACCTTAGTACTTAGCCACCATACCACTTCCGCAAGACGGCACTTTACCGTGAGCAGGTTTAGAGAAGAATGAATTTCTGTGTTCCCCCAACACTGTGAGGCAGGTTAGGATGGTGTCTTGGTAGGAAAAAACAAATCATTTCTCAACAAAAACTGGACAAAATCTCACCATTGTGCAATTCTGGCTAATAACTCGTGTTGAATTCCTCTTGTCTTCCTGAGCATTCAAAGTATGGTGTTAATGGAATCTTTATTGCCTCATGGTTTTTTTTCTGTTCCTTTTCTAGCTACCTCCAGCGTGATTAATGATAAATATTTCTTTCATGTCACACAATTGAAGATTGCTCCTTTTTGATTATTTTATTTATACTAATTTGCAAACTTGCTTTAGGTAGGGGTAGAAATAGAATTCTTAGCACAAACCCCCTGTTACTTCAGGCTTTTATGAACTTAACTTAACTTAAAGCTAAATGTCAGGGTGTTGAAAAGGATACAACTAACATGAGTTTGTTCCCAAGCTGTCTGAATTTTTATGAGGTTCTTCATATTTTTTCCTAAGAAGTTAGAAAAGTCTGCCTGTTTTAATCAGTGGAAAATGGAACCATAGCCAAATATGTTAAGTTCTCTAGGTTTTTCCTCGCTTGAATGTTCTGGATGTGCTGATGCTTAAAGTGCATAGTGCACATAATTCTATGCTTGCATTTTGCCCAGCTGTACAGTGATGACATGAAGTGACATGTCAAACAGACTTGAGAGCCCAGCAGGACAGGCAGCATTGCCATCATATCAGAACCTCTATCCTGCCACTGCTTCTCTTCAAACCTTTTATTAACCTCCCTGGGTGGAGACATAGGGGTAAAGACAAATACAGAGTAGTTATGTCCTCCTGTGAACACAGAGATGCATGTTTTGAAAGCATTGTATAGCTAAATCCCTAAACAACCCCCACTGATACTAATGGGAATCCCACAGTGAAATCCCTGGATGTTTCCTTGAGCGTGTATTCGTTAAGGCTTCCTCTCCTGCACTCTATCTCCCACCTCTGTTTTCAAGTAGAGAGCTAAGAGGTCTTTTTTGAAGCAAAACAGTTAACATGGTGTTCTACGTGACCTATCTATGCAATTACGAAAGGCCTTGTTGTGTGTAACATCTTTCATTTGATGTGGGAGGGTATATCTTAAAAAGCTATGGCAAAGAGAGCTAACATTTCTCCCTTGCAGTCCATGGGAGAGGAGCAGTTTCTTTTTGTATCATGTCTCAAATCCAGGAGCCAAATATTGTTCAGATAAAAGCACAGACCTGGGTTTCTCAGGCAATCTTACAGGTGCAGAATCAGTTTCTGATAAGTGTTGTTAATCAAGGGCCTTGCAAATTGGCCACGTGGGCTGTGAAACTAGGGTGACAACTGTTGAATACACCTCAGGTGACTGGTCATGCTATTGCATAACTAACCTGTCTGTGGCAGCTCAGTTTTTCTAGCTAAATCCTTCAGCAGAGCACGTAATGCAAGGTTAACAAAGATACTTCTTAGGTGTGTCTGCTTTACTCCCTGATAAGTTAAACAAACAAACCAACAGCCTAAACAGTTGTGGGGCATCCTGATTTTTACAGCACATGTTGCTCAGGCCAGAATCTCTGATGAGGCAGAAACTCCTCTGACTTTCTGCCCAGTCCCAAGGGCACAGGGAAACTTCAGCCCTTTCAAAGCAGTCCTTGACCTTTTCCACCAGGAGACCAGGGTGAGAAACTTAGCCACATGCCCTAGCCCTAGGTAGAGAAGCCTGCTCACTAGAAGAACTGAACCAGCGTCAGAATGCTCAAGAGCAGCATCCTTCTGCTAGGATGGACAGTGGGAGCCACACAGAACCAGTATCTTAGTTTTGTGTTCCCTTGTGCATTTCTGAAGTCACATACCTTGTGCGTTACATCTGAGGATGTACTAGTTAGACTTGTCAAGGATTTCAGCATCACCTCAGTGCATTAAAAAGCAGGCTATGATACAGACTGTGGCAGTGAACATTGCAGGGAAGTTGCTATTGCGTGGAGTGCACAGTTTGACTTGGGAACAGTCCAAATCCTTTTACAATTATCAATACATTTCAAACAGCAGCTTGTGCTGAATACACGCATATTTATACTAGGAAACCTATAATTTATTAATCCTAGCTATTAAAGTAATACATAGGGTTCTTTGATTGACATCTGGCTCTGCTTCCTAAGAATTATGCAAAGGGAGAAGACCTAATGTAATAGATATGCAAGTTTTCTCCTGGTAAAAAGGAAGGGTTTAGGTGGCTGAGGAGCAGTCTGATCATCTGTCCATGCTCGGACCTGTGGGCCTTGGTAGAAGAGCAGCTGATAGTGAAACCTGTTTCTACTGTTCCTGCTCTCAAAGGGTTGTCCTACTCCTGCTTTGCAGACTCGTAACTGGGGATAGTAACTTCTTAGACCACCCCAGCAACTAGTTGCTGGAGAAGTCAGAGATGTTTTGAGCAATTCTTGTAGGAGTTTTTCTTGTTTTATCTCCAGCTTTGGGGAGGCTAGGGAGCAGCAGGAGTTTCTTGTATTCGTGTGCAGAAGGAATTTAACTATTGGACAGAAAATGGTCTTCATACACGTTCTGTCTTGAAGGCTGACTGCAGATACCGCTCCGTGGAAAGCTAAAGCACTCAGGAGAGAAACCTGAACTTGGGATGAGAAGCCGTAACCACTACAGCTACTTCACAGCATGCTTCACATGGGCAAATTGGTCGATGTGTGTTCATTTAAACACATTGTCAGTCGAGAAAAAAATGCGTGTGTGAACTGTATGTTGAAGTTTTTCAGTCAAGAAAGAGGCAAAAGTGCTCACTGGGTGGGGGTGCCCAGGCCGGGCTGTCACGGGGTGCTGCCGGGCGGCCTCTGTGTGGAGCGGCCGGGGCTGCCCTGAACCGGACATGGCCGGTTCCAGCCGGCTCCAACCGACCCACCGCAGGGCACGGCTGAGCCCCACAGCCACGATGGCGGCGCCTCAGGGAAAGCCCAGGTCAGAAAGGGCAAAATGCTGCCCGGCAGCCAGGGCTGAGGGGAAAAGTGTGAGAAACAGCCCGGGGAGAGGGGCAGGAGGTGCTCCCGCATGAGAAATTCCCCTGCAGGCCCTGGAGATGACCGTGGTGGTGCAGGTGACTACACTGCAGCCTGTGGAGAGCCCACACAGGAACAGGTTTATCCTGAAGGATTGCATCCTGTGGGAAAGACCCACCCTGGAGCAGGGGAAGAGCGTGAGGAGGAAGTGGCAGAGAAGGAGCTGCTGTGGACTGACAGCCACCCCTGTTCCTCACCCTCTCTGTGCCACTGCGGGATGGCAATGAGTTAATTACTTTTCTCCAAGTCAAGTCTTGTTTTTCCGAGTGGTGTAAATTGGTGAGTGGCCTCTTTGCCTTTATCTTTATCCATGAACTTTTCCATCTTATTCCTCCCCCGTATTGTTGAGGAGGGGGGGAGCGAGGGAGTCACTCGGTGGGCATCTGGCAGCCAGCCGGCTGCATTAGGCCACTGCAACACAAAAGGGTCATAATGATGTTGTACTGTAAATGGTGCCCAAGACTGCATAGCTTTCTGTGTGAGCCGTGTAGACATGTGTCCTGGGTTGAAAGACACAGGACTAACTTTTCTTCTAGTGCTGCGGAAAATTGCACTTTTAGAAGACTGTAGTGTCTCAATTTGTGAAAATATTTACTTCCTAGCCAGCCAGGCTCTGTGGGATTCAAGGTCTTAGTGGTTTTGAGCCTTGCCAGCTGCAGGGACAAGGAGGAGCAAGGCCTGGGCATTTGACCCAGGCTGGCCAACAGGATGATTGCATACCATGAACATCACATGTGATATAAATTAGAAAAGTTTGCTGTGTAGCTCTTTCTCCCTTGATGGCGGCGGGTCCAGACAACTCCTTTTCCTGGTGCCGAACCCCTGAGGCCTTCCCTTCCTCCTGAAGCCATTGTGCTCGCAGTGTCCGACATGTGCTGTTCCCTGCTGGGAGTGCACAGCTTCTACTGATACAATTGGCTGAGTATAATTCTTGTATATGTTATATCAGTATCGGGATTAATACTGGTTCTTTAGTATTATTGTTAAATATTTAGTCTTAGTCTACTAAATCTATTTGTATTTCAACCCTTGTGTTTCTTTGTGTTCCCCGATTCCCCTTTCCGGGTGGGGAGGGGTCATCGGGTGATAGAATAATTGTCTAAACAACAATAAATTGTTATGGGTTTTCTCAAACCGTAACAACGTGCCAAAGAGGGATGGCAGATGCTTGCTACTGAGAGGATTTTGCTGACTGTGCCTTCTTGAGAGAGAAAAAAAGATGGACCGCTTCAAGATTAGTTTTGTTTGAAAGGTGAAGGTAAAATCTGAGGGTGAGATTCAGTATTTTAAACCTAGGCACTGAGCACCATTCTTGATAGGTATCTAAGGCATTTCCATACATTGGGCAGCCACCACACAGGACTCGTGGTCTCCCATCCTGGGAGGTCAGGTAACACTAAGCTGTTTAAACACAGACCGCCAGATCCTTCCCTGATCTCTAGCTTATAAGGTGCAGTGCATGTCTTATTTACTGATGATGGAGGTTTTCTATGTTTTAGGAAAGTGGTGGAACTTCCTCATGTAACAACATCAGAGACACCTGTCAATAGCCATCTGGCTATTGGCTGCTGGCTGCATGGTGTGTTGAAATATTACCTGACATAGAATCACAGAATCATTGTTGAACCACATACTGTTGGCCTTGGCCCATTGATCCAGCCTGTCCGGATCCCTCTATAGACCCTTTCTACACTCAAGCAGATCAATGTTCCTGCCCAACTTGATGTCATCTTCAAACTTACTGAGGGTGCACTCGATCCCCTCATTCAGGTTATTGATAAAGATATTAAACAGAACTGGCCTGAATACTGAGCCCTGGGGAACATCACTTGTGACCAGCCGCCAACTGGATTTAACTCCACCACAAGTTTTTGGGCCTGGCCAGCCAGCCACTTTTTTAACCAGCAAAACATATGCCCATCCAAGCCATAAGCAGCTGGTTTCTCCAGGAGAATGCTGTGCAAAATGGTGTCAAAAGCTTGATTAAAAGTAGTTCTCATGTTCAGTGTAGATTGAGAAATTCCATGTGTGTCCTAGATGCAGATTTTTAAATACAAAACCCCTTGATAATGTAGGTGGGTATATTCAGTCCTCTTCATAGCAATAGCACCTTATAATAAATTAGTAGACTAATAATGCTGAAAATTATTTTCTTTCTCTCTGGGTCCTGGTGATTCAAACATTCAACAGTACCGTAGCATTTACCAGCTTTAGTTAGACCCACGTACTCTATCTTGAGATAAAACAACACTTGGAAGTAGATCCATCATTTAGTATGCAGTTGCTTTGGTACTTGTATCAAGTGATAAAACCCAGAATATTTGCTACTGGAAATGAACATTTATCGAGGTTTACTTAATGCATATGCAAGAAAAAGAAGGAAAACTATGCTAAATCAGCAATTTTGTTCAGTTAACTCAGTTCTGGCAACAGTTTATGGTAGGCTATGAACATATGACAGGTCAAATACTAACATAGTAACAGCGCATGTAACTTCTCTCAGAATATCCTGTTCCCAAATGAATGAGGGACAGGTAAGTGAAATTAGGTTTACGGTGGGGTACTGCAAGGTAAAAGTGCTTAAAGCCCTATAGATACAGTGGAGAAATAGACACTTAATCATATGTTTACATGCCTGTACAATCAGTATAATTAAATTACTGTCAAAAGCGTATCATTCAATTTTTCCTCTTTAGGAGGACTAAGTAGAGCCTGAGGAAAGGATGAATTCTGAATAAGAGGAAGGTGCAACCGAGTAGGAGATGAGGGTTAAAATAACCCTAGGATAAGTTTCTGTGAGGGGTAAATGAACTGGAACGGCACATGCTTTTAAGTGGCTAAGACTTTAGGCAAATATTTCTTATATATTCGTAAAACAGACTAATTAAAAATTTTCCAGAATGTGACTCCTCAGTGAGATTTAAAAGGGCCAGGAAATTTTACTTCCATTATTTTAAATAATAAATAAAAATAGGAAAAAATCCCCAAAGAATGTATGAAACATTGAATATAAAATGGTTATTATTTTACCCCCAAATAAGGCACGTTTATCTGCTTTTATTAATCAAGTTTTTAAAAATGTAGGCTCTGTATTTATTTGGTATGTAGCCCAGCAAAATTTCCTGGAAAACCTGAATTAAAAAATGAGAAAAATTACTATATCTCACTGTTCCCACGTAGGGTTGTTTGGATGGATAGAGTCATGAAAGATATAATGGTGGAAATTTTTCAGTGAATTTTAGTGTCTGTGTCTCTGTCAATGCCATAATGCCAGAGTAGTTTACAATCAAACTAGTTAGGGCAATTATTTTCCAATTTTCTAGCGCTTCTTCTCCAGGTTCATATATTAGATACAGAGATTATTAGATGGTAACTGAACTTTTTTTTTTCGGCAACTTTTTTACAGACTGATATTTTACATCAACGCAAACACTAGTCTCGTGTTGCCACAAATTTAAATAGGAATAGTGAAAGCTACTTTTCCATGGAAGGTTACAAGCCTAAGCCTGGAAAGCTCTATTCCATCGTCAGAACATTTGGGATTGTAAGAGTTACTAAAATGAAAATCAGGTCAATATTTGCATCAGGTCCTTTACGAAAGCAAAGTGTTTGGCATCTGTATCATATTAAGGCAGTTCAGCTAACGGGAGCTCCTATAGTGTATAATTGAGCTGCAGGTTTCTGGCACTTCTGAAAGTCAGACTACCTGCTTATTTAGGATCTTAAATTTCAGCTATGTGGTAATTTACTGGAATGAAGCTTATAGCAGGACTAGAGTTTAAACATGGATGCCAGCGCCTGAGTGTTGTTTAAAAATTCAGGCCATAATTTAGAAACTGAAGATGTAGCAAATATATACACCAAATATTATCATAACTAATGCTGTTGACATAGTGTGGTGTATTCTTCGAATTTATAAGAACTTGGATAAAAGACTGAGGCTAATAGTACTGCATGCTATAAAAATTCAGAATAAAAGATCATAGTTTGTGAAGAAAACAGCAACTGAAATTAAAGGATGTAGAAAACTGATGTGATACATGAAGCAGTTCTAGAATTAGAAACATTACTTTAAACATAGATGTGTTTAACTATTTTCCATTTCATTTGATGCCAGATATAACACATCAGATAATTTTTTTGCTGAAATTTCTTAATTCAGACTTTAGTTATAAATGTTTACTTTGCTGGAATGAGTTAAAAAAGAAGTGGTACAGTAGGGATTATACATTAAGACAAAGATCTGGCCATGTTAGAGGTCTGTAATTTCATTTACTTCAGTACAGTGCTTGAAATTTGTCAGGTTCATTGCTACAAACAAGAAACACTAGGTTTTTTTCTCTCAGTAAGCACAGAAAATTACATATTTTCTTTAAGCAAAACACTGCCTCGAATTCTTGCAGGAATACTTGAAGTTTTCAGGTGTTGTCCTCTAACAAAAGCTTCAAATTAGCACTAATGTACTTGACATTATGGAGTGGGGTTTTTGAATAGAGGCCATGCTAAGGTTTTTACAAGGTTCATACCTTTAAAATTGTATCAACATTCTGCTCTCTAAAGGCTTCCTTTTTAGCAATGAAGCTTATTTTTCTGCTATATGATGCTGTAGCCCAGACATTTATGCTAAAGGGAAAAATTAATAATTAGCTTGTAGATTTGGAGTTTGAATTTTAGGTAGAGACAAACACGAAAAAGCTATTTGGTAGCTTATTGTTTTGACAGAGACAGTAACAGTGGTCTGGTTGAAGAAATGTGCTTTAGTTAATGGGTTTAAAAATTTTTTTTTTACTCTTTATTTTGTTTTTGCAAAAAACCCTATGTTGGAGAACCAAAAGCAATTTCTTGTGATTATTTTTAAATGTGCATTCAATATAGTTAGCTCAATTTATAATGATATCTTATAAAAAAGTCTAACACCTTTTCGTATATATTTTGTATAACATAATACATAATATTTCTGTCATTAAAAAAATGCATGACTGTATTGAAGGACTATGATTCAAAGAGATGTATAGTATACAAATGTAAAGAAAAAAGCTCCTTTTTTGTGGTAGTATTGAATACAGTGTTTTGTGAAGACTGATATACAACAAGGCCTGTCAAACATATGGCTATTGCATTAAAATTTTTCATTTCCCATTGGAAAATTAAATATTTTCGCCTTGCTATCTGTAGTATTATCTTTACCAAATGTGGGAAAATGTAGGGAAAAACACACATCTGTAGGTAATATTATCTGGCTGTTATAAGGAAATTTGGGATGTTTTGAGTGGCAACTACCAGCGAGATGAACAAACATTTTAAAATAATTATACTGAATACATAAAAGGGACAAGGTTACAGTAAGCCTAATGTCTTTTTTTTTTTGTTATCAATATGAAATTGTTATAAAAATCAGCACACACTGTGTTTATGATACTGCCTGAATTATCTTTCCTCTGGTGATTTTTCTTTTTTTTTTTTAAAACCAATAGAACCTGAAAGTCACTCAGAGGATATATTTTATCAGATTTGGAAAGCATGCAGTTCTAATAAGTTGGGGAAAAAGACCCCTATGATAATGAAGAACACCAGCTTTCCTGGGAAAGGTATAGTTCCCTAATTCAGAGCAGGCAGTAGAATATGAAATCAAGCTTTTAAAATATCAGATGGATTTTCTATTCCTTTCTGATTCATTAGTATTTTTGTGCGTTCCTGGATGAATATGTCCTAAATACCCATAAAATGAAAATGGTCTCTAATGCAAAGGCAAAACTTGCAGAACATTGGGCACCAACTGGAAAATGATTTTATTTCAGCTACCAGTGGATGATTACTAATAACACAGATTTACTTCGCCTTCGTGTTCAGAATACTTATATGTTTTTGTAAGCCATATACTCAGACTTTATAAATAGAAATAAAATAACCCTCGAAAGCCAAACAACTTCTTCTCCTTGTCGCCATATGCTGCATCTTTTCCCCCTAGGTTTTGTATACTCTGTGTGCTGAAGAATGGTGTCTTTTCTTTTCATGTTGCTCTGTCGGCGGTCATAACAGCTATTCTCTTCATGAATATGTAAATCCCATGCATAAAATCAGAAAAATTAGCATGGCGATTCCCACTATAGAACGTGCCCAATTATGTCTGTCTAATACGTGAATAGTGATGATTTAATCTTTTGAGTATATGAGCGGATTCAGGTACTGTTACAAGAGATGCTGTAATTACAGAATACCCAAACACACAGGCTGGATGCGTGCACATGCTGGGGGATCATCGGGCTTTTAATAAGAACTGGGCATCTGATGCCTGGCTGTGATGGAGTGCATGCAGATTCGTTTACAGGCGCTTACTCTGATGGCGAGTGACAAGGGAGAAAAATGCCCCGGGTCTGCAATACCCTTCCCCTTACTAACTGAGACTCATTTGCATTTGAAATTTTTTTTTTAGTTCCTACTGAATGCTTACCATTAGAAGGGAACGAATAAAAGTTTGGATAAAGAAAGGGAGAAAATGGTGACCGTATTTGCTAGGCGTCCTTAACTCGTTTGGTTTATCAGGAATGGGTGTTGGAGGGGGGAGGAAGGACATGCAGAAAACAAAACCAGAAAGGCACCACCAGCAATTGATGCATTTTTGTATTTAAATAAGCAGGCGTGCTCATGCATATTTATATGACGTGCATGCCTATGCGCCGCTCTGAGCAGTGGCACTGCGGCTCGGCTGCAGTAATTAGGCTGATGTAATTATAGCAAAACAAAGCAAGCTTAGGCTGATATGGTTTTTTTCTTTTCATACAGTGGGAACATTAAAGACATATGCGTATTCCAGTGTACAAAAAATGAACCTGAACTGCTGTCAGAGGCTAGGAGGACAGTGTGGCCAGTGCACCTATTGTGTCACTGCTGTAGAAAGCAGCTTAGCGATTGGCCACTGTCTGCAGCACATAATACTGACTGGTTATAAAGGACTTGTCTAGAGGAAAGCCTGTAGGTACTCCATTGTCTGGCAAAGTTGATATGACTGCATTCTTTTTGCAGGGGGTCAGACAGCTGAACTGTAAAAGCTGCACAGATTTTTTTTTTTTTTTTCTTCTTCCTCTGTGTCTCTCTCTGTCTCTCTCTCTCTGTCTCTTCCATACAGCATTTTTCTTTCATGCCCTGTCTCAGTTTGCATAGTTAAAGAGAATGCTAATTAAGATCCCTTGTTTTAACCTGAAAATAATGACTCGGATGTAAATAGAAAACTGGCGATAGTATAAAATATTCCTGCGTAGCACCAAGATATCAGTTACCGTTCTAGGGGAAAAAAAATGAAGACTTTTTTTTTTTATAATCAAGGTAAACAAAGAAGAGTTATTGCTTCTCTTTCTTCCTTTCATTCTTTCTTTTGCTTTTTT
>VXAK01009139.1:76587-89461 GCA_013399435.1 Arenaria interpres
TTTTTTTTTTTTTTTTTTTTTTTTTTTTTTTTTTAAACCAATGCTGCTGTGTTATTGCAGGTCAGATAATGTTTTATTTCAGAAAGTGTGCTAGCTACAAAATTTAAAAGTCCACAAATCAGTTGCAATTTAGTGCTTATTAATCCTTCTTAGGATGTAATTCGGTGAAAGAACTGCTTTAAAAAAATTCTTTTCTGTATTATAGACGGATCTAACAACGCAGTCTGGGCTCCGTGCCAAAGGCTGGTATTTCACAGCAGCGACCGCCTTACAGATGAGCTGTGGGAAGCAGGAGGGAGACTCTCTTAGGGTGCCACTACTATGGAGACACAGCTGGGCTGAACAAGATTTGCTTCAAACGACAACAAGAGAGACAGAAAGTGTCTGGTTCGACCGCTGCCCAAGCAGGCAGTAACCAGAAGAGCTAGCAGCCAATCCGGCCATGCTGCACTGTTCGAAACCAGCTCTACATCCCAGCCAATCAGTGACATCACTGGTGAGAAACTCATTTACATCATGCAGTAATGAACTTTGTTTAACGTATCCTTTTTTCTTTTCTTTTTTTTTTTTTTTCCTCACAAGAATTAGGTCCTCCATTAATTATTCTGCCAGCATAATTTGAATCGCTATGCAAAACGGTGGCTACATTTTTCCTGATTTTTTTTTTTTAACTATGTGCTGTCTCTGCAGGTAACCATGGGCATTGTTCCATTTTTTTTTCTGTTGGCCCCATAAAACCTTTAAAAGAGTCTTTTATTGTTAATATTGTGCATATATTTTTCTTTCATGTATGTTTGTGTCCTTGTAGTCCTTATCTAATGTGGTACTGCTTCCTCCAATTATAGTCTGAGATTACCTTTAACCATCTTGGAAGGTAAAAAGGGTGTTGCTGCAGCATTGAGTTTGCATCTTTAGCTGCCATCACGATCTAAGTACTTATTCTAATGCTTCAGAAATCATTTTGCTGTGGCCGTTTTACATATCCGGCTTTCTCTAAAGGTTCTTACATGCATCTGTTACAACTGAGTGAAGTTCAGTACTGTTATATTTCATTCTTCACCACTTTCAGCCAAGATGTCATTTTATTAATGAATAGAACTGAGATCATTTCTGAACAAATTTCACCCCCTTCCTTCCACCTCAACACAATGCACCTGATTTGCATCCATTTACCAGAATAACTGAATACAAGAGCCAGTATGAAAGGAAGTCAAGGGAGAGCTTGCATACTGCTCCGGGGTATGTTGCAGCAAAGCGAAATATAGAATTTTTGTTTAGCTATTTCTCTTTTTATTTAGGATGTGCTTAATCTACACAGAAGAGATTAGATCTTAGCTTGAAAAACTATTCTCTAGCCAGCTTTTCATAGTAGGGGAATAGGTTTGGTGAGTTTTTTAAAATAATAAACATGTACATTTTCTTGAGATGTGTTCAATTATAAATGGAAAACGTTTGGGCAAGCCAACATTGTGTTGAACATTTGGATTTAGTTCTTTGTGGGTAAAGTAATTTGTTGTGCGAACAATTTAAAACCAGCCCAGAATACTGTGGAATGCAGAGATTTCAGACCGCATAATCTAATGAGGCAAGGTTTTGCTCTTCAGTATTCTAATAGCTGAAACAGAATCAGATATGAGACAAATTCAATATTCTGTTATTAAATTAAAGCTCTATCTACTGCTAGTGGGCTTCAATAGGTCAACTGTCTTTGGTAAAGCAAAATTTTATTTAAAGAAGTATTCTTAAATAGAATTTTTGTTACAACGTAATAACTTCCCCCCTCCACGCACACAATAATGTACAATTTGTTTATGGAGCTTCAGTTATATATTGATCCTTGTAGTCACTTTGAAAATAAGGAGGATTTAAACACTAAACCATAGCTCTTTCAATGCATGATGCATTCCATCATCCCATCATCAGTATTCTGTGTGCGGCTGTCCTGATTCAGCCACTAGCTCCCCTGCTGCAGATCCTGTAATTTGAATCATGCGTAATAATATATTATCCTACTGGGGGCCTTCTTTCAGTAGGAGAGTGGTTTTATACCTTCTGCTATAAGAGAACTGTTGGCTCCTTGCCATCTCGTAGCCATTATTCACGGAGGCAATCAAGATAGTCTTCCTTAAGGAATAACATCTGCACAACTGCATGCGCCAGAAATATGCAGCCTCCCTTCACATTATAAATTTGGTTTTCTTGGAAGCAGGAATATTTGAGAATCCTTGAACGTAAAAACTGGACGTTTACAGGAATTCATCAAAAGTGTATTGAATGTACCATGCACCAGGCTGTGAGGACATTTGGAGTGGCTAATGGGCAGAGGAGAAGAAAAGAGAAGCTGGTGGCTATTCTGTGGCTCTCACTGAAGTTTTTCAATGTCAGGGTACTGAGTTAGCTGATGATTAGTACTATACTAAAGATGTGACATTTTCCTTGCTGACAAGGTAATTTTCTAGCTAATGTGCTGATGGTATGTTGTCAGTTGGGACTGGAGCTGCATTTCCCAAGTTGAGAATCTAACATTATTTGATGCATTCAACAGGATGCATTATCAGTTAGCAGTGAATGAAAAGCAGATACAAAAAGGGGCTAAGGTTGTAGAAAATATGGAAACTTGACAATGAAGTAGCAACCTCAGAAACGCAGAATCTGAGAATGCTCTTAAAATACAAGTTTATGAATTGTATCTTCTGGTAAAAGCTCTGTAGGGCATCTGAAGGCTAGTGAAAGCAACTGCATGGGGGCAGAGAAGAGAAACACCAGCTCTATCATCTATAGAATGTGAATCTACCAACGCTGTGGCCTACTATTTTCTTTTCTTTCAGTCACATAAATATCATCCCTAAACCACAAACAAAAAACCCTGAGATCTTATTTTTACAAATATTCTTGTTGTGTACGCATATAGAAGAGTGGAATTTTTTCTTAGGTATGAGTGGTTTGACCATTCTTGTTAGCAATAGCAGAGTTGCTATTTTTGATTTAGGGGAGAGGGAAAGTAAGAAAGAGAAGAAAAGCCTGATGTAGCATGTTTAGCATCCTGGAGCTCACCTGTTCCTCGCTGAAGACCAACAATGCAACTGTATTAACTAATCCTACACAAGCTGTATTTATTACAGTATTATTGAGATGTATAGAGATGGAGGGGAGTCTTCTTGTTGTCATCATCTCCTGTTTTACCTTCTGGAAGAGAAAAATAAGATCCATAACCTGGCTGAAAATCAGAAGTGCTAATATTTAGGAACAGACATACTTCTGAGACTAGAGGAATGATGGTTAAATAGGGATCATCTGGTGGCTGACATTTAAAGAATCTTGTTAGAGGGAAGACATGACCTCAGCATCTAAATAATCTGTCACATTCAAAATACTGTACAAAAAAAAAGATTGGTGATCCTTAAAGAAACAAAGGAAATCCAGTAATGCGGCCGAGAAATAAACTGAAGTTGAGCAAACAGGTTGGTGGTTACTGCTTACTTCCTAACTCATGCCAAGCTAGTAGTGAGGAAGAAAACTTCATAGGCCATTGCTGTTCTGTTGAAGACCATCTCTCCATATAGTCCTTAACTTTTCAATACTAGGGATCAATAGGAAAAACAATACAAAAGAACATAATGATTTGTTGGATCACAGGGAGACAAATCATCTTTATGATAGCTGAACTCTACTTTGAAATGAGGAAACAGGAAGTAGAGCATGGCATTTGTCATAGTTCATCCTATTTAAAAGAAGAGTTATAACATTCTGGAGGATGAGCCAGCAAATGACAGCCACTGGAAATTACAATGTGTTTCTTCTTTACTTCTGTGAACAAATACTTTGTACTTGATTCTGTTCTTTTGTGTTAACATTTCTGCTTTTCTGATGAAAGCAGAAAAGTCCATTGAACATCTTTCTTTTAAAAAAAAGCCTATTGTTTCAATATCTGATGTTTCCAAGCAGAACACCTACATGAAGAGAGTACAGACACTGAAATTTGTTTTCTGCCATTACATAGTCTATAAAAATCCTACTTTCTGCAACTCAGGTTGTACAATTTGTTATTTAAACAATGAGATTGCATGGCAGAGGTGACTGCTATGTGAATTACTACATTTAAATTATGTCATATCTAATTTTTTATGGTTTAAGAGAACGTTCCTGTTTCCTCAAATAGTCAATTTTTAAAGAAACCAATCCATTCAAACAGTTTTTTGAATTAAGCATGGCAATACTGGGAAGACACACTAAGAAACCAATAACTTCTAGGTTCTTTCTTCAAAAATAAAAAGAGCAACAGTGAGAGAGAGGCAATTTTTTCTTTTTTGTTGATGACCTTTCAGCTGCCACTCTTTAAAAGGCCTGCACTTCCTCTCTTTCTGCAGCATGCTAAATTGAATTGGTTTTAATACTAATGCATAAATCAAGACTAGAGTACCCTGCATATGTTTACCTGAAGGCAGAGGACCCTGAGCTATTAAATACACTGGCTTATTTTATAGTCAATTGTGAAATGGTACAAAGTTATAGAGAAATATCTGCCTTGCTGAGTCTGGTCTAAAAATCTAAAATAGTACATACATATGTATTTCCCTTGGCATATAAATGTTCTTTGAGTACAGAATGTTTTTTATTTTGGTTTTAGGAAGTACTGAGATACAAACTTGTCTAAAACTGTGGAAGAAAAAGCTTATTTATGGGATATGTTAATACTGACTCAAAATGTGATCTTGGGTAAACAAGGTCACTTACTATTTTACTGTGACACTTCAGCTTTCCTCACTTTGAATTAGGCTGTGGGAAATGGAGTGTGATGGCTATTCACTGTATGAGAAAAAGCCTGGAAGGGACTCAAACCGTTTGCTAGAAGCAAGTATAGAAAGGATGGTGAATAATAGGTAAAGGAGTTGTTCAAGGTCAGTCCTACAATGACTTAAGGATGATACCAGAAAAGGGGCTCTTTCTTGGTATAAATGCTGCAATGAAATGTCTTAGTTTTACTGGTGGCTAATGTCAGGGCAGCTGAGCAGTGCACATTGGGCTATGTAACCCTGAAGGCCACCAGGCAGAGGCTGTGATATGCAAGGTGGTAAAATGATGACTTCTACAGCTGTGTTTTTATTTCTTAGAGTTATTTTCATTTTTCATGTTAGAAGTCAATGTTGTATTGCGCTTAGTGAATATTTTGGAATCCAGACAGATTTTATTAATGCATTTATAATTTTTCATTTTATTCCTGCATTTAAATGAAAGGAGAAGATGTCTTGCTATTAGAAAATCCTTGACCAAATACATTTGAGACTGAGTTTTCACTGAGAGAAATTAAGCTCTGTTACTATCCAGCAACTATAAAATTAGGTGCAAATGTTTTGTTATGAAAACTATCACAATGTTTTTGGGAAGTGTCTTTAGAAAGATTAAAGAATCTATAGTGACTGGTCTGAAAATTATAAGAGAGTACCATGATTTATAACAGCCTCTGATTGTGACCTGATTTGAGTTTGTGAAGAACAGAAAGTTATCTCCAAAGGGCAAATTTAGAGAGATATCTTTGCCAAATTCCTAGGTTAGGAGGCTGGATTGGCGGGAGATTTGATTTCTTTTAGCATGAATAAACTAGTCCAAAAGGCCCAATGACACAGACATTAAAAAAAAACCAAAACAACAAAGCAACTACCTTAGATTGGCAAGATAATTATTAAAGAATATTCAGGTGATCTCAGGCAATGTATAACCATAAAAAGGGGTAGATGTAAACCAGGAGTAGCATACAAAGAATGGTACAGTTCTGATTAGATACCAGCTGTAGAAGGAACCAAGTTACCTTAGTAGTGGAAGCAGTCTTGCTTTGTTAACAAGGTATGAGCTAATATACTTTTGCAGCTAGTGTAATTAGATAAGATAGATCCCTAGTTAAATTTCACTAGATGGCTCTGCACTGTGCAGTATATATCCAAAATGGATAAATAGAAGGTCACAAAAGCCATATAAGCCAGAATTAGCTTTAAAGTTGAGAACCAACCCTCATTCTTACAGTTACAAGCTAGTATCAAAGTGATTGGACCTGGAAGGAACTTTCTTTCTGAAATGCCATATTTCATAATTACTTTATGTGATATACACAGACTTTCTGTACTGGCTGGCAATATGTACATTCTGTGCAGAATTGTATTTGTAAAAAGGTAAATGGAGGGCTTTAACTTTCAGGGCAGAAAGCTTCAAATTCGGTTACTGGGGAACTTAACCTTACTGGAAGAGGCTATGAGCACAATGTCATTGTTTTGAAATCTATTGCTAAACGCATCACAAGCTATTTTTACGCTAGTTGAATCCTTGTTGTTGTTTGGTTTAATTCCTGGAAATTAGTTTAATAAGTATGGAGATGGAAAGATGCACTGATAAAAACCTGCTGAGTATCTGACAAAGTGTAATCAAGTCTTCTCGTCCACTGCAAAGAGAAATTGGTATTTTTTGTCTCTAGAGCTGTTCGTCTGTTGGTGGTTTGGAGGACTCTGAGAGGGACAGTAAGCTTTGGGTTGAGGCAGCAATATGAGGATAACTAACCTCTAATATGGGGGTTGTACCAAGGAAGAGAGGCTTCCCTGCTTCTGTTATTGGTTAGCTGCTTCATCCTTACGATTTAGCTTTGCCTGGACACTAAGAAATCTAGGGGATTATTCTTTTATATTCATCATAAAGGAGATATAGATTTAGGGACTGTCTGTTACTAGTTTTCTCAAAGGCTTTGAACAGAGGCCAAATGGCAACAAGAAACATATTTAGAATATTTTCAACTTTCCAGTGAAGGTGGAGTGGTTTTACGTCCTACTAGGGTTGATGTGAAGAGAAACCTATAAGATCTGTTCCGAAGAACAGAGTGTAGCTCATTTATGACATTTTTAATGGATCTGATATAGTGTGCAGAATTGGGAATGTTTTGCAGCTGGTAGAGTGGGTTAGGAATTTATAGTTGTGCTGTTGTCCGAAGAAAATTACTGTTTCAGTAAAATCTGAGCTAGCTTTGGTTAAGGTTTGTTACCAAGAATTTTCAAGTTTAAAACAGGTAAGGAATGGAAAAATAATATTCCACTGTAGGTCAAGACACCTCAAAAATGATAAAAATCATATAATGAAAAATTTGCTTTTGAGTTGGTCTGACAGAACTGCATGTCATTTTATCAGAGTAGTAGTTGGGTTTCTTACCTCTTTTATGGTCCATGAGCAAAACAAACAGGTTATATCTTAATTCACAAACATATAAAATGGTACTATGGAACTCGTCACCATGGGATGCTCCTGACTCTAAAAAATTAGCTTTATTCAAAGACTATTCTGTCAAATTCATGAAGAATGGTTGAACACATTGACATTACCTCTAACTCATGAAATCCTTGAGATTTGAATTGTTGAGGACTAGGAAATTATAGCAGGAAAGTATCTCTATGTGTTTGTGTGTCCTTACTCTTTTAGGCATCTAGTGTCAGAGATAGCATACTGGACTCCCTGATATGTTATAGTATATGTATTACTAGGTTGCCTGAGGTGCTAAGTATAATACCATTCAAATTTTCCTCAGTGCTGAGTACAGAAATCAATCGATTATAGCTATAATAAATAAAATATAGTTGAGCAGATGGTATATGTACGAAAGTGAAACCAGCAAGCCACTAAATTGTTCTTCTTAGGTGTTACATTGTGATAATAAAAGATAGAGGGATTTTGATGGTGCATGAAATAAAGCATGTTGAAACACTGTAGTCAATTAAAATAAGATATTTTGATTTTTGGAATGTTCAGAGGTCCTTACCATTTATCAGAAAAACTGAAATATTTCTGAATTTTTAAATTCTTTTGGAATGTCCCATTCAACATAAAATTTTGGAATTAATCATCTTGGTGATGAAAAAACCCACCTGAAATGGTGAAACGTCTTGCTACATGACAATGTCACATTTTGATAATTGCCAGCAAGCTGCTATATTAGGCTGTAAGACTGTATTTCCCTTTGCTGTTAATTGAAGGATTCTCTCCTGACCTTAAGCCTGCACGTGAAATACCTATGAAACAACCACTCTGTGTGTGAAGTAATGTCTTCTTAGATTCCCATTAATTTCTCACACAAAATTTATGTTCTATGGCCGTCTCCTGTAGACCACTTCAATTAATCTATGATTTTTTATAGTGGTTTGAGTCTTTAAGTTGTTAAGATCTAGTTCATAGTAATACATGCAACATCTTGAAAATGATGTAGATTTACTGTCCATGCAGAATGGGCTAAGTACATGTAAATGTACATATTTTTAGTAAGAGCACTCATTGTTAAAACAGCTGCTTTATTTGGCCTGATATTATTTCTGTTTGTTTCTTGTCCTGTAAAATACCGTCACAGAGTTAAGACTATGATAGTGATGACTGCCATGCCAAAAATAAATATTTACATTGTAAATAGCACCCAAACACTAATTTAAGCTGAAAACAAGACTATAAGGATTTGACAATCTGTTGTTTTTTTGTACCAAAATATATTTCCATTCGAATCACTGAACAGCAACAAAGTGTTAAGTGTTGTTTCCACAATTGTTAGAAAATTACAATGGTCACAAAGACCTGGAAAATTCTGGGGTTTAATGCTTCTGTGGAAATATTTTTAAATAGTCAACATAGTGTCATTGTAAAAAGTTATAATAATTGCATTTGCAAATTTTTTGTGAGTTCTTTTTGAAGACACTGGGTGGTTTTGTTTTCAATCCAAATTTGGGAGCCAATTTGGGTGCCGACATCAACATGAATGTTGATATGAATGTAAAGCATTATCTTGATATAATTACATAATTTTAGTATACATATTAATTTTCTGGTATATATTTGGAACTATATATGTGTATTTTAAGAAAGTTTTGGTTTAACTGACTAAATGAAGAGTGGTTGTTTTCTCGGAGAGGACCATGATAATCACCTATTCCCTATTGGACTATATAGACATTGTGAGCAATTTGAGGCAAAACTTACTATGATGTGTGCTTGTTCAGGGCCCAGTACAGGGTGGGCCAGTGGGGTGGTGCAAGTCACAGCTGAGGAATCAAAAGAAATGGGCATGCTAGGTGGAGAAATGTAGTAAAGAAGGTTATTTTCCAAAGACCTGTCTGCTTTCTTTGGTGCTTCTGGTCTTTTAGAAACATGGCTATGATAGGTTATGCAAACGCAGCCTGAAGTGCCAGCCCAAACAAGGGCTGAGCAGTCATTTATACTCTGATACCTTCCCCTTGTCTGAAGTCAGAGGTCTACAGCTACCAGGCGTTGGAGTGGGGTGGATATGTTAGACATCATGTTCCTGGCAACTCTAGGCATTCAATAAATGACTAATATTTATTTTCTTTCTTAACTTAGCTGCTCAGTCTCCCTTTTGATTGGCATCGTTTCTTTTACAACAGTGTCAATGGAAAACAGAAATGTATGTCTTCATTAAAATGTATCTCCAAGAGAGACCTAGGTACAAATTTGGTGCCTTCATAACCAGTTGCCTCATTTTCCTAATAGTTAGGCTCTCATAACCAGTAGCTACATGATCCGTTTTCTCTTATTTCTTTTCACAGCTCTCATTACCTGTGTTGCTTATTATTAATGTGACTTCTTAAAATTTTCCCAAGACTTCTGAATAACTTTCATCTCCTCTTGCCTTCCTACCAATGCAGTTATTATTTTAATCTTAATATTCATGATAATAATCAGAGCTTTTTTTTTTTTTGACGGCACTGGAGGCCTAATCAGAATCAGGAGCTGGTGTTGTTATGCAGCAATTACAAAGACACAAATCCTGTACAAAAGACCAAAAAAAAAAAAAAAAAAGAGAAAAAAAGCTGAAAAAAACAACAGCAATGCAATACAGCCTGTATCAGAACAGCATATAATAGTCTTATTTATTGTTGCTGCAAACTCTGTCAGCTTCAGTATGTAAATCCCACTTTATTTCTTTAAAATGTGAACCTTCTCATGTTGTTCAAAATTAGCATCATACAAGAACATGTAGATTTTTCTACAGAATAATGTTAATAAAATGTATGTTGGTACCATGTTCAGATTATACATAATCAAAGCTGGTATCTCCCACTTGTCTCTGTAAGTGGTGTTATTTTCCTCTATTCAGGACTTTTTCTAAATGGAGTTAATCACACATTGCTTAAGTGCAAGCATGTAAATCAAGGACGTTTAGCTTTGACTCACAGTGCTGAAGGATAGAGAAACATCTGTGATAGGAGATCTGCCTTTTCATCTGGACTCTTATATTGTATTTTCTGATCTGTGTCAGTAAGGTATACTCTAAAAAGTGGTACAAATATATATTAAGCATTAACGTAACAAATAAACAAATGCATCCTCTGCCATATTTGGGAAAGGTAGAATCGTGGGAGGGAATGGAAAATACAGAACTGATTTCTAAGGAGTCAACTGTTGAGATAATCCTTTTATCAGTTCTTTCCCAACTTTTGTGTACAGCTAGCGAATTAGATAATTTCCTCTCCCTCTCTTCTGTACTGGGCATATCTTAAACTTTGATAGTAGAAAGTTTATTTCACACTGTACTTAAAACAGTTCAACCCATTAGTGCTGTCCTCCTTATTTTCCTTGGTGGATAATTTCAGCAAGTCTCTCAGCGTGCATTTTCACTTTGATCATGCCCTTTCCATCCAGTTCAAGGGAATTAGATGGGTTCTCAGGGGAGCTAAAGTAACTCTTCAGATTGGTTTTGTTGAGGTTATTCACTCACTGGTGAAAAAACGGAACAGCAACCAGGAAATATAGGAGCATACTTGGATTCCTTTTCCACTATGATAATCCTTGAAAACAAAGCTTTGTGTGATGTAGATTGATGGCAGAATCATAGGACTAAGTGCACCTGGTAAGCAGCAGGCAGCAAGTCATTTCAGCAACAAGTTTATTTGCTACAGGCAGAGATCCTGTGAATTGCTCACCAAGTATGAAATAGTTTATTTAAGTGGCCTCCAAGGAAACGTTTTAGAGAAAATAGTTATATCACAAGTTGGTTTGAAAAGGTTTGGTGACTTTTTTTCTGGTCTGAAGCACCAGCAAGCTCTTCCAATACTCACACAAAGTTCACTGTTAGATGTTTTTTCCAGCACCTTTGTTAACTTCTATTGAGCTATTTCTATGTGTTAGGTCCCGGTCCCATTGTTGGTCTGGGAGGGGTTCGTAATGATTCCAAGGGTGCGATTAAGACATGTTAAACTTGCAAGTATCCACACTCCTCTCTTGTTTCCCATACAGAAATGTGCTTCCAGCTTCTATAGCTTGCTCTCTTTTGTTAGTGGAAATATTCCTTGGTGCATAGACGACCTTAATGTTTATTCTTCACTACTTAACCCTGATATGCAGTTTAAGCTGTTGTTTGTCCTGTGCATTTTTTGCCAAATGCTAGAAATCCTGATAAAATCGTATGCCTGGAATCTTTGAAAAGTAATGAATGAAGGTACAATCCTAGCGGTGTCCTTTCCCATTGTATGTAGATAAAACATACAATTTAAAGGACTTAAAAGATTTCAATTGGCTGCACAGAATACACTTGCATGATAAAGAACAAGCCTTGTGTTCACATTTATTGACAGAGATAACATATTTAGTACTCATTAATATTCTGCTTCTCTGAATTATGAGTTGGCCGATCTGCACCCTTTTTGTCTAAATTTGGGGCTTTTGGGATCTTGGAAAATGAAACATTCTTTAGCGGGAATGGCCTCAGTCTTGTTTTAAACTCCCTCCTTGTCAACTCTCTGCTTTGCAGTGGTGTCTGAAAAAGTTGTTCCATTTGTGATAGCGTCAAATGTATTCAGTGACCGTTTATTATAGCAATGTGTGACAGACATCTGTTAGAAGAAAATAGTGCATTTTGCTAAACTAGCTATTGAATTTGCCTGGCCCAATCAGACAAGAGGTTTCAATATCGTTTGTGAGACTGCTGGGAAGTGCTATTTAGAAAAAAAAAATGCTCATTTTCTCAGCACATACGTGGCTATATGTTATCTTTATAGCAGTACCTAAATGCATTAATGACTTTCACAGATGAGTTTAGTTCTCCAGTGTTATTACAAAAGATAATGCAGTTTGGTAGCTGTTCCCTGGTGGGTTTCCGTGTTCAGAGATGAGTTTTGGAGATACCATCAGGTATTGCTACCTTCTATCACAGGAAGATTGCTATTTTTGCTTGTGATTCTTGCTTGTCTTGTGTATTCTCTTTATTCATTTTGTGTTTCTATTGAATTTACTATTATGGATAGTTGGTGAATAAGAGCTAATCTTTAAGAATGTTACAACTGTGTCTCCATGTAGATTTTTATGGCTGCGTGTAGGAATATATTGTGTATAGCTTTTACGTTTAAAAATACAGTATATTGAGGAAGGATACTTGAAATAATATTTTTTTCTGTCTCTGTAGTTATAAATATTCATGTTCTTTAATAATAATTATGAAAATTGCAACTGAAGCAGGAACTGGTGCTGAAGGTAGCAAATTTGCTAAAGGTAGTAATTCTGTTGGGTGATATAGGATGAGGGGAGTGTATTTAGGGGAATTGCAGTCAATAGTTCGGTGTGGGTTTTTTGGTTGGGCTTTTTTTTTGAGGGGGGAGGTGTGGGGGGGTTGTGTGTTTGTTTTGTGTGGTTTTTTGTTTGTTTTTTAATTTTTTTGAGCAAATATAGACTAGGGAAGCGGTTTAAACTTGAATTGTGTGGAGAGACAAGGTACAAATGGATAGTCCGTAAACACCTACCTGCATTAGTACGGTACAAAAACCTAATCAGACTCATGTCTGGCATGAATGTTTTGTGTGAGTTTTATGTGATGCTAAGAACTTCTTAGCTTTCATCTCCTGATTCGCTC
>VXAK01009140.1:12965-33370 GCA_013399435.1 Arenaria interpres
CAACCTGGTCTGGTGGGAGACGTCCCTGCCCAGGGCAGGGGGTTGGAACTTGATGATCTTGAAGGTTCTTTCCAACTCTAACCATTCTATGACTCTATGATGTATTTACTTACTATGTCGCCCTACGTTTGGAGGAACAAACTCTAAGGAAAGGTTCCAAATACTTCTTACAAGTTTGCAATAGACTTTGCCATCTTTCAGATGGCTGAATCAAGTAAACCGTGATAATTTATTTCTTCTCTTGCTAAAATGAAAACCTGATAGGTAGGAGCACCAGTAGTATTTTGTATTCATTCACTTCCAAGTTGCAGTACTGCAGTGTTCTGAGTGACAGATCTCTTATGGAGAAAATTCTTCCAAAAGGCGTGTTTACCTAGACATATTCAGGAGGACAGCACAGTGACACCCTTACTTTTTGTCTCCTGCCATCTCATGCTTCGGAAAGCAGAGTAATTCCAGAAACTCTCAGCATAAATTCTAGCTAAAAAGCAATCATGGAATCCCAGAATGCTATGGGGTTGGAAGGGACCTCTGGAGATCGTCTAGTCCACCCCCCTGCCAAAGCAGGTCCACCCAGAGCAGGTCCCACAGGAACGTGTCCAGGTGGGTTGGAATGTCTCCAGAGAAGGAGACTCCACCACCTCTCTGGGCAGCCTCTTCCAGGGCTCTGCCACCCCTACAAGAAAGAAGTTCCTCCTCATGTTTAGATGGAACTTCTTAGGTTCCAGTTTGTGCCCATTTCCTCTTGTCCTCTCCCTGGGCACCACTGAAAAAAGACTGGCCCCATCTTCCTGACACCCACCCTTGAAGTATTTATAGGCGCTGATCAGATCCCTCCTCAGCCTTCTCTTCTCCAGGATATCTCAACAATGCTATCAACAACTGACTGAGAGGTCGAGGGGGAATGAACAACATGAAAACAGTTTTGAAACTGTCTGGTAGATGAATTTATACAAAAACACATCTTATTATGTTTGCAATATGGGAATAAAAAATAAATCATTGGGTTATTCTTTTTAAGAAGAATGCAGAATAACCAACCCTTACTGGAACCAGGTAACAGATTAATTCTGGAGGTGCAGCCTGACACAAATCTAGGCGGGCACAAAATAAAAACTGGTGAAAGTGTTATCACTGAAATTAAGGTTTTTCTGAATTTAAGGAAAACAATAAGTTTTGGAAAGGGATAAAAACCAGTATTAAACACCACCAAAAAAAAATAATCATAACAACTCTGATATTCACAATTCTCTTAGTAGCTGGTTATGTCAGCCATTTGATAAGTCCCTGAGATGCTGAGGGTCTACTGGAGACAGAAACAGCTCCTCAAGGAAAGCAATCAAGTGTGTCTCCTTACCCCCTTACTTGCCCACCCCACTCTTGTCTAACAGCCTCAAATGTGCAAACTACCTTACGTGCCCCCCACCCGAATTTTTCCACACTGACTGCCTCATTTAGTAATTTTCTTTCTTAAAACTCCCCCCTTCTCTACCAAGAACACCGTAGCGTTATGGGGACAATTGTAGCTTGAGAAACATTTCTAACATACTTACTATTAGACATTCAGAACCCTCGAGATGCGACTCGGAGATAAAGCGATAGCAGGAAACATGACAGTGAGAAGTAACCACCGCGTCACGGATACACAGATCTGAAGACTTCTTTTCTTTTCAAGACTTGACCCCACTATAAACTCTACCTGAATTTAAGTACACTTTTGAAGAGTTGATGCAACTGACATCTACTATTATATTTTTTGTCGACGCTGAGGAGGGAAGCCTGATGTAGGCTCACAATAGATGCAACTAAATTAGATCCACTTAAATCAATCCTTCACAGGCACTTCCAAAGCATTAAGGCAGTGTAGAATAGAGACTCCTTTAGTGAAAAATAGCTTTCACTGGGAACAGCAGACATATATTTCCACCTAATTGCAGGGATCTTTTTCAGGAAGAACAACTATAATTTGGCATATCATTAGCTGACCTCCACTACCCTGTATTTCGCTTGAGAAATTTTCATTTAAATGCACTACAAATAAAATAAAGACCATCACTAATTGCTAATTATTGTTTATAGAGTTGACACATGGAAAGCAGTAAAAATACTTCAATATTAAAGCGCAGCTATTCTCAAATAGCATTATAAAATTAAAAATACAGTAGAGCTTGCTTTTAAATTTCCCAATAATTTCATCAGGTTAGCAAACAACTTGCTGTCAGAGGAGATTAAAATGACATACCAGGGTTAAAAAAATCTGGCAGTAACAGAATGCAACCCCCCTGCATTGCAACTCTCCTCTCTCAAAAGATAAAAAATGTTGCAATAATTTTCCTATCGTGATAAGGAACCCTAGAAGTAGCCAGAGCAGCACTTCAAAGATGACAGTAGTGCATCCAGACTGAGTTCCTAGACAAATATTAACCTGTTCTTCTCAAAATCATCCTTGACACTGAGTTTTATGCATTCACACCCAAAGAGACAGTAATTCCAGAAGTAGTATATATACCAAAATAGAAACACTAATGCACAAAAGCCTTGAAAAAATCTATTTACAGGAATAGTAAACAGAGTTGGCATGTTCAGAACTGAATCGACTAAACCCCAGTTATTTAACGTATTCACATAAACTAGTGTAAACCTCAGTGAAACAGAAAAATCCCAAATCCTAAGTACACCAGCAGCATTCAGTGTTTAGACCTGAAGACAGTGAAGAGGCAACTGACTGGAGGATAAAACACAAACAAACCCACGACTTTCCTCCCCAAAACCAAACCCCCCCAAAAATCCCACCACACGTACGCAAAACCAACCAAGCAAAGGAAACCCAAACCACCAAACCCTGAGCGAAAAAGATCGAAGTGCACTACAACCTTGGCAAGAACTTACTTTGTTAGTTGCCCTTTATTTTTGTTGTTGTCAACCCCGTTGTATGTAACAGCTGCCAGTTTTCTGCTTCTGTAGTTCTCATAATGTACGTTGTTAGTGACATCCTTCAGGTCCTGCATGTGAGTTCTGCCAATAAAGTGGAATTTATCAGCGTAGTGCGCAAACACAAAATGCTATCTGAAAAAATCAGCCCATCTTCATTTTGCCAATTGACTTCATTAAATTATACCCCTCCGCTCACGTCCCGTTCCCCGCAACGCTGTCATTCTTCCATTTAAATTAGAACTCTCAAGACAGCAAAGTCACAGACATACCAGTTTGCAGGGAACTATCTCAAGTTTGCCAATATTCCAAACATTCACTTACAGGAGCAATCTTTGGAAAAAATTGAGTTCTGTGGATAAACTTGCAAGTATTTGGAGAACAGATAAGAGAAACTGTGTATTACTACTGTAGTAGGTGCAACAAAGCATGTCGGACAAGAAACAAGTAAGCAAAAACTTCCTAGTTTCTATCTTTTAAGTCTGCAAAAGCAAAAGTATTAGCTCCCTTTAATCATTTTTCACTGTCAGCTTAGAGAAAAGCAAAGTTTAATAACTAAAGCAACAGCTGTTACAGCAGATGTAACTTACTGAACTGCTGTAAGTATAGGACTCAGAACCTAGCCCAACAAAGCACAGGTAGTCTTGCTTTAGACAACTGCAGCACTGAAAATCAAAAAAAAAATTAAAAATGCCTACAACTAAATATACATCAGCACCAACAGACAACCCAGGTTCCTATGGTTTGTCACAATTTTTAAGAACAAGTAAGCAGAAAGTAAAGGGAACTATTTAAAAAATCATCACCACCACCTTTGCTTGCTAAATTTGTGGTGGTTAAACAAGGTATCATAAAGAGCAAGATACAATTAAAAATACGGGGGTTAATATGAGCTACCCAGCTCAAATCTTTTTTTTTTCTCTAACATGTGACTTTCCATTCTTTCAGACACACTGGAAAACTTAAGGTCACCTGTTAAGTCACTTACCTTATCAACATGTTCCTCAGAATTGTGAAGTCACAGTGTTCACCGTTTTCAACTGCAGAAAGAGAGAGATTTTTGTTGAGATGCCGACCAAGGTATGTACCTTACACAAGAGGTCACTCATCTCCTACCATCATTCAGATCACTGATCCACCAGATTACTTCCAGGCTTTCCTTGCTCTAATAGTACGTACAACACCAGTAGGAGAGCATCACCAATCTAACTGTATCCATGGATCCTACCAGCAAGGTCCCTATGCTCCCCTAAGCCATACTGGGAGACTGCACTCCGAGGCAGTACAGCAGAATAACAGAAACACAGCTTGGCCAGTTTTAACGGACTTTCTGATCCTTAGGAAGCCCCACCAGCAGAGCCGTATACAGATCAGACACCCACTGAAGACCTCAGTCAAGGTCCAGCTATATCTGAAAACTTTAGAAGGCAGACTTAACCATAATAGATTGAGTTACCGACCCCCACCAAATGAGTTGTGAAAATTTTAATTGAAAATGAGAAATAAGACCACCCGCCGGTGTTACGGGATGTGGCTCCAGTTTCTAAGGTTGCATCCATGGCCAATCTAGGAATTGGACTTTGGATTCTTGGTTGCAGTTTCAGCCTTAAGGGCTGTCTAAGCATTTTATGCCACAAAATTTTATATGCATGAGAAAATTGAAAATTACATTTTTGCATAATAGCAGCATACATTGGTTTGAGTACTTCAGTAGCCAATTTGGATTTAGTTCTTTATTAACTAAGCAAAGGAAGGTCATATTTAATTTGATGCACCTGCCTACGGACTAAAAGGAAGGGTTGGCAGCTGCCATTAGATGCCACCTATTCCAGCCATGCCTGTCATCCCATCAGCGTAGAGGAGGTGATGCTGCGAGTGGCGTTTCCCTGACGGATAATGAAATGACGCTGGAGAAAAATGCACATCCAAGAACACTCTGGGGTGCAGACAGAGGAGGCAACACACAAAGCTCTCAGAGCACACAAAAGAAAGGCACAAAGCAGGTTCCAATGTGCCCATGGAACAGAGATTGCCATTTTAGAATCACAGAATGGTTAGAGTTGGCAGGGACCTTAAAGATCATCCACTTCCAACCCCCCTGCCCTGGGCAGGGACGCCTCCCACCAGACCAGGTTGCTCAAAGTCCCATCCAGCCTGGTCTTTCATGGGAAGGAGGAAGAAGAACAGGATAAAGGAATTAAAATAACCCAAGTAAGTTTAGCGAATCCTCCAGAAAAACGAAGCAAGTAGCCTCTTTGTGTGTTCATCTGACATCTGCACTCCTGCATTATTTTATTCCATGGTTTTACACAAACTATTAAGTTCCCCTCAGATAGCACATGAGGTCATAGTCCCAAAAAAGCATCATCTCCGAGTATTCTGTCTGTAGCTGACAGACTCAAAGCCACTTAAAGAGGTTCCTTTTAGTCTGGCTGCAGTTCTTCCCTTCCCAAAGCTGTACAATCACACAAGCGTGAAACATCTTTGAAATCTGTTTCAAAGCAAAGAAAAGCAGCACCAACTTGTACGTTTCCAAAAAGCTAACACAAGAGCCTTAAAATAAAGCTCGATCCTCTCTGGTACAGCTGGTTTTCACTTTCTGCCAAACCTCATTTCCTGCCAGACACGCACTTCAAAGCGCTCCAGCATTTTTCTTTAAAGTATTGGTCCATACACTGCTTGTTGGTTGGTGAATTATTTTTTTTGTTTTGTTCTATTTTACACTGCGTCAGATGTATAGTCCGTTCCTCTTGGAAGGCAGAAGAGTGAAAAGAGAGACAGAAATCTTCTCTTTATTCAACACATGCACACTATAAGGAAAAAAAGTTCAATGATCATGGGAAAAAAAAAAAAAAGGTTTAGTAGCAATTGTGTCACTATACAGCCTGGTGCAAGCTTTATGTCTCATGCGCTGTCTGAAATAAGAGCATTAAAATCATAGGATGGTTAGAGTTGGAAGGGACCTTAAAGCACAAGCAATGGTTGCCAGAGGAACATACAGTTATATTTGAGTAGAGAATAAATTTTAAAAGGAACTAAAAAAAAAAGACAAAATAAAAATTAAACAAGGGAAACTATCGAAAGTATTCAGTTCATGACCAGGTACCTTCCTTTTGCTACAGCCCAGCAATTAAGACTCAGATGTTTTGGGGAAAAAAGAAATTCTTCAAGAAACTTTAAGCTGAATTTACACTAGTCAAGCTGATCAAATTAACGTTTATCATGTGAATGCTCTAGAAAGAAGAATTTAAGAAATACGTGATTTTTATATGAAGAAAATTAAAATAAGAATGCTAGCAAATGGATGATGAGGCTTAAATTACATCAGCTGCAGTAATTTACTACAGGTTTTACAATTCCTGAGTGAGGCTTCAACAAAAATCTGCTTGCAAAGTTACACGTTGATGAACCTTTACCTTGTTCCAAGGCCATCAGAATAACAAAACGGTATATTCAATACATTTCCAGACCAAAGCACATTCAAATCGAGCATTTCAAACACTTCAAATACAGACCAACGTCTAACCAGTTTTAAAGGAATAAAAGCCATGAGAAAGCCTTACCTTCTGCAACACCCCATGGGTACTGCCTTCCTCTGACTCTCTTGCCGTTGACTTCAATGATCGTATTACTACCTACCACAGCAAGAGGTAAACGGTCCTACAAGATAAAAGGTTAGTTTAAAAACTCAAAATTTCTATTGCCAAAAGATACTGAAATCATGCCCATGTATAAACTTGACATAGTTTGGTGCTGGAAGCACTGCTGCTTACCCCAAGCGTGAGAAGAGTTATGTTTACTGACCTATGTCTAGCTTAATGACATATATATACACACGCCCCCTCTGAAATTCCTTACACCGATATATTCTGTAAATCTAGTTAAGAAACAGACATTACTTTCACTTAGTAAGCAAAGCAACAGGCAAACAATTTCCTATTCAATCAATTGCACTAATTATGTGTCAATTCTATTCCCACTGGCTACAAAGAACGTTGCTTTTGACTGGATCTTGTACCCAGTTTTCAAAGGTCTGGCAAAGAACTGCTTCAAGTTCTTGTTTTCAGCTGAACCAAAAATCCCTCCAGTGTCACAAGCAACGATGGAGCCAAGAGCAGCTTTAAGTAGCTGAAAGGTAGAGTGTACAAAGCTTAATATTTTGGACTTTTCTCTTTGCTTTTATTAGGCTCTTCTCCTTTAGGCAGAGTCCCAGACTATCTTCTATTTGTGCTATTTATGTTTAGCTATCCCTAGGCGATTCCCAGTCTAGCTGTCCGAGGCGATTCCCAGTTCAGCTGTCCGAGGCGATTCCCAGAGCAACAACAAAATTTAAAACCTCTTAAAGGCTGTTAAAGCTACTGAACAAACAGAAGCAAGGCTCAAGAAACACATACAAGACAGACTCCAACATAAAAGAACAAACCAAAAAACATGAGTAAACAAAGAAACTGAGGAACACCGTCTTCGAACAGCTTTAAATCTAATTTATATCTTCTAAAAATTTTGGTGGGCTCTTCGTTTCTGACAAGAAACTTCTCACTTTCTACCTTCCCTCCCCGCCCACCTCGTAAGCAGTTATTCAAAAGAAAATTATTTACCTTTATCTTTTTAACAATCTTATTTTCTTCTTCATCATCTGTTTCTGGAAATTCATATATTTTAATTTTGTGTTCTTGGATTTCTTTCATTATCTAAAAATGAAAAAAACGTTACTCGTTTGAGGAATTCATACTATATGACAACTTTATTTCTTGTTGCGATCTGATTCTCCCTCCTTTGGTTCGATACGCAAGATCCTTGCATATTAAGGTGACTAAGTCACATCATAAAACTTGCATGTGCTAAACACCATCAGGTCACCCCAGGGATTACCAGCACGACCATGACCATCTCTCCTTAGCCAGGAGAAGACGCGATGGGAGCCAGAGCCTCACACCTAACACAGTACTATTCCATCTACAGAAGGAAGCAAAAATGAACGTCGGTTTTCTGCGACAGGGCAAAGAGAGATTTACACTAATGGGAGTTATAGCTGCATGTGAAAAAATTAATACGATAGAGCTTAAATTCTCAGAGTAGTCTTGCAATTGAGTACCTTAAAAAAAAATAAAATCTATTTGAATAGATAACTGCAGGCATACTTCAGCCCTTCGGGTTCCCACAATAGCTACTGCTGTCACTCCTAGTCTTTTCTGTTTCTAGCTCACCTGAGCATCAGTTGCTTGAAGCAGGATCACCTGCCTATTTTAATAGAGCTTGTGACTGATGGACTGACTCTAGTGCTTAATTGTGTTAAAAGATATTTGCAAGCACTAATGAAAATTTAAGAATAACTGACAGCGTCATCAAAAACGAGACTGCGCTGTTTTGGGTGCTCCATTTGTCTGAAGGGTATTTTGAAAAAACAAGCTGATTAGTTTTCCAGAATTTTAGAACGGAAAAATATCAGAGCATTTAGCTGAGAGCTGCACTGCAGAGCCTTGGGGAATACTGCTGCTTCGTGGGTTTGCAATCTTATAAGAACATAAGTTTCCAATTCATGCAAGGTCTTATTTTCAAAGTTTAACTGGGGAAAGCCTCCCCCTATTTAACATCAACTTATTGATAAAGCTGGTTAATATATTAAGAAATATCCTGCTTTCTACTATTTCTTCCCCTTCATAGAGAGTTATATCAAAAATAAAACAAAAAAATTTAAATGCAACCAAAACAGATTTCAGGTCTACAGCATCTTGCCTACTCAAACAGAAAATGTCCTTTAATTTTCAATAGTTTTGCACACAACTTAGTGCCAACTTTTTTCAGAACCAGTGTTTTTAAACTAGGACTGGACACCATTCAATAAAACAAACTTCACGCCTTGTTCTTCTCCTGTTCTGGGTCTCCTTATCCTCCTCGTACAATGCAGCAAAGCTCAAATGTTCTACTCTGATCAACATAGTTGAAATAAAACATAAACCACTCTAAGCCATTAATACCAAATTTATTCTACAAAGGTATTGCATCAGTTGTATCAATGTTAAGATTTATCTCACCGTCTTTAAAACGTGTTGCCCCAGCCCAAGACCGAATGCCAGGTATATAATGCCTCACTTAATACCTGAGGCATCTTTAATGAATACAGTGCGTCGACACAAAAGCGAATGCCACAATCAATAGTACCGTAACACTGTTAAATACCTCTTTTTTTTTTTTTTTATTAAATTAAACCCCAAAAAACCAAACACAACTTCTGTTAGGCACCTAAATCTGGAAAGCTCCCTTCCTCCCTTACTGATTTTTATCTAAGCAGTGACTTACTTCACTTGCCAAGAATCATACTAAACTTGAAACCTCTTCCCCTGAGGATAGAAACAAGATTATTTCACCAAGAAATATAATTAAATCTAGAGATATAAATTACTTAGTTTTGCTGTCTCAAGTTGTTGCTTCAGGGTTTAAACTTTGCATATAAGAAGTTAAATCTCACCATATCCATAGGGACCGACTTACTAAATTATCCCATGTTGTAGATGTTAATCTTTCATCTTACCTGTTTTTTAAACTGTTGGCATTCCTCGGGTGTAAGTGTGTCTGCTTTGGCAATGAGTGGAATGATATTCACTTTTTCATGCAGGCGCTTCATAAACTCTATATCCAAAGGTTTAAGTCTGAAAGACAGCATATGAAAGCTTTGCAATTTATATGAATTAAACAAGAACACACCGACGATTTGAGATCTGTCCAGGAAACTACTGTCAAAGACACTGATTCATGAGTGATAGATGCTCGAATGAAATTCAAAAGGCTACCTGCAATAGGAAATCCCTTAGAGCTGTGTAATACCAGAGGAATAAGTCAGAAGTCAGTATTACTACTAGTCACGAGCCTTCTGCTACCTGAAATTGCCCTCATTTAAGGAAGTGATAAGAACTCTCCTGCAAAGGAAGCAAAGCTTGTGTCATTAGCTGGAAGACAGTCCCATTTAAAGCCTGACTAGTCAGAGTTTACAGTTGTGAATCATGCTCTTTTCACACACCCAGATTCAGTTTCTTGAAAGTCATGTTTATTTGGCTGCTTCTTCCTGAGAGGGGGCTGCGAGATGTTTTTTATAAACCAGCCTGCTGAAGCCAGTTAACTGTGGCCTGTGTCCAAACAAAGCAGAAATCTCCCATCTCTAAATTGCTATGTGAAACAAAAAGACCATTAGGAAAGCGAATGACAATGACAAGAACTAAACCACTCACCATACGGGTACATAAAACCATCGATGGGGGTCAAAGCGGTCAATATTTCCTGCTTGCTAAAGGAAAGCCACCGAGGTTTTGATGCATTAATGCTTCAGAATTACAGCAAGTTTAGTCAGGCTTAAAGGATTCGCTTACAGGATTTAACAAGATTATTTCTCATATAAAAGAAATTAGGATTAGGAACATTAAAACCAGATTCATTTGGTACTCAAATTTAGCTTCTTCTCCAACCCATATATAAAAGAATAAAGAAAGAGCTAAAGAACACATAATTAACTACATTTTAACATTTTCTACCTGCCACTGAGTTTCTCAGCTTCTCAATGTGTTTCCATTAAACAGCTAACATTCATGCACGTTTAGGTTAAGAGCGCTGGTTTGGCTACACATTTACCTTCATGTGCTTTCCCTCTCCTCACTTCAAAAAGCCACCTAGGGGCGACATCAGGTTGAAGGAGAGTTGCCAAAGTGTAATAGTTCCGAACACCTCAGGTTCTTGAGTTTACAGTGGAGACCGAAGCAGGAAGCCCTTACATAAAAGATCGCAGAATTGCAGAAAGAGGCTGGAATTCATTATCACCCCATTCACTTACCTGGAAGGCTCCTCCTGCCCCTTCACTCTCTCTCCTTACCCTCCCCTTCTCCAAACTAACAGTTCAGACGTTGGTGGGGTTACCAGCTAAAAACAGTAGGGTGCATTAAAAGGAAGGACCCAACCTGCAGTTTTTTCCCTTTAAAAAACATTGAATCATAGAATTGTCTAGGCTGGAAGGGACCTTTCAGATCATCTAGTCCAACCATCAATCCAACTCTGATCAAAACCATCACCAAACCATGTCTCTAAGCACTAGGTCAACCCGGCTTTTCAATACCTCCAGGGATGGGGCCTCAACCACTGCCCTGGGCAGCCCAGTCCAATGTGCAATAACCCTTTCTGGGAAAACATTTCTCCGTATCTCCAATCTGAACCTCCCCTGGGGCAACTGGAGGCCATTTCCTCTTGTCCCATCGCCTGGGACTTGGGAGAAGAGACAGACCCCCCCTGGCTACACCCTCCTTTCAGGGAGTTGGAGAGAGCCAGAAGGTCTCCCCTCAGCCTGCTTTTCTCCAGGCTGAACACCCCCAGCTCCCTCAGCCTCTCCTCACAAGACTTGTGCTCCAGACCCCTCACCAGCTCCGTTGCCCTTCTCTGGACCCGCTCCAGCCCCTCAAGGTCTTTTTTTTGTGGGAAGGGGCCCAAAACTGGACACAGCCCTCGAAGTGGGGCCTCCCCAGTGCCCAGTCCAGGGGGACCATCACCTCCCGAGTCCTACTCCCCACGCTGTTCCTGCCACAGGCCAGGATGTCGTTGGCCTTCTTGTAACAAGCTGGCTTTTACAAATGTATTAAGTCATCAGGACAATCAGAAGTAGGTCCACCTATAAATGCTTTAATTCAAAGGCAAATCCAACCATGCATTACTAAGAGTGAAGAGCACAGCACTCG
The DNA here is from genome assembly GCA_013399435.1 of Arenaria interpres. Lineage (NCBI taxonomy): Eukaryota > Metazoa > Chordata > Aves > Charadriiformes > Scolopacidae > Arenaria > Arenaria interpres. The sequence continues at coordinate 24,611 of VXAK01009140.1, forward strand.
ATTGGTTGGTTACATGTGCTGCCGCCTGCACAGGAAACGCAACCCATGACTGCACGGCCACAAAAAGCAGGTAGGAAGTGAGCAATGTCCTTTCAGAAAAGGCAGTATCTTTAAAGAGGAAATTAACACTAACAGCAGCACCATTTTCTCTGTGCTCTATTCACTTCCTTCATTAGATGACAGTTCTGTGCATTTATTCTAGTAATTGAAAGACACTAAGAAAATTTAGCTCAACTTTACACCTTCTCCCCCAAGACTAAGATGAAATACCTGTACAAGGAACACACTCTTCCAGCTTTTAGCCTCACAAATTCAATAGTCAAAACCTTAATTTATCTGAAGCCTTACCTTTATTTTTCCTTACAAACAATTTGTACCTCCCACTGGTTTGGTTTAGAAATTTTTAATGCGTAAAATGAGGGTATGGGTGTACGGAGCGAAGGCAAATGTTTTTTCAACAACCTGAAAGCTCAAAAAAAGATTGACTAACACAAGGAATCTTCCCTTTATTTAAATGCCATTTTGATTTTGCAGACTAGCAAAACAGTATATGCCAAGGATTCAAGTGTTCATATTTAAAATGGATGTGCATATTGAGCAAAATTGCCATTACAAATATGCATGTTGAACAACAACCAAAGACATCCAGTTAAGGTAAGTCTACAAAGAAAAACTCTTCTCCACCTCCCAGTCTTTCTTTCCAAATTTGAGATGTTGCTGTCAAGTTTAACATTATTAGAATCATTCCAATGTCAGCTACAGAAGCTGAGTGTAACAGTTGGCATTTTTCACTGCCTGAGGAATATTCCTCAGAATTCCTTTGCTATTCCCTTCAAGGTGTACTACTTTTGACCCATACAATAGAATAGGCTGCTCGTCCTCTCCTCCTTCTCATTTTGAAGGTATAACGGAAGAGCCTGACAAATTTAATCCCTTATAATCCAATGATAAAATACTCATCAACCAATTTCAGATACAGTCAATCTGCATCCTTGGAAATGCAGTTCTCTCTCTCCACCACTAGGTAGAAGCCTGATCAAGTTAAAAACTAGGCAGGGGTGGAAGATTGCATAATCATGGAAGAAAATCCAGAATGCCTACATTAGCATTGCCACTAGATAAAGGATTGCACCCCAGGTGAATAAAAGCACGCTTCGAAGGCTGCATGAAACTTATCTTCAATTTATCATTAAAAATCAAAGGGAGGAAGGAAGAGCGGAAAGGAAAAATCCTGTTGCTTGAAGCATGAACCAGTTTCTCCCTCTGTCTGGAGCGTGTGAACAAAAGACATAGAGATCACAAACAGACCTGGCCCTTGGGAACATCTGTGTATTTTTAATTGTTCTAATAGTATTTTTCTTGTTATGTAATTAATGTGCAATCACGTTTTCTGGTGTTGTAACTTATTACTTGTCTGACTTGCTGATGTTTGACAAGCCAAAGTAAGTTCATCTTGAAATTAAGCATGGTGTGCAGGCCATTAAGAAAATCCTATGTGGAACTTCACATAAGCATCCAAATTCGGCATTGTTAGTTATCTGAGATAAAAGACAGAGAAAGGAAACATAAAATACACTAATACCAACCCGTGTCCTGAAGGAGCAATGAAGTATAAACAACACTGCACTCTGTTATCTGGCATCTGACGTCTGTTCACTCGAGATTCTGCATTCAGGTAGTCCTCAAATTTACTGTCAATGTAGTCGATAACTGGCTGCCAACTGCAGAGGTTACATGAATAAAAACCCGTAAGTTACATCATTTCTGTAAAAAAGTCTGTCTTTGCTAAGAAATAGATGTATACTATTTTCCCACGGCTTGCCTTTTTTTTTTTAATTTAAATTAAGAGACTTGAAGACAGCACATTTTAAGTGACCAGGTCCTCAAAATACAACCCACTGACATAGCTCTGAAGATCCAGTCTGTGAGTTCACGGAAAAACCCTTTCGAACACAATTACCTTCATTGTAATAGCATTAAATAGAACACTTCAGTACAGCTGCCAAAGGAATACACTTTGCTGGTCGCATCTTGTGCCGGCCCAGAAGTTGGCTGTGCACACCACACGTGGGGATGAAGAGCCAAATGCTCCGTTCGCTTTAAGAGGAAAAGCTGAAAGCATTTCTATCGAGTTCTAAAGGTTACTCGGAACTCCAGCAGTTAAAAGTTTTCAACCAACTGAAAAGTTTAAAAGCATTAATATTTCAACTGAAGCGTGCATTTTTAAAAAAGGTCACAAGATATTATCTCTCTCTCTCACACACACACACCACAATTCAGAATTATTGTGGGAGAACATACAAAGAATGTCTTACCAATTACTATTATCCACAGCATCTCCAAATCCTGGTGTGTCGACTATTGTAAGTAGTAACTGAACACCACCCTCTTTGATTAAAACTTTTGACTGCTCAACCTGGAAAACGAACAAGGTAAGATTACATTTTTAGCCATTTAGTCACCCATCTTAAACACTGGGAAAAGCATTTGATGAATAACAAATCTGACACAGAATTGCTAACTTTCCCTCTTCAGAGGGTTACTGGGTTCGCGTCTGCCTTATAAAATACCAGTGATTTGATAATAATTCAATTTTTTTTTCAAGAAAAAATAGGATCACGATTTAAAGTTGTGATAAAAGAACCCATCTAAGTAGATATAGGATATCTTAATATTTTAACTCCTGTAAAAATAAGGAGAACCCTAACCATACTAGTGCCAGTATTAAAAAAAGAGAGAGAGAGAGAGAGAGAAAGATGTTCTGAGATATCCAGACATTCTGATAACCCAGGCATTATACTTCATGAAATTGTGAACTACGGTCACTTCAAAGAAAGTTATGCTTTTCAAAACTAATCCTCCCCCTAAGCACCTTCAATGCTACATTTCTAGTCCCGTTAATCTATTTTTAAGAATATATTTATTCTTCACCAGTAAAAATGCTTGGGAAAGGGATCAGGGAAAGTGATGGTTTCCTGTTACGAACAGATTGATATATTGGTAGGTAACCCAATCTCAGTGCAATCTGCTGAGTTAGACCTCACGGTGACAGTAATGGATTGGTTCCTGTTAGCACAGGTCACTGATGGAAACCTGGCTCAGAAGGCAACGGCATCAGCACGAGGAATGATGCAAAAGCTGGGTGTGGGAAGGCCTGTCTGGAGTCGGGACCACCCATCTGCAGGGCAGGCAGCTTGCAGGAAACACGTCCAACAGCTTCAGCACGTCACAACACACAACATTTAGGCTGAACAGCAAATAAACTGCTACCCTCTTTCTTCTATCAATTCCTCGGTGATTACTGATAATGCCACCATCAGGTGTATCTGCCTGAGAACGCACTGCACACCAGTCAGATCAGTCTGATCCACACCAGTAAGAAAGGAAGAACTTCTGTTAGGAGGCTGGCTCTTTCCAATTGCTCACACATTTAATCACATGGGTGGTTTTTTTTCCCCCCTCCATATTAAGACAATATCTATTAAATCAACTAGTAACGTCACTTTCTAGATACTCTGCTCCGGTGAGACCCCACCTGGAGCACTGTGTCCAGCTCTGGAGTCTTCAGCACAGGAAGGACATGGACCTGTTGGAAGGGGTCCAGAGGAGGGCCACAAAGATCCTCAGAGGGTTGGAGCACCTCTCCTATGAGTACAGGCTGAGAGAGCTGGGGTTGTTCAGCCTGGAGAAGAGAAGGCTCCAGGGAGACCTTACAACAGCCTTCCATACCCTGAAGGGGCTACAGGAGAGATGGGGAGGGACTCTTGGTCAGGGAGTGGAGCCATAGGATGAGGGGTCATGGTTTTAAACAGAAAGAGGGGAGATTTAGATTAGATGTTAGGAAGAAATTCTTTGCTGTGAGGGTGGTGAGACACTGGCCCAGGTTGCCCAGAGAAGCTGTGGCTGCCCCAACCCTGGGGTTGTTCAAGACCAGGCTGGATGAGGCTTTGAGCAACCTGGTCTGGTGGGAGGTGTCCCTGCCCAGGGCAGGAGGTGGGTACCTTCCAACTCTAACCATTCTGTGATTCTATAACCACGTGAGCCATTTATTCAGAGCCACACACGAGCTGGCAGTTGTTGATGCCACCTTGTTGCTCATTGCTTAACATTTCTTAAGCTTCCTGAACCCTAACCAAGGCGAGAAAAGGAGGTTATATTTAACTAGGTGAACACCTGCAAGAACATTCAGTAATGAACTCCGAGAGAGCAGACACTTGGACAATCAACCCTAGCTGGACAGTCTCCTGACCTGCTGAAGATTTGAGAGATGGTATCGATGCTGCTTAAGAGCTTGCACATCCTTAGTTATAAAGGCAAAGCAGACTCTCTCACAGCCACACCTGGATGCTGTTGCAAACCCTTTGCAATCACTGGTTACGTGATGCAATATCAATCTACAAGACAAATTAATACTCTGCAGAAAGTCAAATGAAATCTCTCTTGCACAAGTGAAACACTGATTCTAATTCAGAATATTCAGAAACACAGAGAACAGTAACTAACTGCAAAGAAAGCTCCATATTTAACCTCCGAGTGTGCAGGATGCTATTTTTATCTACTCATCGGTAGGGATCCTGATTGAGCCAGATCAACCCTTGGAGACCCCTTCACCGATAGGTCTCAAAAAATTAACTCAACTACATACTCTACAGCTGTCTACAGCATGTAGTCAGCAGCAGCTGGTTCCTCACTCAACAAAGACAGTAAGGTAGCTTCATAAAACAAGAGACCCCCCCCCAACACTGGGCTACCTGGATGCTAGTCACAGAAGAACTCAGGTTGGGGTGGACTTCAAGCCCTGCCCCAACCCCAAGATCAATTTCCTACTTGAACAGGCCTTACTGCAAGGTTAGGAAGGTTTAAAACAAAGAAATAAAAAAAAAACCCAACCCACACCCACCAGCCCAAGCCACCACCGAGCTACCCTTTCACTAACTGTACAACTCCTATCTTTCCACGAGCACCCAGTCCAAAGCCAGGAGAACCTCAGAATACACGCAGTGCTTTGAAAACTTCTATTTTAATTGTGGGGAATGCATCTTCCCCCCCGCCTCAAGAGTTCTGTGGAGAAATTTTATTGCACGCGATCCATGCCAGAACTCCAGAGAGTAAATCCCCAGCCACACAGTCAACTCAGCCAAGAGTTTACTACTCACAAGCTGTAGCCCACAGGAGATTAACTTCTGATTCCTTGCATTCTTTTTACTATCTTTTGCACATAGTGACCACAGAGCCCTCCCATAACCAAGCTCTCCGCAAGTATAAGAAATTCCTAACACTTACAAAATGCTAGAGATGATAACGTTAAGAGCTGTACTCTCGCCAAGCGCTACAAGGTATCAGCTTTATTCTCCGGCACAAAAATTCCCAGCAAGAACCATTAAATTATTAAGCACTCACAGTGGAATGCTTTTACAAAAGAAGCAATTAATAAAACATTATCTTGAACGTGTGTTTATAAAAAAGGAAAAGGAAGGTCAGGAGATCCTCAGAAATGCCACGTCAAACATTTTTTCCCCTGATTCTTTACGCTTGTAAAATAGAAGCGTGGCTGAATTTGGGAAGTCACCTTCCTGACAAATGGCCTGCAATAAGTGAATCTCTGCAAACCCTGCCAATGCCTTCCTGGGTGGTCAGAATCCAAACTGATTCTTACTTTCCATAAAATTAGGGAGAACTCTTGCTATCAGAGCAGGGTTTTCAAAACCCTACAGAACAGGAAACATGAGTTGATCAAACTAAAGAATCACAGAATGCTCTGGGGTTGGAAGGGACCTCTGGAGATCATCTAGTCCAACCCCCTGCCAGAGCAGGTCCACCCAGAGCAGGTCCCACAGGAACGTGTCCAGGTGGGTTTGAATGTCTCCAGAGAAGGAGACTCCACCACCTCTCTGGGCAGCCTCTTCCAGGGCTCTGCCACCCTCACAGGAAAGAAGTTCCTCTTCATGTTGAGATGGAACTTCTTATGGTCAAGTTTGTGCCCATCTCCTCTTGTCCTGTCCCTGGGCACCACTGAAAAAAGGCTGGCCCCATCCTCCTGACACCCACCCTTGAAGTATTTATAGGTGTTGATCAGATGCCCCCTCAGCCTTCTCTTCTCCAGACTAAAAAGGCCCAAGTCCCTCAGCCTCTCCTCATAGGAGAGATGCTCCAGGCCCCTCATCATCTTTGTAGCCCTCTGCTGTACCCTCTCCAGCAGTTCCCTGTCCTTCTCAAACTGGGGAGCCCAGAACTGGACCCAGTGCTCCAGATGGGGCCTCCCCAGGGCAGAGCAGAGGGGCAGGATGACCTCCCTCTACCTGCTGGTCACACTCTTCCTGATGCCCCCCAGGATGCCATTGGCCTTCTTGGCCACAAGGGCTCATTGCTGGCTCATGGGCATCCTGTTGTCCACCAGGACACCCAGGTCTTTCTCCTCAGAGCTGCTCTCCAGCAGGTCAGCCCCAACCTGTCCTGGTGCAGGGGGTTATTCCTCCCCGGGTGCAGCACCCTACACTTGCCCTGGTTGAAGTTCATCAGATATCATCTATCAAATTAGATACCCTATGCTCACGTTGTGGACAATCAGACCATATCCACCATATATTGTAAGCAGTAGAGACTGCTGGTAAGAGACAGTAGGTGAAGAACATGCCATCAGGACTCCGTAAAACTGCATTTTTCTAACCTAAATGGGTATGTCCATACATGGTCAAAGGCACAGAAAGCAGGAACATCTGGAAAAGATCCAGAAAAATCACTGTAAACTAGTGTCATTCATAGTTAAACATCCAACTGCATCCTATCATCTGATTCACAAGCATTCCCAAGGGATTCATGGAAAACATTAGTTCAAGGCTTGGAATTTAAAACTTTTTATTAAAAGTGTCGTCCTACCGGCCATTTTCCCATGCACTCCAGTCAACTGGGTCACACGGGTCTCCTTGGCAGTCACTACACGGCATTCGTGACTTGATGCTTGTTACAGCTCGACTACTTTTAATGGATTAAACAGGCCTTTACCATAAGCCATTTAAAACAGTCAAATAACGATGGGAGAAAACATATTTCATGCCCCATCATTTCTGAGAAGTTTCTTTTGAATTCATCTGACATGGAGTCACTAGTAACCATTTTTCTGTGTTTTCCATTAAATTAATACAAAGGACCTGCCTCAGGAAACAACTTCAAGCTACGATTGTTTTCAAGCCCAAACCACAGTTTGCATTAATGTATGGGAGACTCTCTTCTAAACTTCCTCATCAGGAAGTTATTCCCACCATATAAGAACAGGCTATTATTACCACCCAGATTTCAGGATTCTCTGGTGATCTGTCTCCAGGGGCCTGGAACATCTCTCTTCTGAGGAGAGGCTGAGGGACTTGGGTCTTTTTAGTCTGGAGAAGAGAAGACTGAGGGGGGATCTGATCAACACCTATAAATACTTCAAGGGTGGGTGTCAGGAGGATGGGGCCAGTCTTTTTCCAGTGATGCCCAGGGACAGAACAAGAAGAAATAGGCAACATAAGAACATAATAAGTTCCATCTAAAACTGAGGAGGAACTTCTTCACTTTGAGGGTGGCAGAGCCCTGGAAGAGGCTGCCCAGAGAGGTGGTGGAGTCTCCTTCTCTGGAGACATTCAAACCCACCTGGACACGTTCCTGTGGGACCTGCTCTGGGTGGACCTGCTTTGGCAGGGGGTTGGACTAGATGATCTCCAGAGGTCCCTTCCAACCACATAGCATTCTGTGATCTCTGCCCTTCAAAACTCTTGACATCCTCAACTTAGAAAGGTTTACACCAGCAAAGAATATAAACCCCATGGATCCAGACAGCAGCTCCCGCTGTTAATTCTTTGACTTAATATTTGAATGGAACCTCCTCTACATCATACACATAGTTGCATACACATACACACAATTTTCAAGGTTGTAGGGGGAAATAATTTTATCCTCACTTAGACACTGAAATAAGCCAGTTTCAGTTTCCTTTTTAAAATGTTCTTCTTCCTGATTTTTCATTCATCACAACAAGTAACTGAAAGCAAAGAAACATTGTACTACAAGTATACTCAAACAAAAAAAATTCCTCATTAGATAAAGTAAGCAATTTCCTGGCTCTATGGTAATTCAGAGTTCAGGGATTAGATTAAAGAAAGCCTTACTCAAAACCTCAAACAAAACCAAACCAAAACCTCCAGAACACAGTAAGGTCAGTGGATCATAGCACTGGAGCACAGTTTTCCTGATTCCATTGAATAAAATAAGCATTCAAATTCCCAGCTTCTGCTCACACGTTGCATACCCTCCTAATTCAATACACAGCTTAATCATAGAATGGTTAGAGTTGGAAGGGACCTCCAACCCCCTGCCCTGGGCAGGGACACCTCCCACCAGACCAGCTTGCTCCAAGCCCCATCCAGCCTGGCCTTGAACCCCTCCAGGGATGGGGCAGCCACAGCTTCTCTGGGCAACCTGGGCCAGGCTCTCACCACCCTCACAGCAAAGAATTTCTTCCTAACATCTAATCTAAATCTCCCCTCTTTCAGTTTAAAACCATGACCCCTCGTCCTATGGCTCCACTCCCTGATCAAGAGTCCCTCCCCATCTCTCCTGTAGCCCCTTCAGGTACTGGAAGGCTGCTATAAGGTCTCCCCGGAGCCTTCTCTTCTCCAGGCTGAACAGCCCCAATTCTCTCAGCCTGTCTTCATAGCAGAGGTGCTCCAGCATCTTCCTGGCCCTCTGCTGGACCTGTTCCAACAGGTCCATGTCCTTCCTGTG
>VXAK01009140.1:33488-66292 GCA_013399435.1 Arenaria interpres
AGGACCCTGCACTTGGCTTGGTTGAACTTCATGAGGTTCACACGGGCCCACCTCTCCAGCCTGTCCAGGTCCCTCTGGATGGCATCCCTTCCCTCCAGTGTGTCGACTATACTACGCAGCTTGGTGTCGATGGCAAACTTGCTGAGGGTGCACTCAATCCCTCTGTCAACGTCCCCGACAAAGATGTTAAACAGCACTGGTCCCAGTACTGACCCCTGAGGAACACGACTTGTCACTGGCTTACACTTGGACATTGAGCCGTTGACCGCAACCCTTTGAGTGTGGCCATCCAGCCAGTTCCTGATCCACTGAGTGGTTCATCCATCAAATCCATGCCTTTCCAATTTATAGACCAAAATGTCACGCAGGACAGTGTCAAACACTTTGCAGAAGTCCAGGTAAATGATGTCTGTTGCTCTCCCTTCATCTACCAATGCTGTAGCACCATCATAGAAGGCCACCGGATTTGTCAGGCATGACTGGCCCTTGGTGAAGCTGTCTTGGATGTCACCAATCACCTTCTTATTTTCCATGTGCCTTAGCAGCGATTCCAGGAGGACCTGCTCCATGATTTTGCCAGGCACAGAGGTGAGACTGACCCAGCCTGTAGTTCCCCGGGTCTTCCTTTTTTCCCCTTTTTGAAAACGGGGGTTATGTTTTCCTTTGAAGGTACTTCACTTCAGGGCTCCCACACTTCAAAAGGCTACAAGCTTCATAACCTGGAAGTTTTGTGTAGCTAAGGGATACTGAAAGATACACTGACTATTTCTTAGTGGTTCAAATCCTGGCTGAACTTATTTGAAATACAGGTGTTTATGTTAAAACCATATCTATATGTTGCTAAATTGCAATTTATATCATTCAAGCTGCATTTTTTTTCACCCAGACATACCTGTACAGTCTTTTTAATTCTGTGTGAAGGACCTGGATACTCTGGGGAATACAATTCTGTTAAGAATAATGAGTTGATTAATGTTGATTTTCCCAGTCCAGATTCACCTAGAAGAAAACAGAACAGTTTTAGTAAAACCAGGAGCACCACCGAGTATAAACATTTCGGTCTACATTTCAAATGCTTTTGAAAATGCACTGCCTGAAAACATGCCCTTCACTCTAAAGCTTGAAGATTCTATCATCTTTTCCAATTTCAAGGAAAAGCTTGCAAATCCAACTCTCACTGCTGGATTCTTTAGTCATTCATGTTCCTGATCACGTGAAGTACTGAACACATTCAGCACTTCTCCATCGCTCCCATTACAACACACAAAGATGATATTGCCTCACATTTAAGTTTATAAACAAGCTATCTTCCCGGTATTACTTCCTATCACGGCACCAAAGCAGACTAAGCTATCTCCTCTATTTCAAGTATTATTTTATTATTTGAGGGTCCTGCTGTTGGGAGATGAAAGCGGGGAGGAGGGGGAGAAAAAAACAAACCAACAGACAAAAAAAAAAAAAAGAGATTGAGATTATTGTGGTCTAACTCCTAAAGCCACAAAAGCTAAAATGAAGTTCCAGAACTGTGTGGTTCGTCTGGGAATTTTGTTGTTGTTGGGGTAAGGATGGGGGATTACATTTTGTTTGTTTGCTTTTAGGTACTTAGTTCATGAGCAACAGTAAGTCAGCCTTGCTAAAGAATCTGGAGACACTACTGCCATTACCAACCAAGCAAATACAGTTACAATTCCTACAGCAAAAATTATCCTGCATTTACAGCTCTACAGAAACAGGAGAAAGAATTTCAGATCAACTACCTATTACATATTTAAAGAGACAAGCATCTTGCTTAGTTTTCTGTTGTAAAGAAACTACTTCAACACAAAAATTCACGCTGGCATGAGAACTAAGGAAAAAACCGCAAGTTTCCACCTGCACTGCTGCTTGGGTGTTGACCTAAACGGACACACTCCCACAGAAATTTGCTCTTAAGCTAACGAATTTGGGTGCAAATTAAGTCCTGGTGACATATTGTCACTGAGGGAGGAGAATGAGTTGCCTTACCCACATGCTTTGAAAAGAAAAAAACCTAACCTGCCAATCCTCCCCATCCCCAAACACTGGTTGATTTAAAGAAAAAACTCAGAAAGTTTTTAGGTCCCATCTGGAGCACTGGGTCCAGTTCTGGGCTCCCCAGTTCCAGAAGGACAGGGAAATGCTGGAGACGGGACAGCAGAGGGCTACAAAGATGAGGAGGGGGCCTGGAGCATCTCTCTGATGAGGAAAGGGTGAGGGACTTGGGGCTTTTTAGTCTGGAGAAGAGAAGGCTGAGGGGGGATCTGATCAACGCCTATAAATACTTCAAGGGAGGGTGTCAGGAGGATGGGGCCAGTCTTTTTCCAGTGGTGCCCAGGGACAGGACAAGAGGGAATGGACAGAAACTTGAGTATAAGAAGTTCCACCTCAACATGAGGAGGAACTTCTTTCCTGTGAGGGTGGCAGAGCCCTGGAAGAGGCTGCCCAGAGAGGTGGTGGGGTCTCCTTCTCTGGAGACGTTCAAACCCACCTGGACACGTTCCTGTGCGACCTGCTCTGGGTGGACCTGCTTTGGCAGGTGGTTGGACTAGCTGATCTCCAGAGGTCCCTTCCAACCCCATAGCATTCTGTAATTCTGTGTGAAAGCTTCTCAACTTGTCTTAAGATACATGTCCTGGCTTCATGCAAGTAATTGTGAGTTACAAAACAGAAAATAGTTAGGAACCTCAGCAGACAATACCTTGTCTCTGCTGCAATAGCCAGCTGCGTGTCACACACAGGCTAGCTTATACACATCAGCCAGCTCCATTACAACAGTGTAGCTCAAAGTCTCTGCAGCACTGAAGAGAACAATCTGATTAGCTACGCTGTAAACGGATTAGCAGCTGATGAAATGCTGCAACCGGAGCTCCTTCAGGCTGGTTACCTTATTAGCAGCGCTAGTTCTTCCAGCCCCATCCTGTGTGACAGATTGAGCTAAACCCCTGCTGTGGGCAGTGTCCGGCTACAGCCAGGAAGACGGGCTGCACCAGCCAAGGAACAAGGAGACAGAATCACNCTGTAGCCCCTTCAGGTACTGGAAGGCCGCTATAAGGTCTCCCTGGAGCCTTCTCTTCTCCAGGCTGAACAACCCCAGCTCTCTCAGCCTGTCCTCATAGGAGAGGTGCTCCAACCCTCTGAGCATCTTTGTGGCCCTCCCCTGGACTCATTCCAACAGGTCCATGTCCTTCCTGTGCTGAGGACTCCAGAGCTGGACACAATACTCCAACTCTACCCATTCTCTGGTTCTACGTTACTCTGCACTTCAAGATCTTTAGGGCAGGGTCAGCTGCAGATAAGAGACTTCCCTACCAAGTTTGCCACAGAAAGGAGTTTCGGAAAAGCACAGCTTCCCAAACTCACAGCTTCAGCCAATTTGAAGCTTCACCTTCTCCACACCTCACAACTCTGCTTGAGATGCACGTCTCGTTCCAGTTAAACTGCAGGGTTTTCAATCCACCTGACTGAATCCCTCAAGAGGAAGGCTCCGATATTATTTTTTTCCTCCTGAAAAATCAGACTGCTTGTCAAGTTGCCATTGAAACTCAACATATGGAAATCAGATTTTCAGCTTTGAAAGAATGCAGTGGGAAAGCAGCAGCTCGCCCTAGATGGCTGCTGCAGCTGCGGCGCTCCACACCAAGTGGTTCCTGAACTGCTGAAGCATTTCACCTTGCTAGATTTGAGGCTTGTTTCTCCCACCGCAAGGATGGGAAGGCAGTTTTGAGCTGGAATGAGTGAAAAGATTGTTTATTTTAGTGAAAAGGAGATCTATGCCCCACCTTGTCCCCACGTGTGCCCATTGTCCTAGATACCCATACCCAAGCTAACTTTAATCACTCAGCGCCAATTAGAACAGTTTAAAATGCTTAACTGCCACCACCATTACAAGTCTTTGCATTAATACACCAATCCTGGATGCAGCTGTGCCTTAGATCATGTAAGAGTGGTGTTCCACAGGGCTCAGTACTGGGGCCAGTTCTCTTTAACATCTTTATCAATGATCTGGATGAGGGGATTAAGTGTACCCTCAGTAAGTTCGCAGACGACACCAAGCTGGGTGGCAGAGTCGACCTGCTGGAGGGTAGAGAGGCTCTGCAGAGGGATCTGGACAGGCTGGATGGATGGGCCAAGGCCAACGGGATGAGGTTCAACAAGGCCAAGTGCCGGGTCCTCCACTTGGGGCCCACCAACCCCCTGCAGCGCTACAGGCTGGGGGCAGAGTGGCTGGAGCTGCCTGGCAGAAAAGGACCTGGGGGTGCTGGTCGCCTGTGGGCTGAAGATGAGCCAGCAGTGTGCCCAGGTGGCCAAGAAGGCCACGAGCATCCTGGCCTGTGTCAGGAACAGCATGGGGAGTAGGACTTGGGAGGTGATGGTCCCCCTGTACTGGGCACTGGTGAGGCNATGGTGTTGCTTTTTGTTTGTTGTGTGGGGGTTTATTTTTGTCAAAATTAGGTTGACGGTTGGACAAGATGATCTTTAAGGTCCCTTCCAACCTAGAAGATTCTGTGATTCTGTGAACAGTCAACGCTTAATGATGGTACTAAATGGCTATAACATCAAATGAACCAATTACACTGAAACTGTAGGTAAAAAACCATAAGCGCAACATTCGATATTGTACCATAGGGAGTCACGCTGCCTCCGCTGTAAGCAAACAGGCGTTCCTCTTCTGACTACAGGGCAAGCAAAATTCGATCTTCAGGGTCCCTTCCAACCTAGACAATTATGCTATGATGCTAATTCTAGCATTCTTTATGGATACATTAAAATGTTCTGAGCTTAGCCAGAAATATGGTAAGGAAAAAAAACCCAACCAAAAACGCCCAAACAAGCCCCTCTGTTCTTCCCATGTAGAACATCGCTCAACCCAAATTCACCTGAAAGGATTCCGTGTTGGAAAGGCTGGGAATGCAGCTTTGAAGGATGCAACGGGCTATGAATATAACAAGACACAAGAGAAGAGGGAAAACAAGTGGAATTTTCTTTGCCTTAATATGAAAATAATAATATATATACCCCAAATAAAATGCATCTTCCCACTCTCAGAACTTCTGATGAGATTTTGCCCTTCCACCATTATATGAAGTGGCGTAAGGATGCGGTGAGATAGAACCATTTCAGCAGTAACAACTTCCCCAGTGCCTCAGGATGCAGTTCTATCTAGCTGCTTAAATTAGAGCAAGCGATTTACAGAAATATCCTGTCTTCTGTTTTCAACATGAAGCGTTGGAATGTTTTGTCAGCTCTTTACAGGACTAGCAAGAGTTCCAACCCTTCTCAAGTCTAGGGATTTCTAAATAATTTTCTGTACAAGTCTTGGAGCTTTTCTTATACGCTTGGGTTAACCCATGAACAATCAGCCTCTTTACCTACATAGCGCATGATACATCAGTTAAAATTAACCTTGGATAGCAGAATTTCTTCTTCTGGGAACAAACCAGTGATCAGGTACTTCCCTTTTTCTCTACACAGATGATACTAGATGACACATGAGAAGGGAGACCAAAAAATCCTACCCCAATACATTCAGCTTTTCCTTTTATACCTCAAACACATATTTAAGGGTCAGAAAAGACCATCTGCAACCAATGAAATGGTTTGCAAAGCTTGTCTTACATGCTCCAGGATAATGTTAAAGCAGATTAAGTAGAGAGAATTAACAATTGAAAAACTGGAACAATGAAATGCAATCATGGGAATGGGGCTGGGGGGAAAGCAACGCTCCAGAGATGAAAAAATAAAATCAGTAATTTGGGTGGTTCTCAACTGAGCTACATAAATCTTTCACCTTCATTTCCAAATCACTCCCTGTAAACAAATCAGAAATCCTTATCTGTGAGAACCAGTTAGAGAATCTACCCCCAGCTAAGTCACAAGTCTTCGAGACATATTTTTTTCCCAATTCAACTTCTGCCCACCAAATCTTTGTATGACTTTATTACTACACAGAAGTTGAAACTGCATGCATCTCCTCACTATGATAATAGAAGTGAATTGTTATCCTTAAATCTTAATGATTTTTTTCACTGTTTGCGATTGTGGCACGTTGAGAATGTGGCACATCTCCAAACTCCTCCAACTTTTCAACCTCCGCCATTCTTAGTCAAATACCTACAAGAAATGGAGAAGCAGCCCAGTTCAACCCAGCTTCCAGTTTTCTGTGCAACCCCTGCTGGAGACTGCTACTTTCTCATGCTGCATCTCCTGATAACGTACCACGCGGTGTCGTCTAGCTACCACATAACTCAGCGGTGCCCAGTGACAGGACAAGAGGAAATGGGCACGAACTTGAACATAAAAAAGTTCCATCTAAACACGAGGAGGAACTTCTTCCCTGTGAAGGTGGCAGAGCCCTGGAAGAGGCTGCCCAGAGAGGTGGTGGGGTCTCTTTCTCTGGAGGCATTCAAACCCCACCTGGACACGTTCCTGTGCAACCTGCTCCAAGTGGACCTGCTCTGGCAGGGGGGTTGGACTAGATGATCTCCAGAGGTCCCTTCCAACCCCATAGCATTCTGTGATTCTGTGAAAATCCAGGATCAGTTTCCTGCTGTGATCTCCTGGTAGTTTTAGGATCTTGTTTTCTAAAAATCAAAGCACTGAACTTAAAAGCATGACTTACATTCCTAGATTTATGACCCCATGTGAGAGTTCATGAAAGAAGATCAAGATAACCAACCAATATTGAACATTCTCAGAGTGCTCTCTGCATGTTTTATTTCCTACCTTTTCATTAAGGAAGAAAAAAATTACTCTTGCAGAAACCACCAAAAGTTCTTCCATTCTTCTCTAACAATTACCTGGCTATCTACAGTCAAACAGTATTTCACTCTCGTGCCCTGTCAACTGCACCGCCGGGAATGTGACAACACACACTGTCTCTACTGCAGAATTTCAAGTTGCTTTTCCAAGCTCCAGGTGAGACTGCAAGACTGCCCAGGAGGCACCCACCTGCATGGAAAATGATCCAGCTTTTGATGATCCAGCATCATAAACTCAAACTTCAGTTCAACTGCTCAAAGAAGTAGGCTTTGTGTATTGTCACCAAGATGACCCAAGATTACTGGCACAAGCTGGAAGATGGGAAGTTCCACTCCAATCTAAGGAAGAACTTCTTTGGGGTGAGGGTGTGGAGTCCCCTTCTCTGGAGATCTTTAAGCCCCATCTGGATGCCATCCTGAGTGATGTGCTCTGGGCACCCCTGCTTTGGCAGGGGAGTTGGACTGGATGGTCTCTAGAGGTCCCTTCCAATCTCTGTCACTATATCCATTAAATGAGAATGGCAGGAACCGCAGATTCAGAAGGTGCATTAACTGCTGAGACCTCTGGTGGGTGATAGAAGGTAACTCAACCCAGTGGGGGCTTGTAGCTTGTTAGAGACAAGCCACCAATCCCCAATGTCCCAGGGTAAACGAGTTTTCCACAAATTGCACATGATTATTTTTCTTTTCCAAAGCTTTCACTGCATTTGAAGTAGAATTCTGTATTTATTGTTACTTGATATAAACAGCCAAACACAAGCTGCATTTATCAGAATGAAGATATCCAACAATATGGTTCTGCCAGGCTTTTAGTGCATTTGATAGTCCCAAAGAGTTATTATAAAGGGATCAATTTCAACAGAAAAATGTTGTACTTCTCCATAACTCGCATATACCGAACGTTTACATCAAAGCATATTTTATTTTTAGCAGATGAGCCCTTTTTTTCCCACGGAATTTTTTCAATTTTATAAAATTCTAATTATTGTGACAGTTTTTGCTTAAAATATAATCTCATCAGCTTGACGCTGGTGAGTCAAAGAGGGGTAGAAAGCTTGTCAGAAGACATCAAAAATAATGCATTTCATCTTCTTTCATCCTCACACAATTCACAGTTTATGTGCACGACAGCACCTGCAGCTTTATGCAATCGTGCAATGGTTTTGATGGCACTGTCACACACAGGGGTGTTTTTTCTGCTTTTATACAAAAGGGAAGGTCCATGAATGATCAAAGAGCCTGAAATACGGTACAATGGGACCATCCTCTTGCTGAGGGGGAAGGATGCTCTGCCATATCGTTACAGATGACCACAAAAATGGAGACGGCAAGATGCTTTGAATTTTAAGGCTGGTTTTAGAAGCTTTCATCCAGGCTAGTTCCTGCCTTCAGAGCTCTACAAAATATAAACCACCGTTTCCATAAACATGTAAGAACATCCAAATGAAACGCACCAGGAGGAGCAGCAGTGGTGCTGCTCCCACACATCTACCAGTCCCACGTAGGGCAGCGTCGTGCAAAAATCTCGCCAGAAGTTCCACTTTGTATTTTACAGACATTTCTAAAGGAAAGAAAGCAAAAGCTCCACCATTTCACAACCTGGATTCGGAGCAGAGATTATGGAAGTACCATCTGTTAGAACCACAAAGCCGATCCTAGCAAAACACAGTAACAGGGAAGTCTACCAGCAAGAAATTCACTTTTTCCTATCAGCAACTGTATCAACGGCAACAGAATTTCAGTGTTCAGGATACAGTAAGACAACTTCATCAGCCTTCTTAAGCAAATTTTAAATTTTAAGTGCAATAACTGAAGACAGACTCTTGGCACATGGTTCTTGTCACAGATGCCATTTAAATAATTCAGAAAAGCCATGAAAAGCAGGGAAGAGAAGTCTATTCTTCAGAAGAATATTGTAACAGATTCTAATGCAATTTTTCAAGTACTATTAGTTTCCCTTGAAGCAGAAGCAGTTCCACCTTTCTACAACTGACAGAAGCAGCTCTGAGGAGAAAGACCTGGGGGTCCTGGTGGACAACAGGATGACCATGAGCCAGCAATGGGCCCTTGTGGCCAAGAAGGCCAATGGCATCCTGGGGGGCATCAGGAAGAGGGTGACCAGCAGGTGGAGGGAGGTCATCCTGCCCCTCTGCTCTGCCCTGGGGAGGCCCCATCTGGAGCACTGGGTCCAGTTCTGGGCTCCCCAGTTCCAGAAGGACAGGGAACTGCTGGAGAGGGGACAGCAGAGGACCACAAAGATGAGGAGGGGCCTGGAGCATCTCTCTTATGAGGGGAGGCTGAGGGACTTGGGTCTTTTTAGTCTGGAGAAGAGAAGGCTGAGGGGGGATCTGATCAACGCCTATAAATACTTCAAGGGTGGGTGTCAGGAGGATGGGGCCAGTCTTTTTTCAGTGGTGCCCAGGGACAGGACAAGAGGAAATGGGCACAAACTTGAGTATAAGAAGTTCCACCTCAACATGAGGAGGAACTTCTTTCCTGTGAGGGTGGCAGAGCCCTGGAAGAGGCTGCCCAGAGAGGTGGCGGAGTCTCCTTCTCTGGAGACATTCCAAACCCACCTGGACACGGTCCTGTGCAACCTGCTCTGGGTGGACCTGCTCTCGCAGGGGGGTTGGACTAGATGATCTCCAGAGATCCCTTCCAACCCCATAGCATTCTGTGATTCTGTAATAAATGCCCATGAAACAAAGGCTTAACCTCACAGGTGACACTCTGGCTGCTGCCAAAAGCAGCTGTCCCCTACTCCCAACCCACCACTTCCCCTTGAATTCATCATGCAGCACGGTGAGGCAAAAAGCGATCTGGCAAATCAGGGCGTTTGGGGCTTGAGGATGGGAAAACAAGGAAAGAAGGCACCAGACAGAGGAGGGAAGTCAAACCTACAGGTTCACAAAAAGAGGGGAGGGTAAATGTAGAAATCTGCATTTAAAACTAGAGCTTTTCTCTGCAACAACAACAAAAAAACGATGAACAATTCAGAAGTTAAAAATGTTTGTGACACTTCATGAAGAAAGTCACGTTTACTGAATAGGCCTTTGATCCCGAGAAACAGCATGTCTGCAAAATAGGCGTTTAAAATAGGATTGTTGCTTAATTAAACACGAGGCCAAGAAAGCCAGTTTTCAGTAGTTAAAAGAAGTTCTAATCTAGTAAAACCAAGGACTTGACATCACGAGTTTCTCTTCATTTTTAGCTCTTCAGCATGACTGCAGATTAAAAAAAACACAAAACAAACCACCCCGCAGCATTAGTCCCCCCATATCTAGTACCGACAACGGCTGATATGTGACAACCTGGGTGTCAGCATCCAAGCTTGCATGGAATTCCAGGCAGGCAATGAGCAGCTGCAGCCCAGGCTCGGCAAAGCTCACCTCGCTTTGTTTCCTGTATTAGTTTAAAAGAAAACTCCTACGGCTGCCCAAGCTGTAGTCATACTGCAATGCAGTCTCCCAGACATCACAAGCAACGGGAAGTTGTCAAAACTGACCTACATGGAAAATCTGAATGCACAAGCTCCCCGTGAAATAACTGGGTTAAGGGATTCAACTGGAAACGACAGAAGCTGCAGAGCTCAAGGAGAACAAACCTTCTACGGTTAAACCCCATAACCAGCATATACCTTGAATTTTCACCGGCTTTGACGAAGCCAAAATAGAGAGCCTTCGCAAGCGAAGAAAAAACCCACATTGCTTCAAAAGGAAAGAAAAGAGGAACAAAACCAGTTGTGAAGATGCTGAAGGAGGGTGCTCCCTTTAAGACTAACAAAGCACATATCTGAGACCTTCACTGCTTGCTCTGGATGAATTATCTGGCTGGAGAAAGCTGCTGAGCTGGACTTGCTCTCTGGAGCAAGTGACAAATACATTTAATTCCCCAACTACATGAATTAAAAAAAAAAGAAGAGAGAGAGAGAAAGATGATAGGAACTTGAAAATTGTCATTTATACAATCTATACATTACTATTGGCAACTAATTGCACAGCATTTCCAGGACATAATTCCTAACATTTGCTGGCTCAAAAATGAAGGGTACATTAATCAACAGATCACAGATTAATTAGTCACAGCAGGATCTTTCATTACTCGGGCAGAAATAAAACCCACACAGCTATCTACACACTGATGAAAAAATAAGGAAAGCACGGTCGGGTTTATTTAAATCCGTAAGACTAAAATACTTGGTGCAGAGACAGGGTTCAACACCTTAAAGGCAGCACAGCTTCCATTACTCGCATTCCACTTCAAAGCAGGAAGTATTACAGATCAACTCGAGCAAGAGGAAAGAAAGGTGAAGCAGTTCAGGCAGAATGTTTATCAAAAAAGCCATCCAACTGATACCCCTAAGGCATATTCTGGGCTGCTCAGTTCAAGAAGGACAGGGAACTGCTGGAGAGGGNGGGGGTTGGACTAGATGATCTCCACAGGTCCCTTCCAACCCCATATCATCCTGTGATTCTGTGAAGCACTGATTGTTGCTGCTGCCCAGTGTGGTGTAGGATGAAGGCAAGTCTTTGTCCCTTACTTTAAAAAGAACAACTGAAAGTTTTGTAAATGACACATTGTAATAGCTGCTCAAACAGCAGATGTTGAGAAATAAGAGTATGTCAGATTTTCACTCAGTATTTCTTTTTTCATTGCATTTGACTGAATGATTTAGGAATTCATGTAAGAAAATATTTTAAGAATTACTTTTTGTGTTTCTTTTGCCTAAATTCATCGCATACCATCCTCACCTTCTGTAAAGGACAAGCCTGTGGTTTACCCGATCCTGTGTCCTTGGCTCTGGGCTGCGTCCTCCCTGTCTGGCAGGAATTCCAGAAGGAGTCCCGGTCGATCTCCTGTGTCTGTCCTTCATGCTTATCTGCCGCGAAACATAGCGGGCTCCCTAAACAGGTCTTAGGATATCACTTTGTCATCAGACCTATCCATTTTCCTTTGGGCTTTGAAAAGAAATGCTTCTGTTGTTGGCTGTAAAAGCAGCTCAGTTTTCCTCTAAGTAATTATTAGGAAACTAAATAGTGGTGGCAGCAANTGAAGCACTGATTGTTGCTGCTGCCCAGTGTGGTGTAGGATGAAGGCAAGTCTTTGTCCCTTACTTTAAAAAGAACAACTGAAAGTTTTGTAAATGACACATTGTAATAGCTGCTCAAACAGCAGATGTTGAGAAATAAGAGTATGTCAGATTTTCACTCAGTTAGTATTTCTTTTTTCATTGCATTTGACTGAATGATTTAGGAATTTATGTAAGAAAATATTTTAAGAATTACTTTTTGTGTTTCTTTTGCCTAAATTCATCGCATACCATCCTCACCTTCTGTAAAGGACAAGCCTGTGGTTTACCCGATCCTGTGTCCTTGGCTCTGGGCTGCGTCCTCCCTGTCTGGCAGGAATTCCAGAAGGAGTCCCGGTCGATCTCCTGTGTCTGTCCTTCATGCTTATCTGCCGCGAAACATAGCGGGCTCCCTAAACAGGTCTTAGGATATCACTTTGTCATCAGACCTATCCATTTTCCTTTGGGCTTTGAAAAGAAATGCTTCTGTTGTTGGCTGTAAAAGCAGCTCAGTTTTCCTCTAAGTAATTATTAGGAAACTAAATAGTGGTGGCAGCAATGGCTTAGCACTTGGGCAAAACAGTTCTCCTCACCATGTTAAAAAGGGTGTAGTCTTGACAGCACAAGCATATTCCAACCTACCTCAGCCTTTCTTAGAGATGAACCACCCATTTTTATGACTTCAGCGGAAGCTCAAAAACCAGGACACTGCCTTATGCCACCCCAACGTTAACTGATGAATCAAATCTGTGGATTTTGCCAAGGTCGCTTGGTGGCAGCGGGATCAGTGGCAGCAGCGTATCCAGCAGAGCACGTCTCACAGATCCTTTTGCTTCTTGACTAACACTTAGACCAACTGCTGAAAAGCAAAATTATCCTAACTTGCAAATGGCTTTCCCTTACCTTTTCGTTCCTTACTGCCCCAAAATAATATCACTGGGGTAAATTTGCAGGATTCTGTCAAACTATTTATAACTTTCTCTGGCTGCTTGTGCCAGTTCAGTGTCTTGTCCTAACATGGTTTCCTTTTTGCTGCCTGCAATAAGAAGTGCTCCCAGAGGCATTATGGAGAGAAGGCATCAAGAGACAAGGTATAAGATGTGGAAAGAAATTTTGACTGGCACTAGAAATCTTCAAAATTCAATCCTCTGGCAATTTTTTGTGGGCTGGTTTAATAGTAGAATGTCCTGTCCCACCAGACAGAGTACTCACTCACTCACAGCAGGTTTGAATGTGCTCTTGTGTAAATTTTCAAGGGAAGAGGTGAAGCAGTGTTGAGTAAGTAGATGTAGGTGCTCTTTGAAGAGTTACGTTGAGACTCATTAGTTTCCAGGTAAATATAAATAATTTTTTTTTTGTCCTTTTGCAATTTGGTGTGATCACAGAATCATGTGGGGTTGGAAGGGACCTCTGGAGATCATCTAGTCCAACCCCCTGCCAGAGCAGGTCCACCCAGAGCAGGTTGCACAGGAACGTGTCCAGGTGGGGTTTGAATGTCTCCAGAGAAGGAGACTCCACCACCTCCCTGGGCAGCCTCTTCCAGGGCTCTGCCACCCTCACAGAAAAGAAGTTCCTCCTCATGTTTAGATGGAACTTCTTATGTTCAATTTTGTGCTCATTTCCTCTTGTCCTGTCACTAGGCACCACTGAAAAAAGACTGGCCTCATCAGACACTGATCAGATCCCCCCTCAGCCTTCTCTTCTCCAGACTAAAAAGACTCAAGTCCCTCAGCCTTTCCTTGTAAGGGAGATGCTCCAGGCCCCTCACCATCTTTGTAGCCCTCTGCTGTACCCTCTCCAGCAGTTCCCTGTCCTTCTCAAACTGGGGAGCCCAGAACTGGACCCAGTGCTCCAGAGGGGGCCTCACCAGGGCAGAGCAGAGGGGCAGGATGACCTCCCTCCACCTGCTGGCCACACTCTTCCTGGTGCCCCCCAGGATGCCATTGGCCTTCTTGGCCACAAGGGCACATTGCTGGCTCATGGTCATCCTGTTGTCCCCCAGGACTCCCAGGTCTTTTTCCTCAGAGCTGCTCTCCAGCAGGTCAGCCCCCAACCTGCACTGGTGCAGGGGGTTATTCCTCCCCAGAGGAGTGGACAAAAAAGTGTCAACTCAAAAGCATGTGGCCAATCTGTAGTTATGCAGCCATTACCATCAGCTGATCTGATGCATGACTTGAGCTGAGCCATGCTATAGGTTGTGCTCTTCCTCTGAGCTCTCAAAGATTTCAGACACATATAGAATCCACAAAACACAATTTTTAAAAACTCCCCTAGGATTATTTTTCAATCACATCCTACATGACTGACTTGTGCATAGCTTCATTTAGAATTTTTAGTATCAAGGTATCCAGAGCATAAGCTGCTCTTCCAACTATGAAAGTCTTAAAATTATTCAAGGCAAAATAATCTCAGCCATAAACATAGATCGTTTATTACAACCACCACAGGATGGTCAGTAATTATAACGCTGAATATTTTTAGCCAAAAAAAGCATTATTTCAATGCAACTGAGGCTCATTTTGACAAGTTTCTGACAGAAATGCCTAATCGTGGTCGTTTCAACCAGTAGCGCTACCAAGAAAAAAACAACCCCATCCTCCACGCCACGTCTTCTTTGCACTGACACAAGATTTTTCTTTCGCCATGCTGCAAACTGAACTGAAGACTAACCTTCCTTGCAGCTCCCAGAAAACTCTCCAGCTGGATTTGCACGCTACTCCATCTTGGGCCAATTGCTACTAGTTCTTCCAGCATCAGCACAGGCTTAGGCCAGGCTAAAAGCACAACTTCAGCCTAGAGGAACATCTGCTATTGTTGGATCACAGTTTTTTCCTAATTAAACCAGAAGGACACTTCATAAATGTCACTGAGCTGAGGCCTGTGTGCCTCTTCAAGTACTTAAAAATCACGGAAAACCATTTCCGTACTCTTATTTACACAACTGACACCCTCTACATCAACCAAACTTTCCCATCCAAGCATCTTCAAAAGGTTGTCCACTATATTAAGAAACAGTGTGAAAAGGGAATTCTGGAATTGGTAAAAAAAAAGACAACTCAGTAAAGACAACTCAAAAAAACCCCCACCATCCAACGGAAAAAGCACCCCCAACCCTATAGAATAAGAGCTTGAAGAGAGGCTGACCACATATGGAATGCACAGTGTAATTTTTTCCCCTTCACGTTGTTCTGGTTTTCATTAAAGCAAGAAAACCCTTCAAGTTTTGGGAGTTTGGGTTTTTTATTTGGTTTGGTTTGGTTTGGTGCTTCCCCCCCAACTCCAATGAAAAGTGCTTGAAAGTCACCATAACCTGGTTTGGGAAGAAGAGCTGGCAAGCGCACAATACTGAAATGAAAATACTCATTTCAATTTTACAGTTTTTAAAGATGTGCAATTACCAAAAAGCTAAAAAAAAAAATATATGAGAAAAACACATAAACCTTGAAATAAACAAGTCTAATAGTGACTTTGGTGCCACATTTCAAGAAAGTGGTTTCCTGTAAAGTGTTTTGTCCATTAACATCTGTGATGCTAATCATCCTTGCCATGTGCTGCTGGGTAACCCCTCCAAGGAACCAGCGATCTCGGAGAGAGCAGCTGCAGTTATTTTCCAGTGGTAACTTCATGCTGGTCACATTACACATCTACCAACATTAAAATGATTGAAGGAGGACTAGAAACAGACAGTTTGCCACGTAAGACTGGTTGCTGGAAAAAGAGCCACATCAAAGAAATCCACCCGTATCAATATGAAAGAAAAAAAAAAAGCCAGATGAGGTAAACTACAAAAGAGAGTCATGGTGAAGGTAGCAAATGCCAAAGAATTTGCATATTTTTGATTTTTGAGAAAGAATATGCAAGTCTGGATTCTTCCTAGCGGTTTCCAAATGCCATGGCTAAGATAGGTCATTACATAGAACAATATCCTTGAAAAAGGGAGCGGGAACTTTTACAGTTTCAGTAACGTCAGATATTGATCAATCTTACTATGATTAAAAAAAAAAACCAACATAGCAATTTTTTGTACTTGAATATCCAGAGTGTTATCGGGAACTCAGTTCTCAAAAGCAAAGGCAAGGCAACAGCCAAGTCAAGATCACAAAAATGAAGGCCTAAATGAAGCAGCTTAAAAGAAAGGGAATGAAAAGGAAGAAGCCATCAGATTCCATAGTAAGGCTGCACCGTAAGGGCTCTCAAACATCAATACTTTAAAACAACACACCAAAACACACCAGAATCAACAGCAAAACCTGGGTTTGGGATGAGGGGAACCGGGAGAATGGAAAGTTGTCCAAAAGTACAAGGAACTTTGAATAAAACTGGAAAATAAACCGCTATCTATATCCAAAAATAGCAGTTATATGCAGGCTACCCCAATTTATGCTGCTTCTGAACAGAATATCTCAACAGTGAAACACTGAGCACTTGGGGTCGGTCTCTTCTCCCAAGTCCCAGGCGATGGGACAAGAGGAAATAGCCTCAAGTTGCACCAGGAGAGGCTCAGATTGGAGATTAGGAAAATGCTTCCACAGAAGGGGGTCTTAAGCCTTGGACTGGGCTGCCCAGGGCAGTGGTTGAGGCCCCATCCCTGGAGGGATTTAAAAGCCAGGGTGACATGGTGCTGGGGGACATGGTTTAGTGATGGTTTTTTAGTGAAGTTGATGGTTGGACTAGATGACCTAAAAGGTCCCTTCCAACCTGGACAATTCTATGATTCTATTAGGCCACACAGAGAAGTCAGAGAAAAACCAAGGAGAAGAGTCCTAAATGGAGTATCATAACAGGAGAGCAGTACCCATCAGCGTAGCCTGGTCATGCCTGAACAAAACAGTCCTACAGCAGAATCGATCAGAAAGCTGTGGAAAATGGTTTTAGGCAAGATTCAGAGTTCAGCAAAAATCTCTGCTGCACTGACCTGTGTTAAAGCACACATCAATAAGCCCTCTGCTCTCCCAAGAATATTCCTTCCGAAAAGAAACTCACCACAAATAACCACAACAAACTTCCTCTTTACAATATGCTTTTAGGTTAACTCCTTTTTACAGTTAGATCTCAACTCATCTAGACTGTAAAATAAAGATCAAGGTTGTCACTACCACCCCTCCAAAGCATCATCTTTCCTTCCAAATGTCCATGAATTTCTTTCATTTCCTCTCCCCGTTCATCTCTAATAAAGCTGCATTTGAATTACAGGCCTCAATTGCTCCAGAGATAATTGAGTACTGAAATGCGCAACGGACTTATTGGTAATTTGACATAACTTGCTACTTTAACCACCCAAGTCACCTTTCACAACATCCTGCCACCCTCACCCCAAAGAAGTTCTTCCTCAGATTGGAGTGGAACTTCCCATCTTCCAGCTTGTGCCCGTTGCCCCTCGTCCTGTCACTGGGCACCCCTGAAAAGAGTCCGGCTCCCTCCTCCTTCCACCCACCCTTTAGATCCTTGGAAGCATGACTAAGGTCTCCCCTCAGCCTTCTCTTCTCCAGGCTAAAGAGCCCCAGCTCTCTCAGCCTTTCCTCATCAGGGAGTTGCTCCAATCCCTCCATCATCTTTGTTGCCCTACGCTGGACTCTCTCCAGCAGTTCCCTGTCTCTCTTCAACTGGGGAGCCCAGAACTGGACACAGGATTCCAGTTGTGGCCTCACCAGGGCAGAGCAGACGGGGAGAATGACCTCCCTATACCTACAGGTAATTTAAAAAATAAACACCTCCTTTTTCACCAGATTTTCAAGAGATTTCACTGATTTCTTTTGGCTGTTCAGGACGATTTCCGGATCTTAAAGATCATTATAATTACTGGCCTTTATTCAGCAGATGTTTGGAAGCCCCTCAGATTTACTACAGGCACATTACACCTACATTGCCGCCCGCTTCTACGTGTTTAACTGACCATCTTCAAATGTCATAAATGGGAACAAACAGAGGGGAGGGAAAAAATAATTAAAACCCACCCTCCATCAAAGAGGAAAGAGAACTCTGCTAATTTCCTCATCAGGCAAAGCAGACACAGCAAGGCCACTGCAGGTCCTCAGGTGCTGCCTGTCTATGCTGAACATCTCCACGTTTATGGAATTAACAAGGAACAAGCTTGAAGCTTTTACTGCTGACAAGTTTGCGACAGTTAACACAGCAATCTGTAAGTAAAAAGTGGTCAGAACTACTCTGATGAATTCAATTTAATTGGGAATGTTTAAGCAACAGATTTACAGCCTTATGTGCTTTTATGGATTCTCAAAGTTTCTACACACAAAACCCATTGGACTTCTAAAACTTGCTACTAGAAACTTCTTTTTTTTCTCCTTTTAAATAAATCAGCGTCCCTCCACAGAAAATATGAACTACTTCCTACATACGAGAAAAGCCAAACACTGCAAAATTCGCATTAAAAGTTGTACTACAGGAACCAATTAAGACTTGACTACACTTAAGGCCACGTTTACAATTCTACAACAGCTCTGCTCAGCAAAATTGTCCTCATTTGTAAACAGTTAATATGGGCTTAATTGCAAGTATATACTTCTAAATAGGCTTATAAATTTTTGCATTATTATTGTACACATTTTTCCATAACTTACAGAACCAAGGTTGGTTTTCCAGCCAGCAGTGGCCATCATTTCCTACCTGGCAGTGAGTGCAGGTTCCTCTTTCAGTCCTCTTACCTCCTCCTTTCTCTTCCCAAAAAGCAGCCTCGGCATAAGCCTCAAGGCAGACAGACTGAATGGTAATTAGCAAATGGACCCTATTAGACGTAATCCTAGACAGGATCTCCTGACTTAATGTTTTTTTCTGAAAAACTGAGTTCCCGTGCTGCCAGACCGCCCCATGTTGTGAATGAAAGCCCAGTAAAAAGTGAGAAATTCACTTCAAAAATGGAATTAAGATCAGAGCTAAAACTCTCTTGTAGATGCAACCACCTAGCGTGCTGCTTTGCCAGACCAGAAACACCAGTGAGACCTGCTGGCCAGTAACTAATCAGCCAGCTAATACCAAATGTAGAAAAAAAAAAAAAAAGGTTATTTATATTGTCCCTCAGGAAGAGGAAAAAACATTTAAAAATCAAACAATCCTATAAAATCTTTGAAAAAGCAGCGTCTCTATAATTACATGACGTTTTGAGTCTTTGGCACCTTTTGAAATTCTTCAAGAGGACCCACTGTCATCTAGAGAAGTGGTGGAGGTAAAGGGGACAACAGACAGCATGATCACTTAGCCTTCCAGCCGTAAGGAAGAAAAAACACGTGTTCTGGTGCCAGACAAAAGGTACGAGGGAAAACCAGCCCTGATAGGTTACGCAGACATCTGCAAAGCAGAGTTAGGCTAGAAAAGCACTAATTTTTAAATCTGAATGCGGAATACTTCCCCAGTCTCAAAGGGCTCTTTCACATAATCACTGCTGGCTTCGGTTATCTAAAAGCTTTTTCCAAGGTAAACTATACAATTATAGGGGTATAATTTATATTCAGCCCGGAAAGGAAACAAACTTCCCTTCTCTCCTTTTCCTCAAAACTTAAGGGTCTGTCCTCCCACACTCGGGGAAGGGAGTGAGGAAGTAAACTTTTATTCAACCAAGAGACGAACACACCCAAAACAGTTTTTTCCTTATATTATATTTCATATACTTCTGTATTAATGCTTTTGGACTCCAGCTTCCTTACCCAGAGCCTTGCTGTTGGTCTGTTTGCTCCTTTTTCCTGCAAGCACAGAAGCGTTATTTCCTATACAGCAGAGGAATAACTCCTAGTCCTCATCCTCCCAGACCATCTAAAGCAGACCCCCTTGAGTCAAGGGGGGTCTTTGGCCTCGCCAAAAGGCAGTGGTGCTTTAGCAACCCCCTTACAGAGCCAAAGCTGAAAACTATTATCATGTCCGTGCCTTGGAAGTGGTACTTCCAACTAGTTGGGAGTGCAGTGACAGGACAAGGGGTCATGGTTTTGAACTGGAAGAGGGGAGATTTAGATGAGATACCAGAAAGAAATTCTTTCCTGTGAGGGTGGTTAGGCACTGGAACAGGTTGCCCAGAGAAGCTGTGGCTGCCCCATCCCTGGAGGGGTTCAAGGCCAGGCTGGATGGGGCTTAGAGCAACGTGGTCTGGTGGGAGGTGTCCCTGCCCAGGGCAGGAGATGGAAACTGGATGATCTTGAAGGTCCCTTCCAACCCAAACCATCCTCTGATTCTAGTTGACTCCACTATCAAACAGGGACTAGAAATTAGTTCTCTCAACCTTCTATTCAGGAATCCTGCGCAAGAAAACAAACCCAAAATAGCCAATGCAAAACCATGCAATTTTTGCAACCACACTCCTACCTACTCTCGGAGATTTGATAACTCACTGAATACATTTTATTCACAATTCTAACATTAGTCCTTTGACCCAGGCAGCAACAAGTCATTGAATATGGTTAGACTATTTTGAGTAGTATTTTGGCAAGTATATTTGAATGTCTGACAAGAAAAATGAATTTAGGGGAGGAAACAGTGCAATCTCTGTCCTCCCAGCTCAGAAAATGAAGGATGACACAGTACACAGCAACCATACTCCTACCTGGCATGTGTTATTATGCACCGCATCTCATATGACTTCATTAAAAAAACGACATATTCGAGAACCTTTTTCATACAAGCTTTATGTAAAACTAAATACATCGGCACTACTGAAAAAAAACAAAACCAAAAAACCCCCACAGCACTGCAGCTTTAAAGTCGCCTTTACCTTTTTCCACTCACTTCTTCCCAAAAGCACGGATAAAATACTATTTTTGAACTTCAGTGTATCTCAGTAAGAAGGATCAACATTAAACAGCTCCTACTTTCGTAGACCCTCAAGCAAAAAGTACCAAGAAAAATATGCATGTCACAATACAGAAAGCTCTAGTAATTCCTCCTGTTCAGAGCACGCACAAACAGTGCTTGGTTTTGATACGTGACCAATGCTAACTACTAATTAGCAGGCTTAGAACTGAGATACTCAGAAGTCTGTTCTGAAAGGCAAGCTGGAGTGGTTTCGACAAGCCTGAGTAGTTAAATTATCAACATAGTACCGGTCACACTCACCCCACGTACACTCAAATATAGCCAACAGGAAATACAGCCATGGTAAAAAATAAAAACAAACAAAAAACCCCACACCTCCTTTCAGAAACAGCATTACACAGCAATGTATATACACAAATAAAAAAGGGAACACCTTGCTGCATTTTAGCAAAACTCATGCTTCGTTGGGATTTTTTTTTTTTTAATATATAAAGTATTCAGATTTTTTCTTTGCTACTTTGCAAGACTCTTACAAAACCAGCTGAATCACAGATCCATCATTTCCAGATCCAGGTTTTGTTTATGAAAAAATAAATAAATAAAAAAAATCCATATTCCTATGCTGAAGGTTCTAGAAGTAGCTTAGAGCGAAATGAAACATGTCAAAAGAGCTCAAGGTGGCAAAGAACTTAGGAATAGCTTCTATGTCTTCTTTTACATTCTTTACAGCCACGCTGGACTCTGGAAAAAAAAAAGCAGTATGTTCTGCTGCTCTGGGGGCAGCTGATTTATTATGATCTATAGTATTAGACGGAGACTTCAGATTAAAGTATTATGCCAAACGTTCTCCTTTGAAGCCAGTAAACTGACCCAGCTTCTCAACAGGCTACACGGCAAAAAGCCAGAAAACCCTTCAGAACAGCAGAAGGCAACAGATCCATAACACGATTTGGACCATGAACAAATGGACCACCCACATCTGTGCAGGAACTCATTCTGCACTTAACTTTTAAGGTGTCTGTCTTCTTTAGACGTGACTCATGCAAGTCGGAAAAGGGAAAAAAAAAAAGAAAAAAATAAAGAGTTATCCAGGGGATTACCCAATGCATGTAGCGATACTTCGACGACAGAAAGGGCAGGACCAAAACACACTTAAGCCCTTCAAGAGGAAACACTCAATGAGCTCACGTGTAACAAAAATGGCAGAAAAAAGCTTCTGCTGAAAGAGGTACGGAAAAGAATTTATGCTCGTAAAAAAAGCCCTATAATACAATATTCAGACCAATTCCAAAAGCTTGAGTGGAACATTGGCAATTGCATTTATTCTGAAAGGAATGTCTATGCACAACAACCCAGACACAGCACACATCCCACCCAGCCAGCCAGTCCTCTAAAAGGTGGGTGAAGTTGCACCTCATTTATCCCAACCATTTAGGGAAACATTGCATATCACCTCTATCACTCAACTGCGTGATTGCAATGTGTCCTCTTACCTTACCCTTATTTGCAAGAACTTCAGTCACCTCAAAGAAAGATGACAAAAAGCTCTGGTATTCAGCAGGTTTGAGATAGCAGAAATCCTTGTGGGTAGCAGGGCACCGTCTGAAAACCTGTTTTTTTTGTGGCATATTGTAAGAGGCTGAACAGAAATTTGCCTTTGTTAGCAGCTAGAAGGAAACTTCTCTATGAACCACAGCTCTCTGCCTACCGCATCACAGAATTGTCATGGTTGGAAAAGACCTCTGAGATCACAGAGTCCAACCACATACACACACACACACAACCCCTACAACCTTGGGCACTAGAGCANGACCATTTCCCCTGCTCCTGTCATTATTCCCTTGGGAGAAGAGGCCAACCCCCACCTCTCTACACCCTCCTGTCAGGGAGTTGGAGAGGGCAATGAGGTCTCCCCTCAGCCTCCTCTTCTCCAGGCTGAACACCCCCAACTCCCTCAGCCTCTCCTCACAAGACTTGTTCTCCAGACCCCTCACCAGCTTGGTGGCTCTCCTCTGGACACACTCCAGCACCTCAATGTCTTTCTTGTAGTGAGGGGCCCAGAACTGGACACAGCACTCGAGGTGAGGCCTCACCAGTGCCCAGTCCACAGGCACCATCACTGCCCTGCTCCTGCTGGCCACGCTGTTCCTGATACAAGCCAGGATGCCGTTGGCATCACCAGCCAGCCACACGGGTTTCACTTTGGCAACACCCAGTGCTAACTCTGAATGGTGGGATTCGAAACCAGAGGGCAGCACACAGCAGGAATATCCATCCCAGTCACATTTTTCCACCTTTTTATCCATGGAAATTCAATGACTAATTATTTTTGCAAATCAGAATTTACATCTCCAGACTAAAGGGCAATACAAGAAGTTTCCTTTGTCTTCTGTTTTCTCCTTCCCTTTCAGCACTTTCCCACCTTCACACCCAGCATATCAAGTCCTCGCTTTCTCCCAGAATAGCTTCAAGAACCGCAGCTTTTGCTTGCTTCTAGAAGCAGAGAGCTCTGAAGCTATACATATGTTTTGACATATGCACTCACTCTGTTAGAATATGTGGAAAGAGCTAAAGATGTTTTTGAACAGTAAGTAATAAAAGAGCCTTCTGGAAAGGGCCCAAAGTGCATCAGCAAAAACCCTGCAGCCAGAAACATCAGAAACACAATCTCTACAATTTAGTGGACATGAAAGGATGCTAAATATACTCAACAGAGCTGCTGTGACACAGCAGCTCAGACAGAACAGGCAGAAAGGCATAGAAGGTATGGCCCTTGATCTTCCATCCTCAGGAGCATAAACATCATCAAGGCCCAATTCAACTAAAAAGACTACAAAGTCATACGTGATCATCTGCAGAAACAAAGATGGTCTTTTTTGTTATCTTACTCTTCTTAGATGGAAAATAAAAGTTTCTTCATTGCTTATTATTTCTCCTGGTTTTTGTTTGTTTGGTTTTTTTAAAGATACCTCATTTAAAAGTTTCTCACTGTACCAAGAAAACCCTTAGGTTATCCAGCTGAGGGTTTTTTAATCCTTTTGCTCTATACGTATATTAAAAGGCTTTATATAAAATTAAAAAAAAGAGGGGGAGGAATCTTACACAAAAAATTGAGCCTACAGTTCATTACAAATAAGAGATTACCTCTCACTCTTACGCCTCTTCATAATAAATAGGTAACATTCATTGAGGTGGTCACGTCATTCAGGCATACCAGAAATCTCTTATGTGACGAAACCAGGTATTTTAAAAAGACAGAAAATAGGAAAAATTCTCAGGAGAAGAAATATACAGCAATTACAGCCAACCTAAACTTGGTATATACCTATACGTATAAATTTGGCATCCACCTGTCTAAGAGATCTCTCAATCTGCAATATTTCTAACTGCTCCAAAGTTAATCTTTTATCTTTTCTGTAGAAGTCTAAGTGCTAGAGGTTCTCAAACTCTTATCTAGTAAGAGCCAGCCTCAAGCTTCATATAAAGTACATTGACAGCGGGTGTTGTTAGAACGATGCGTCTACCTGAAGAAAACAAACAGCTTTTAAGATGTGATGCTTTTTCTAGGAAGTACTGACTCTCCTAGTGTACCTGCAAAGATCTACTTTTGAGTAGCTGGACAATTAGCGAACAGCTTTCTCCTCATTAAAAACCTACAAAAAAAACCAATAAGAAAAAAGTAAACCAACAACAACAACAAAATCCCACTGCTTTATTACGGATTGGATAGGGAAGGTGGTTCTGAGAATTGAAAGTTTTACAACCAAGGATATGGATGAAAACACAAATTAAGCCTTCGACAACTTACCCGGGGAGAGAGGGTGCCTTCAAGAGGGAGCGTTCCATAAAGCACGAATGTGAACAGCACAAAGGACAAGTTAATGGAACGCCTCCCCAAACCCACAAAATACAGGAGTGAAGACTCTTCCTCACTGAGCCTCGGGCCCTAACCTTAGTGCTTATTTTGGCATTCGGCAAGTTGAGGATAACCTAAACTTAGACAGATATATCTAAGTTAAACAACTTAGAAACATGCAAACAAGAAGAACACAACATCATTAGTGAAGCATGATCGTTGGGCTTTTCTAAAAATTATTATTTCATTTAATAAACTATGCTTGAAATATTAATCACAGTCAACTTCATGAAATTGATTTTAATTTTTTTTCCTAAGCTGACAGCAGCAGTCAGGCAAGGAAACTTGTAAATAAACAATGTTCACAAACATAACCTTATTTGAATAAGCAGAAAAAATTCTCTGCCTCTGCCATGAGCTTTATCTTATTCACTAGTAACAGGGAAGCCGTTCTTGCCCTGCTTTCCAACAGCACAAAAATGATGCAATAACTCTCAGTTTCAAAATGCTAAAGGAATAAGATAATCAACTACAGGCTTACTCATTAATTGTATCATCTTTTCTTTAACAGTTTATTAAAAAAGAGATACAGTGCCAAAGGTCGTCACACCGCACATTCAAAGTAGTGTCATTAAATAAGAATTGTCATTTTATGCAAAGGAAGGACAGTTTCTATCTGAGGCAACCCTATTTAATCTTTGGTTAAACGCCCTACTTTTTCATAAAATATTCACAGTACCTGGTTAGTGAGAAACGGAGAACGGCCTAACTTTACCCGATTAGCAACTGCAAAGCATGTCAGGACACAAATTTAGCCAGACAAAAATACTAAAGGGTATTAGATTCACAAAGGTTTCAGAGTCCTTTCAAACTATCAACGATGTTGTTCCTCTTATGAGGAAAGGCTGAGGGACTTGGGTCTTTTTAATCTGGAGAAGAGAAGGCTGAGGGGGGATCTGATCAACACCTACAAATACTTAAAGGGTGGGTGTCAGGAGGATGGGGCCATTTTTTTTTCAGTGATGCCCAGGCACAGGACAAGAGGGAATGGGCACAGACTTGAACATGAGAAGTTCCACCTAAACATGAGGAGGAACTTCTTCACTGTGAGGGTGGCAGAGCCCTGGAAGAGGCTGCCCAGAGAGGTGGTGGAGTCTCCTTCTCTGGAGATATTCAAACCCCACTTGGACACATTCCTGTGCAACCTGCTCTGGGTGGACCTGCTTTGGCAGGGGGTTGGACTAGATGGTCTCCAGAGGTCCCTTCCAACCCCATATCACTCCGTGATTCTATAGTGTCTTCCATCCTGAACTCCACTTCTAGTTGAAATGATATAAAACCATTTGTGCAGTTCAGTCCTTTTTGAGGCAAAAATGAAACAGCCTAAACGAGAAATGAGAACAGTAAGACATGTGGATGTGTTGGACCAAATACGCTCTACCATACCTACAGTATTACAGTATGACTGTGCAGTGAACATCAGCAACAGAGTCCTGCTGGATTTGACCCTTGGCTTTCCGAACAGTGGTGCAGAGCGATAAAATAACCTATAATAAAATGAACCCACATTTTGCACAACCTCGGGATTTTGCTTTTTCCTTGCTTTCCCCCACTTCAAACCTATGTTGCTTCTCCAGATGTCACATACCCATAGGTAACATAAAAAAGACCTTTCAGAAAACTCCAGTCTCAAGCATGACCGCAAGTACAAAGAAAAAGAAATTTAAAGATTTAGCCTGAAATACAACTGCCCTTTAGCATCAACATGAAGTTAGACAATCGCTTGCTAATATTTTAAAAGAATTCAATAAGCCCTGGCAATAAAAGCTGCAGAACTTAAAACCTTTGGTCTGACCGAGTGCTCCATTCCAGCACCTTCCTAAAACACTTGTAAGCTCTCTTCAACTGTGACTTCAAAATGGGACCTAGCTTATTTTATCCAACCCAATATCCTTCTCCTGACACAGGACAAAAGCAGATGCCCAAGAAAAAGCACATGAAAGTGCTTCCAACAGGGGCTGAACCAGATGACTTTGAGAGATTCCATCCGATCTGAACTATTCCATGATTCTGTAAAAAGGCATGGCAAGCAAGCAGTGATTTCCTTGAAATACCAGTTATCTCCCACAGTTTATGGTGCTAGTTAGAGATCTTCATTTTGACCTCTTAATGACATGTTCCTGTGAGAAGTTACAAACAGTAAACGAGAATGCAAGCATAGTCTTTAGTCAGGCCCTGATGCTATTAAACTCTAAATTTATTTCTCAAAAACCAAAGGCACTGACTCCAGCTTGTCACAAACTCTGACCAAGAAACGACCAGTTAACGTTTATCAGCGGGAGGGCTATTCTGGAGCCTTTTAAAAGATCTCTGTAGATGCACAGTCAGGAAACTGCAGGAGGCATGCAACAGGAGACCTCTTCATCCATCATTAGAGAATTGCTGACTTAAGTATGAGCCATTCAGCTTTTTCATGAGACAATTTCAGAATATGCCTGAGAATTAATCATTTGTAACAAAAATCAGGTTATTCCAAGAGAATACAAATCCAAATATGTTTGTTGCAACAGTTCAAAATCCTTCAATTTAGTGAAATGTTGGTCTGACTGGTGACAACCAGAAACTGGCCCAGGTTGCCCAGAGAAGCTGTGGCTGCCCCATCCCTGGAGGGGTTCAAGGCCAGGCTGGATGGGGCTTGGAGCAACCTGGTCTGGTGGGAGGTGTCCCTGCCCAGGGCAGGGGGTGGGAACTGGATGATCTTGAAGGTCCCTTCCAAATCTACCCATTCTATGATTCTATGGTTCTATAACCAGAGGTTTGGTAACAGGCATTTCCATCACAGAAGAACAGAATCACAGCACCATATCTTCCTGACACCCACCCTTGAAGTATTTGTAGGCGTTGATCAGATTCCCCCTCAGCCTTCTCTTCTCCAGACTAAAAAGACCCAAGTCCCTCAGCCTTTCCTTGTAAGGGAGATTCTCCAGGCCCCTCCTCATCTTTGTAGCCTCTGCTGTCCCCTCTCCAGCAGTTCCCTGTCCTTCTTGAACTGGGGAGCCCAGAACTGGTCCCAGTGCTCCAGATGGGGCCTCCCCAGGGCAGAGCAGAGGGGCAGGATGACCTCCCTCCACCTGCTGGTCACACTCTTCCTGATGCCCCCCAGGATGCCATTGGCCTTCTTGGCCACCAGGGCACATTGCTGGCTCATGGGCATCCTGTTGTCCACCAGGTCTCTTTCATTGATAATAATAATTTGATTATTATCAATTTCATTGATAATAATAAATGCACGTGTGCACAGAATTCCCTTTGGTGCTCCATGCCATTTGAACTTCAAGTGCCACCACCTACTTACCTCCTAACTGTATTTTTCAGTAGTTGTTTGTTGCACAGCTCTTTATTTTAACACAACACTCGTTAGCTGAAGTGCTCCACAGACATCCAACAACTGCTTTCAGATCCCTGTATGACTGTCTTTTTAACTAGCTGGGTACTAGAAAATGGACCCAGGTTTCAGGATTAGCCCATAAATTTGAAACTTAACATACAAAAATGACTTCAGTCTGCAAAATCGCTATTTTAAAAAGCACTGCTGTTTGCAGTTAGAGATGTCTCCTGGGAATGCTTCCGATTCTTTTCAAATAAGGAAGATGTCACCTTAGATAGAAAGCAGCACTGCTTCACGCATCACAAGGAGTAAAATACCAGAGCCAGATGTTGTTAGAACTGTCACTTGCTGTCCTTAGCCGGCCCGCATTTATTTGTGCCCTTCCGTTACGGCGCTTCTCGTTCTGCAGGAGACCAAGAGTTTAATTCCCTTAAATTGCAGACCATTTCTGCCCTTCTGGAGAAGCATCTGCCCCACGAAAACCACTCGTTTAGCCTTCACAGCAAAAGGCTCATGAACAGAAGTATCAGAACGGTGCACTTTGTGATAGCTTTGACACACTTGTAGTGTTGGTTATGTCAGCAGGATTTCTGGCTTAAGACCTCATTAATGATGGAAGTCAAAATTTCAGTGATACAAAACCAGAACTGCTTGCGAAATTAGGAAGTGAGAACCCTCCAAAAAGCTTTCACTTCAAGCTTAATAGAGGGAAGGAACTAGGAACTACGTGGAATGGCATCATTACACACTCAATACAGCTTACCTCAACCCTGACTGAAACTCAGCGCCATTCCAAGACGGAGCGCAAGAGTTCTTACGTTTGTGCTCTTGGTACGTGTAACGAAACTACCTACAGGGAAAATCTGGGATCAAAGTCAAGGCTGACAAGAACTCAAACAAAAAAACTAATTTGATGAGGCTGCTGAAGCTGTTTTTCTCACCTCCGACCACCGATAAGTCTAAATTTTCTGCCTTAAGTATTATATTATGGTAAATGACTAGAAGAAACATCAGGCTCCAACGCGAGAATAGAAGCGTGAAAAAATTCTTCTTAGATGATGTTAATTCTCTTAAATAAAAGAAATTCTAGACAAGAGTATGGTAAACTCCGATTTGTCAGTAAATGTGCTCAGAATCTCTACAGAAATGCATCCAAACCCCAAAACGAAACAGTTACATGCAACGCTACATACAGAAAAACACTGGAAAAAAACCCCAGAATTTAACAGTTTTCAATGGATGCACAGTAAAGATCTGAACTGACTACTGCAAAATCAGGCAGAGGGAAAACACGCATATTGAATCAGAAGAGTCACATTCAATGAGTCACTGTGGCCTTACTACAATTGTACATTTAGACCACAAATACCCCATCCAAGAATATCACTTTGGTTACAATATTAACCTTTTCATTCATGAAACTGGCAGCAGCAGGCGAGCCAAACGTTTTCAGCCAACAGGAAGAAAGATGCAGTTTTCAACTCATCCAGAATTTCTCTATACAAAAACCTGATTTCTACTTTGAATCTCACTCCGGGCTTGTAGCAAAGATGGTCCCCCGAAACAGTCCTGTAGTCAACTGGCACCTGAGGAACTGGAAACAGCAGTAGTGCGACTTCTAACAGGTTACTGCTTACCATCTAGCTCACACACACCCTACCAATGCACCATGAGGGCTCAGAACAAACTGTTGACTTTTGAGGACCGAATCAAAAACTCCTGTTGGCTACCTGATAACCAATTTAAGAACGTATCTATTAGTTAGGTACCTTCTCTAAGACGGGAAGTGAAGCTGGTGAGGGGTCTGGAGCACAAGTCTTGTGAGGAGAGGCTGAGGGAGCTGGGGGCGTTCAGCCTGGAGAAAAGGAGGCTGAGGGGAGACCTTCTGGCTCTCTCCAACTCCCTGAAAGGAGGGTGTAGCCAGGGGGGGTCGGTCTCTTCTCCCAAGTCCCAGGCGATGGGACAAGAGGAAATGGCCTCAAGTTACCCCAGGGGAGGTTCAGACTGGAGATCAGGGAAAATGTTTCCACAGAAGGGGTTCTTAAGCCTTGGACTGGGCTGCCCAGGGCAGTGGTTGAGGCCCCATCCCTGGAGGTATTCAAAAGCCAGGTTGACCTAGTGCTTAGAGACATGGTTTAGTGATGGTTTTGATCAGAGTGAGGTTGATGGTTGGGCTCGATGATCTGAAAGGTCCTTTCCAACCTGGACAATTCTATGATTCTATGATGTATTTATGTTCACACATTACATTAAACACCATTATGTCTGAGCATCTACAAAAGCATAACTAGAACATCATGCAGTGACTATTTTTATTCTATATATCAAACCCCCAGATTCATTCATTTTGGTTAAATCGCAACCTACAAACCTGTCACCAACAGGAACAAGGACCGGGTTCAAACGCTGATCTCCCCGTAATAAACAAGTGTACTGGAATATATGAAATACCGACAGAGTAACCGTGTTTGCGTCACATATTCCAGTATGTAAAATCAGCAAGGACATTTTTATTTAGAGACAAAATGAAAAACTGGTAAGCTAGGCTAAGAAAAAAGTACCTACAGCAAAAATATTTATGTAGTTAGAAACATAGCAAGTGACAACTGGCCTTGAGACAGCTAATAGCATGGCAGGATTAATTATTATGTAGGTAAGTAACGAAAAATTCCAAAAAGCTTAAAAAAAGAGAGAGACAGTGAGGAAGACACCTACACAATGCAGAGCTAAATTCCCTGAATCCATCTATTAGAGACCCAGTTTTAAATACAGTGAGAAGTAAAAGAATTCATACCACTTGTTATGAGACTGAAAAGGAAATTATATATGAAATAGAAAATAAGAAAAGGTTTCCAACCTAATCCTCCCTTGCTTAAAGAAATAAAAGCCAATTGGGTTACAGGCAGATTTTTGCCAAATTGTGGGTTCACATCCACACACTTAGGGAGAAGTCTCTTCCCTCAAAAACCTTTGCCAGAAAACAAAGAATTATAAAAGAGAAATTAGGCTCTGACAAAAATGCTGCCACACTAGAAACAGTTCAGTTTTGTTTCAATACAACCACCGGAGCTTTACAAAAATCTTTCCTTAATTTTTCAAAACAATATCTCAATATAATAATGCTTGGTACTTGAAGCTAGCCGTAAGAACTAAAGACCTGTATGGCAGCAAGCTTCCAGCAAGAGACACCATCATGAAGTTGGCTTCCATATAATCTACCCAGAAGCTTTGCATCCAAACAGTTAATAGAGAAAATAAATAATAATAAAAAAAGGCTCTTCAAAAGTTTTCCAGTAAGCACTACAATTCCAATTAATGTTGCAGTTGCGAACAATGAAAAAAATGTGAACTGAAGAGCAATCATTTTAAATACCAGCTTCACTTCTGGCCACCAGAGCCTTTACGCATCCTTTAGTATAAGTCTAAGCTCTTGCACAGTGACAGAAATGTTTAAAATGAGCCTTACAAAAATTAAGATAAAAAACTGTGGGGTTTTTTCGTATTGAGTGATTAAATATACACCGTAAAAAGTTTCTCTTCCTCCATCAGAGGAAATCTCTCTCCACCAGAGATATTTGCTTCTTTTCCACAGACAGATCTTCAGAGTTCATCTATCCTACCTTCTCAAAAAACACTTATTAACATCTTTCCACAGACAGGAATGATATGCTGTTGGGGAGGCATTACTCCATCAACAGAGGATTGCGTTATCTCTAGGAATACTCTGGCTCCATTCTGAGTTCCACCAGTTTTCTACTACTTTCATTTTGATCGCTGCCAATTCTCCTGCATTCCACATATTTTGCTCCAGCATCCCCATCCAGGTACATGTAACTATTAAGTTATCAATTTTAATACCCTGCAGACATCAGCGCTGGAACACATATCCACAGAACCACTACACAAAAAGCAGTAAACTTTCTTTGTCAAGGCTATAAAATTCCTCAAACTGCCTTTCTTATTTCTGTACTTCACTCAAACCTCATAACTCTGTCGACAGAACGCCTGCCTCTAAAAATAGCTCTTTCTTTTAGTTTTGTTTTTTGGGTTTTTTTTAAATCTAATTTCCTAAGGGAGCTACATCTGCTACACAACGGTTGAACCCAGAACCCAGACTACTACTTATCTTTATGGAAAAGTACCTGTGGCAATACCATTTTCTCCCCCTCTTTCTCCCCACCAGCTCCTGCTCAAGCCATAACCATCAGTGGGAGCTGTGATGAGTTGCACCTGGACTTTGGGGGATGGCTGGCAAAGCAGCCAAAACACTGTCTGGAGTGGGGACCTAGATGTTTTATTCCCATGGGAATATGACTATAGGTCAATTATCTCACTCTATAAATAATGGGCAGCCCCAGAGCCCTTTGAGCTCTCCTGCAGGGCAGCAGCCGCACGCCAGGATCTCCCGTTGAGTGGGGACGCTCACTTCAGGTTCTACTCCTCGAGGTTGAGAGATTCCTCGCCACAACAGCTTCTCAGTGAGTGACCAGTAGCATGCTAAACTTTGAAATCTCAGCTAAGTGATAAAAAGCGTTAATTGTGCATATATAATCACAAAATGACGATATAGGGTTGGAAAGGACCTCCGGAGAACATCTAGTCCAACCCCCTGCCAAAGCAGGTCCACCCAGAGCAGGTTGCACAGGAACATGTCCAGGTGGGTTTGGAATGTCTCCAGAGAAGGAGACTCCACCTCCCCGGGCAGCCTCTTCCAGGGCTCTGCCACCCTCACAGGAAAGAAGTTCCTCCTCATGTTGAGATGGAACTTCTTATGTTCAAGTTTGTGCCCATTTCCTCTTGTCCTGTCCCTGGGCACCACTGGAAAAAGACTGGCCCCATCCTCCTGACACCCACCCTTTGAGCATTTATAGGCATTGATCAGATCCCCCCTCAGCCTTCTCTTCTCCAGACTAAACAGACCCAAGTCCCTCAGCCTCTGCTCATAGGAGAGATGCTCCAGGC
>VXAK01009140.1:66364-80051 GCA_013399435.1 Arenaria interpres
CAGGACCCCCAGGTCTTTTTCCTCAGAGCTGCTCTCCAGCAGGTCACCCCCAACCTGTCCTGGTGCAGGGGGTTGTTCCTCCCCAGGTGCAGCACTCCTTCAGACATAAACCACTGACCAAGTCTGGGACTAGGATTGGATCCAGCTGCACCCAGACTCCTCTCTGGGAAGGAGTTTATAAAGCCAGGGGGTCCTTTCTGAACCTCATGACTTAAGGGGAGGGTCTCCCTGACAGTCTGTCTGACCCTGTCCTCTCTACAGTAAATAATCATAGAATCATAGAACTGTCCAGGCCGGAAGGGACCTCCAAAGGTCATCCAGTCCGACCCCCCCGCAGTCAGCAGGGACACCCCCAACTAGACCAGGTTGCCCAGGGCCTCGTCGAGCCTCACCTTGAGTATCTCCAGGGATGGGGCCTCAACCACCTCCCTGGGCAACCTGTTCCAGTGCTCCACCACCCTCACAGTAAAGAACCTTCTCCTGATCTCCAATCTAAACCTGCTCCCCTCCAGCTTAAAGCCATTGCCCCTCGTCCTGCCGCTACTGGCCTTTGTAAACAGGCTCTTCCCAGCCTTTCTGTAGGCTCCCTTCAGGTACTGGAAGGCATCAAGTGTACCTTACCATCAAATCTCATAAAACACTGTTGCATTTACTACTAATTTTGTTAAATCGCTGTTTCACCTTAATAAATAGTTCACAATTTCTCTCTTCAGAGTGAAGTGAATCGCTCCACCCGCAACTGTACCGGGGGAACGGAAAGCCTGCCGTCTGACCCGGCCCTGCCGCACGGGCCCTCAGGCGTCAGGCAGGCAGCTCCAAACAGGCAGCAGCCGGGGCGGTAGCACGGAATGCCTGACCGTTTTCAGAGGACAAGAGAATTAGAAGGGCTGAAGTATTTTGAAGACGTGAAGTTCCACGGGAAGAGGAGGCAGGACACAGTGAAGAAATAAAAAAGGCTTTGGTAGCTCTTTTCTGTAGTTTGTTTTTCCTTTTTCTAACAGAGGTATGCCAGTGTATAGCCCTGACTGTATACACAAGGAAGGGCTCCATGACCAAAAATATAACAATATATCCCAGGGAAGCTAAGAACTCAAGAGGCCAAAACTTACATTTATTTTTCCTCCAATAGGTTTAAAAGAAAGCACATTTTCAATTTCATAGAATTGTCCAGGTTGGAAGGGACCTTTCAGATCATCCAGTCCAACCATCAACCCAACTCTGATCAAAACCATCACTAAACCATGTCTCTAAGCACTAGGTAAACCTGGCTTTGCAATACCTCCAGGGATGGGGCCTCAACCACTGCCCTGGGCAGCCCAGTCCAAGGCTGTTATCAACCCTTTCCGTGGAAACATTTTTCCTAATCTCCAATCTGAACCTCCCCTGGGGCAACTTGAGGCCATTTCCTCTTGTCCCATCGCCTGGGACTTGGGAGAAGAGACCGACCCCCCCTGGCTACACCCTCCTTTCAGGGAGTTGGAGAGAGCCAGAAGGTCTCCCCTCAGCCTCCTTTTCTCCAGGTTGAACGCCCCCAGCTCCCTCAGCCTCTCCTCACAAGACTTGTGCTCCAGACCCCTCACCAGCTTTGTCATAGGCTTAATGATTTTGTTCCTGGCTTTAAAACTGGGGGGAAGATATCAGACTAGCAAAGAACAAGTAGCTGTGAGCATCTGAGGCTCTTGGTATCACTGGCTGGCTTGATAAATAAACTGCCCCAGAAAGTGAACAAATGAAAGGGGTAATTCTAATCAGGACACGATCCATCACTAGAAGATTCCAGTATTAAACCAGTTCAAGTTTTTTTTTTCAGTGAACAAGAAAAACATTTTAAAATGAGTGCGCTTTCTCTTTAACGTAACTTCAAGTCTTGCAAAATACAGCCCTGTCCTTCGCATCCTGCCAAAAAGCCATGTTTAAACCCAAACATTTGAGTGTGCATATAATTACAAATGAAACACTATGCCAATACTGTATGACATCTTCCTTGAAGCTGTCATCTCCAGGTGACCTACAACACTAAAGCGACAATTAGAAAACAAAACAGACAACTCAATGTAAGAGAGGTTTCAAAACAGCTTTCAGAGTCAGAGCTACCAAACAGTTGTTCAAGAAATTGGAACCCTGAAGA
This sequence comes from Arenaria interpres, assembly GCA_013399435.1. NCBI lineage: Eukaryota > Metazoa > Chordata > Aves > Charadriiformes > Scolopacidae > Arenaria > Arenaria interpres. Next base: position 68,493 of record VXAK01009140.1, read on the forward strand.
AAGATCCCCTGGAAAAATCACTTGACTCGAACAGTGTTCTGCACTTTGCAAATCAGATGATTTTTAAAAAAATAAAATCGAAGAGTCCAACCTTTACTAAGGCTCATGAAGCCTGAACACCTTCAAATATGTAGCTCTAGGAAAAGCCACCCCAGATTATTCTTAAGTACGTAAAGTCTGTAAGAGAGAAGAATTTTTTTAAAGTAATGACTCTGGAGCTACTTGTGTGTTGATTGAAATGTTACCAGCGCAATTTCAACACAAGAACAAAAGAGGGATTTCCTGATTCAGTGTTTAGAAAAAAGACACACTGAAAAGCAACTGCTTGTCTACACCCTCATCACGCTGAAACAAAACCACACGCCCACTACTTAAGCAAATGTAATTATATTAATAAACAGACATAACTACAATTGCACCATTAAGGTTGTCTTTAACTGGGAGCTACTAGCCATGGTAGTATTACTTCTGGAAGTTTTCTTTTCTTAAGCACATACTCCAAAAAAACCTATCCAACAGAGAAATACAGAGAATACACTTTGGATTTCAACCAGACCAAAGCTTTATGTCAAGTTCTCAAGCGTTTCAACAACTGTCTTACACTGGAAGAGATTACACAAGGTTATGAAGGAAGCAGCCTCCCAAGGGAAACTTGACATTTTTTGCACTGGCAAGCTTTATTATTTCAGATGTAGGATTAGTTGCTTTAAACCACTATTTAAATGTCTTATTTTGAAAGGATCGAGAATGAAGCTCAGTTTAATGCGTATTTCTGCCTACTTTATGTCTTATCCTCAGAGGAGGTGCTTGTTAAGTTTTCTTCTATAAAACCAAGCCATTTCAGTCGTAGCGCGATTTAAACTACTGATGAGCCTTTTTGAATATGACTCGTATGAAATTCACTGTCTCATGAAGATTTTAAAGACAAATCCACGTCCAATGACAACTGATCAATAAGGAAAACAAAAAGGGCTATTTCAGTCTTCAGTTATCTTAAGAAAAGTTCAGCAATGCTAGCAAACGAATCAATACGACTTAGAGAAAACATAAATACAATTAATGAGATAGAAACACTGAAATATTTATTACGGCTAAATATTATAGAATAATCCCACTTCCCATTAAGGTTAACTTTCCGATCATTCTTAAAACATTACATATGAAGAGAATACTTTCAGATCAAGTTTTTATATGTGTGTAGCTCATAAACAGTTCACCCTTCATTTACAATTAATTTAAATGCTAATTTCCAGGTGTTCCAGCAACTATATTTAGCAAAAAGACTTCATTAGCATTATGAGCCTCAAGTAAAGGAATCTTACTGAGTCCTAACTCCAAGAGAAAGTCAGAAGACAGAGTGCCACCCACAGAGTTGAAATGAAGCCACTTCCAGATCAATGCCCCCATCCAGCTTAGATCAGCTCAGACAAGGAGCATCTCTTTCCTGAACCTGCTCCAGAAACCATGCTCTACACTATTCAAACAACGAATTTAAAAGCCCTCTCTCCAACTTCACTGGCTCAACAGAAGTTCGACAAGCCACCACAAAGTGCTATGGGCAGCCCCATCATCTCCAGGGAGATGACAGGAACTCAGCAGCCTGGGGAATATGCGTTTTACGGAGTACATCCACGCTTCATGGACAAGAAAGGTTCTGTAGAAGTGACCCAACTCCCTGCAAAAATTCTTAGTGGAAACCATCTCAGCTCTGTTGGATGCTGTACTTATAACCTCCTCGGTGACAAGTATCTTACATAGTATCTTACCCCACCTTCTGGATGCGGGGAAGGCTGTGGACATTGTCTACCTGGACTTCAGTAAGGCCTTTGACACCGTCCCTCACAGCATTCTCCTGGAGAAGCTGGTGAATCATGGCATAGACAAGTGTACTCTTCACTGGGTAAAAAATTGGCACATTGAAGGACAACGTCCTAAAAAAAGGACATAGAAGTACTGGAGTGTGTCCAGAGGAGAGCCACCAAGCTGGTGAGGGGTCTGGAGAACAAGTCCTACAAGGAGAGGCTGAGGGAACTGGCTGGGCTGGGCATGTTTAGTCTGGAGAAGAGGAGGCTGAGAGGAGACCTCATTGCCCTCTCCAACTCCCTGACAGGAGGGTGTAGAGAGGTGGGGGTTGGCCTCTTCTCCCAAGGGAATAATGACAGGAGCAGGGGAAATGGTCTGAAGTTGGGGCAGGGGAGGTTGAGATCAGATATTAGGAAGAATGACTTTCCTGAGAGGGTGGTCAGGCCCTGGAAGGGCCTGCCCAGGGAGGTGGTGGAGTCACCATCCCTGGAGGGATTTAAAAAACGTGTAGACGTGGCTCTTCAGGGCCTGCTCTAGTGCCCAAGGTTGTAGGGGGTGTGTGGGGGTGGGGGTGTGTGTGTGTGTGTGTGTGTGTCTGTGTGTGTGGTTGGACTCTGTGATCTCAGAGGTCCTTTCCAACCATGACGATCCGTGATAGTTAACAACATTAAAAAATTCTTTCTGCAACAGTTAGTACAGCTGTACAACGTGCTGGCAAGTCCCCCCCTAAAATGCCGATCCAGCAACTTTATATACTACACATTTCAAGACAAAGAAGCCAGATATTACCCTATGGACATCTACGAAGTTGAATTCTAACTCCAGACTAAATGGACAACAGGAAAATAGTTTCTATGCAAATGCATTAGCTGCAACATCAAGTCTCACAGAAACCTGAAAATAGCTGGACGCAAAGATCACAGATCCCAAACATGGTTTGTTTTCTTCCACGTGCCTGTTTAGCAGCCACAAGCATTGGGTTTTTTCTCATTTTTGATTTCAGAACAAACAGGCAACATACTGACACCGAAGTACCTCTAAATAAAGCACAGCCAGCAGACTAGTTACTGTCCAATCTACAGTAAAAGCCACACGGGATTCTTGGGAGTAGGAAGAGCAAGAGAGTATTTTAGATTCTCTCCAAGAGATGATATATATTCTTATATATACCCCCCATAAGAGTATTCTTATTCAGACAACACTGACCATATACAGTGGTCACTACATTCTAAAACTTTCAGGTTTTAGTAAGTATAGATAATTTCATTTACTACTCCAGAACTGTAGAATGTCAACTAGAGATCTCAAACCAAGTCAGAGTACACTTTCTCAAAGGATGAATGCAGCAATAAATCATGAGAAGTCTAAGAATCTAATTGCACATTACAGTGTTTACCAACAGAAGTGAGCAGTAATACACTATTTCATCTTCCTCTTTAAAATAGATACACTTTTTCAGGACATACTATTACGGGACATCACTGAAACATCCCCCACAACCCTTCCCCAGATGTTCGAGTACTAAAAGATCAGCCATCGTTTTGTTTAGACACTCACTTTCAAGTATCTGATTTCTATAGTTGGGGGTTGGAAGGAGAGAATTAGATGCATTTGTAAGTCTCAGTAGTATTTAGTAGTAAGTACAAAAATATTAAAAGTAAAACTAGTAACAAAATTTTCATATCAACATCTCATTTTCAATCTCATTTTGGACCAACCTTTCTTCTCAACAGCCACAATTTTCTACAGTTCTCCTAAGTGCAAACACTGTGCTATAGGCACTGTATTATTAGAGTGTGCTATAGGCAAAAGTAAAAACACCAAGGTAATTTTACATACTTTCTCCAGTTTTAATACTGCATCTGCTACCTGTGCTTTAAGTGACTTGCTTTGTGCGAGAATTAAACTTCAAAGTACAGATTATACCCCTTTCCGGAGTACTACATGAAGACAGTTCCCTCCCTCCCCCCCTTTTTCCTGTAGATAGCAGAAAAGCATATTTTATTTAATATTTCAGGTTAAGAGTTTTGCACGGAATAATGAATTATGTACTTGGATGTTAGACTACAAAGGAACCTGGAATCAAGTTCCAAAAGAAAAAAAAGCAACCCTCAAATTTTGAAATTTTAACTGTTTGTAATCAAAAGAAAGCTGTAAGCGATCCACAAGGAGTTTTCACCAATTTGACCTTGATTTCTAACTCTGTCACTAGTACTATTATGCAACACGCTACACGTCCATAACGACTGCACAAGATACCCACTGTATTGATGACAAAACATCAAAGCATTATCAAGCCAGCCAAATAACAAACCATAAAGGCAGACATCAACAAGGAGACAGCTGGCTATTACAAAATATTTCTTTATTATTATTTTAACCATTAGCGTGTCAAAACTGAGTAACGTATCCAGCCCATGGCAGTTCCACACAAATGTACTCAGCTATAATAACAGCCTACTGTCACACTAACTCAAAAGATGAGGGGAAGAGGCAAGAAAATCGGGTGTCCTAGGAGGAGAGCGAGGAACCGTTATGCATGGCATTATTCACTATAGCTTCCCACTCTCTGCAGTCCATAGGGAAAGCACTGTTGACATTTGGGTTTTCTTTGCAACTCTACAAACGAGAAAGGTCTGTTCAAATGAAAGCTTTGATTTTGTAGCACAGTTTTGTGGCCACAGAAGTATAGGATATACAGGATGCTGCCGCCCGCTTATGTGCGAGGAAAGATTCCAACTTTACTTTTGGATCCTCAGTTTACTGTGTCGCACTCAACTGTAAAAGCAGTTCAATTTTTTTTATTCAAATGAAAATCCAAGTTCGAATTACGTGTACTGATATGATACTCGCAAGTCACACTTCAGACTAGATGCACACCAAACTTTTTTCTTAGACCCTACAGTCTAGAAGAGGAAGATCCATATATTCTCAGGAGATTGTGCAAAACGTATTTACATCATTTTAAGAACCAGGTCAATATGCTTCGAAGGATCGCCACTCAAAACAGAAAAAGAAACTTACCTACTACCATGAGTGTGAATTCAAATCCTCTCTTCACAGACTTCCGGTAAACCTGATTTGGAAGATTTGCAAACCCCACATATCCTTCAAGGTTCTTCTGTTGCTAATACAAGAGCAAGAAAAAAAAAAACAACATTAAAAGAAAAACTTGTAACTTCTTTTTTTGCTTGTATGTTTTTTTTAGTTATTTAAATGTTCACTTCATTTTCGCATCAGTAGAAAGGTGCTACCTACCCAACCTCTCAATAACCTAAGCTGCCTAAATCAAAGACAGAGCAATGAACTGCAACAATAAATGAGAAAAATCGATTTATTTATTTTTTGACTGGATAGTACAGCTAACTTTCTGTGCCGGGGTTTTTGCTAACAGTATTTTGAGCAACTGCAATTACCACATTACGACTGTGCAAGCATCAGAGCGTACAAGCGCAAACAGATTAAAACATGATCAACTATGTTTTGATGCCCATTTGAAAGGCAGGCAAGTAGCATCAGCGCAGCTCTCCTGTACTCCCAAGAGTCAGGAGGATACTGCCCCAACACGATGGGGACTAACCTGACACCCTCTACCTCTGGGTCACCCAGCTGGAGGACTTCATGTTAAATCTAGATCTACACTAACACAGCATGCATTGCAACAAACCCTCCATCAAGGCGAAACTTCAGTTGCCTCATACTGTGAAGAACTTCCTCAAAAATACTGTCTGCTATGAAAGGAGATGAGAATTCTGGATATCAGCCATTACTACTTCTTACCACATTAATGAGAACGTTGAAGACACTTAAAATGCCTCTTCCTCCCTGCACTAGACCCAGCGATCCTCCAGAGATCATAGAATTGTCTAGGTTGGAAGGGACCCTTAAGATCATCTAGTCCAACCATCGATCAGATCAGCTGTGCCACTTTTAAACTGCTCTTCCAGTAGAACCCTAGAAATGTGTTTGATATCACAGCAGGTCTGAGTATTGTGTCTTATGAGACAAGACAATTTAGTTCTTTTACAGAGAATCTGAAAATCTTTTCAGAAAAGACTGGCTACTTAAACAACATGAGGTACCGTTTCTCATGAAGCAGTAACTTCAGGCTTTATATCCATCCAAAGTTGAGAGGATATGATTTGATACTACCTCAATTTCAGGGCTTAAAAGAGTTATGGACATCCACAGAGCTAAAGCGCTGCCTACAAGTTTAAATTCCCCTCCCTAAGATCATCTTCAAGAGGATGGAGCAATTCTGAGAAATAATTAGGAAAAAAAACCCCTGTTCTACTTCAGGCACTATTATCTCAGAACTTCTCTACATGGGATAGAGCATGGCAAATTTAAGTTTGGTATGTGCTTGACTTATGCTTATTTAGAAGGTTTTTTCTAAAATTGCCAGAATAAACTTATTACACTAATAACTCCTAGAGTTTAAAAAAATATATATTTTTTTAATTAAAGCAAACATTCCTTGAAACAATAAAAAAACCACTATCCCTTTTAAAGCACTGAATGCAAGAAGGACTGGCTTCTCTGTAATCTGACAGCACCAGTCAATGAACTGACTGCTTTAAGTCACCGATATCTGCCTTTGGCGAACAAACCATTACTCTCAAGCAACGCTACACCACTCCAAAGTGGTGTCACCATCAAATTTAACTAAGTCTGAGAAGCCCAAACTTAGCAGTAGTATGTTGAAAAAGACAGATTTAATCCTAGCACAAATTTGTACCAGCTCTCATTTAATGGTTAACACAACACATCAATTCTCCTTCAAGTTTATAAAAAGGCAGTATCTTTGAACTCATTAACTCACAGAACAAGAGAGGAACATCTAGTGGCAGCAAGCCAAAGCTAGGTGTTATAGTTTCAATACACACAATGCAACAAATGTTATTACTTCTCTAAACGTAGGAACGTTTGCCTTGTGTCATCAAGAAACTCTTTTTTTTTTTTTTAAGATGCTTTTTGTTTCAAGGCAGCTTTTGGTGCGGCAATAGTCTCATCTGTAAGGTTTCAAAAGATTAAAAAAAAAAAATCAGGCAGGAATTTAAAAATCCAAAGACTGTTTTACTTTTCAAATCTATTACTACAACTGCTACAACTATGCAAGGAATAAAATCTGTCAAAATCTGAAACTCTGAGTAGGAGCCAATGCTTCAGATATGTTACATGACATGCAGATGGGTGCTCTTTATGGTATTAAAGAGTTTCTTAACAGTGTAGGTCCTTAATAACTATTAAGGATCTGCAACTGCTATCCATTCTCCCAGATGGAGTACCTAATCACAGTCAGACACTCCTTATAGTTCTACTTGTCAACCACCTGCATCTTTTAATGCCTACACATCTTTTAATGTATGTAATGCTTACCAGAAACAACTCAGCCCCTCATCAAACCTAGGCAATACTTCTTTTGCTTAAAAGAATGAGTTTACATAGAATTCTTGTTTTAAATTATTTTTATATCTCTTCCCCTTCACATAATAGCTTCACCTTGAGGATAGCATTCTTAAAGTTCTTAGTAGCAAAACTGAGTATGAAACACTAAACAAGAGTAGACAACTTTTGGGTCATTTGTTCTGTTAAGCAGGTCTACGGCGTTTACACCCGCAATTTTAGATAATGAAATACAAATGTTACTAACCAGAAAGATGTATGAAGCGTTACACACTGACATTAATGCTGTATTTAATGTGAGCATTTATACTATGTAGGGAAAAGCCTTTTAAATAAAGTGAAGTCAAATGCCAGATTCAAATTTCTGGTATACCAATCAAAATTGAAACTGTCAACGTACTGGTTTTTAAATGGTTGTAGTTGTTCATAACTTGCTACTTCAAAACAAACTAGGAATTGGGTTTCTTAAATCCCTGCAACAGCTTTTAGAAGAAGTTACTACTTTTTTTTGTTGAAGCATTGACTTCCACTGTATGGATGACTGTGCCAGGTGAAATCTCATGTTTCTAATACTTACAGTGGCTTCCCTTTACATGTTTTCCCTTCCTGATTTTCAACCAGCTCAGTTTCAGTTCACCAACTAAAACCCTAATGCTTCTTCTCTTTCCACAATAACTGTAACGCATCATTACCAATGTAATACTTACAGCTACTTTGTAAACAACATATTTCCATCATTTCCAGTGTTGAAGATGTCGACAGAATACAGCCAAAAGCAGTCCAGTGAAAGGATGAATTTGAACCATTGTAGGAACGAGTTGGCGCAGGTGCAGCAGCAATCCAGGAAGCGAAACAGGGGTGGCGTGAGGAGAGAAAGAAAAGGAAAGAAAAAGTTACTTACATTTGACCGACAAAGTTACACACAACGCTTAGCACCCAGGGTTTCATGCAACCTCCATTTACTTTTACACGTGTGACAGCTTCATTTCATGGTAATACACCACATGACCTCCACAACAGCTCACGATCGATACGGTTAGTCATTCAATAGTTTGTTTTACCCTAGTTATTCAGTGTGCTTTTTGCTTACCATATGCTATCTGAACCTGTAACAGGGCCGAGTGTATTTATTTTCTTCAGAGGCGCTCAGCAGAACGTGCAATCCCATTTCACCACTCTACCGCACAATGTTTTTATTTTACAGTGGAAAAGGTACAAAGATCAAAGCCATCATCATCATCAACGTCTCTTAGGATTTTGTATTTCTATGTCACTTTATACATTCAGTGAAGAGTGTCAATTCACTTCGTTTGCTGTACTGAGCATTAGAGCACCGCTGCAAATTTGGGCGGAACATTCACAGTCGAACAGCCAGAAAATAAAGAACAACGTAGAGGGCCACAAGTTAAGTGGCTGTTCAGCATCACCTAACTCTGTGGATGACAAGAGACCTACGCTAGCTCTCCAACGTGGCACTGAAAATACTTGAACTACAAACCCATATCACAAAGATGACCCTCTAAATTTCTGTCTTCCACTAAACACCTTCTCATGCTTGAGTATTTCAAGATACCAACGCAGAAAAAAAAAAAAAAGGAAAAAAAAGTCATGTCAACATCTCAATACCAAGTTCTAGGCCAGCAGTCATGACGCTTCTGCACCCTAACATCTAATTTTTTTAATGAATCCCATACTCCCAGAGGCTCAGAGCCTACTTTTAGAAAGTTTACACTGCAGTTCAAAGCGGCACAGGGGTCCCCTTCTCCTTTTCTACCTAATGGGATGTGACCCTTCTGTTTTTACAGTCCCCCTCATGTTCTATCAGTGTCCGGAGCCGTAACAATTCAGCACACCAGGTATTTCGCTGCTGCACTTCTCCGAGAGGATAAAAAAAAGCAAAACACTGTCTCTTAGTCCCCATCCCTCTCTGTGTCCCGCAGAGAGGTAGCACAAGACGCTCCACGCAGCTTTGGGAGGAGGATGGATGCATGTACAACAGAAGCGGAGCAGGCTGTACAGGCTGGGATACAAGTAATCCTGCAGATCCAAAGTTTTTTGGTACCAGCCACCTGAACCACTCTATTATATCATTTATCACGTTGCACATCGCGACTTTCAACTTCAAAACAAGGCAGCATTCTCAAGCGCAGACGACTTCTACATCAGTTCCCAAAGCGCACAGGAGGGCCTGGCTCCCTACTCAAAAGCAGTATCATTAAACAGTGTGCTTTTAAAACCATCATCCAGCAAGAACAGCCACACAGGTCAGACCAAAGTCCCTGCCTTCAATGTTGGCCAAAAACACACACCTAAGGGAGCGCGTACAACCGAGGAAACAGATGGCAGTATTTTTCTAAACACCTCTGCAGCCACCAAAAATCTACATCTCGAGTATTTGGTAAGACGGGGGCCTTTTTCCACTTAAATAGCATTTGATTGATTTCTCTTCTCTGCACTCAAACACTCTTCTTATCATCACATAAACAGAGACTCCACAAAAGCCCCTGTACGAAGGGCCCCCTCTGATTACCCGAACGTTGTTAAAGTGGGGACACCGTCATTTCGAAATCACCGCCTATTAGCTTAATCGCTGCACAGTACTACCCATCTTGGAAAATAGCTTTAATAACCCAGCATCCTTCATTGAGAAGAAGTCGTTTCATACCTCTGATAGCCTCCGCTGCTCTTCTGTAACACTATTCTAGCTCCGTACTGGTTTGGAAGAGGCCGAGGTGAGAGCTACATCCAGCGTCCAAGAGGCAAACCAGTCACAGATCCACAGCCCGACCTGTTGTTCTCTGATCCTTTCCTACCAATTTCCAACGTGCAATCTGCTTTTTTGGCTACTGCTGAGGACTGAGCTGATGATACAGTCCACTGTACATGGACCCAAGACCTTGCTCCTGAGCTTACACCGATGTTCACAGCCTATCAATGACCACACAGCACAAAAGCAGACTGTGTATTTATCACTTCACCCACCCTGCATTTCAGCTACCATTTTTTATCAAGTTTTCTCGAATTTTAAAGCCCTTGTAGCTGTCCATCATAGAATCGTCTAGGTTGGAAGCGACCTTAAAGATCATCTAGTCCAACCATCAACCTCTGACAAAAAAATAAATAATAATAAAAAAAAAAAATCAATAAACCATATTCCTGAGGACCATGTCAACCCGTCTTTTGAACATCTCCAGGGGTGGTGCCTCAACCACCTCCCTGGGCAGCCTATTCCAATGCTGGATAACGCTTTCCATGAAGAAATGTTTCCTAATATCCAATCTAAACCTCCCCTGGCACAACTTGAGGCCATTTCCCCTTGTCCTATCTCCTGTGACATGGAAGATGAGACCAACCCCCGCTTCTCTACACCCTCCCTTCAGGTAGTTATAGAGCGAGATAAGGTCTCCCCTCAGCCTCCTCTTCTTCAGACTGAACACCCCCAGCTCCCTCAGCCTCTCCTCACAAGACTTGTGCTCCAGACCCCTCACCAGCTCCATTGCCCTTCTCTGGACCCGCTCCAGCCCCTCAACGTCTTTTTTTGTGGGAAGGGGCCCAAAACTGGACACAGCCCTCGAGGTGGGGCCTCACCAGTGCCCAGTCCAGGGGGACCATCACCTCTCGGGTCCTACTCACCACTGCTTTAATAGCACAGATGGAGGCAAGCCATACAAACAATTATCAGTTTGGCCTTAACTGACTTCTCGTGCATCCACTCGGTGCACTCAATGTTACTTTGATGTAGGTCTCCCCCAAGCAAAATGTCAAAGTCCATGTAAACTGGCTGCAGAGCTGGTGCTTTTAGATCCATCATCTGAACCAGTAGATTAATAGCCAGCAGCTATTAACTGCTGTAACTGTGAGTAAGCTGCTGTAACTACTTAAACGAATGAAGAAAGAGAAAGGAGGCACCATCAGTGGCTTTTCAAGGAGCTTTAAGGAAGAACACTGACAATAAAAAATGCTCTTCTCCTCAGTTTCTATCAAGTCAGTCTATCATCTTTGTTATTGCCCACACACCATAATTTACATCTCTCCTTTATTCTGTGCTGTGTCCAGGAATGACAGACCTAAATTCATTCTTCAGGTACTACCATCTGGGCCTAAAGATGACAGTCTCCGGCATAAGGTCCGTTGGCTGACAAAGCAAGTACACCATAACCCTCTTCATAAGAGGGGATGCAAATCCAATGTGAGCTAAAGCCACTTTTTGCCTCTACTCCACGCAACTTGAGAGCTCAGCTCACACTCCCCACAGTTAAGCACAGCCCTAGTGCACTGGTAGCACCCAGCAACCTGTTACATGCTGGAGAGCAGCTCTGAGGAAAAAGACCTGGGAGTCCTGGTGGACAA
>VXAK01009140.1:80219-90323 GCA_013399435.1 Arenaria interpres
CGTTCCTGTGGGACCTGCTCTGGGTGGACCTGCTTTGGCAGGGGGTTGGACTGGATGATCCCCAGAGGTCCCTTCCAACCCCACATCTTTCTGTGATTCTGTGGTAAACCTTTGCTTGTCTGTTAAAAAGAAATTTGCCAGCCCTCAGAGCCAGCGTACAACAAAGGCATGGCTGAGCAAACTGTGCATGGAGCCCGGCAGCTACACAAACGCAGCCAGTGCTGCAATTCTTACAGCAGCCGAAGAGGTGCAAGAAAGCAGACAACTACAGAATAATGAAGTCAGTTTATAGTCAGAAAAGCAAAACTAACTATAGATTGATGGGGAGAAGGAGGAAAAAAGGTTGTCAAGCTACCAAAGTAGGACTGTGTAACTACAGCAAAAGTGTTCTGCCCGTGATGACTCTACAAAGCATTAAGGTCATCTCCCGTATCGACAGTTTTTATGTAATAGTTCATCCTTCACTAGAATTAACTAGACAACTAATTCCTTGAAGAAAAAGTAAGCCTTTTTTGTGCATTTTAAATACAATTTAAAACTCCAGGAATACAATTTTATGGGTTCTTGTTCTTTTTCTGCATTTTTTTTTTTCTTTTATTTTGGCTCTAAGCAAGCCTTGGTCTGCCCGCGGAAAGCGGCGGGGGGCAAACCACCATCACAGAGCAACTTGCATCTAACTGAAACGACCAACTCGAAATCAAATTTGACAGTAAAGTGACCAATTATCTTCCACTCCATAAAGCAGGGGCCAAAACGACTACAGCAAGAAATGGCACAGAAGGTAGGGAAGCCTACAGAAAGAGGCCACCAAAAGAGCAGCCGGGGAATTCGCGTCAGGAACATCAGCAGATAAGATACACCAAGTGAGGTGTGGTTGATGCTCAATCAACCGCCTTCCTTCCACCACCCCTCCTCCTCAGTTTTGGTATCATTGAATGTTTATTCCAAGACAAACACCACAAACGCTGAGACAAGGGTTGAAGACGAAAGATGCAAAGGAAAAATATTTGGGAAAAAAGCTAGGAAAGATTCCTTGATACAAAGCCTCCAAGGAAAAGCAAAAAAAAAACCCAACCAAGCAAAAAAACCCCAAACACACAAAACTAACCCAAACAAACTTTTAAAAGTATCTGTATTGCGTTTAATATTTAACATGTCTCTTGCCTATTTAGTTTCCCAAATAGATGTAAATAAAAGATTTTAAAGTAATTTTTAAAAAAAGAAACTGATGGGAACTTTCGGGCAGTTTTATCTCACACTGCTTTTGTCTCCTATGAAATCAACTAAATCCCAGGTTTGAAAAGAGCCATTTTTAAGGAACTAGAAATTCTCCACAAAGTAGATTAGTCCCTCAACCTAGAGACCACTTCAAGAGTCTTACTCAGCACCGGAAACATAGTGTGAAGCAGCAACAAAGCACAGTAAGTATTAAGAAATACACTGAAGTCTCATGCTATGATGTATCATTTAGTTCCTTTGCCATTTCCTTTTAATCTAAGTTACTGCCGAGCATTTTGCGGTTCCCTCGGGTTCACCTTAACATTGCATTTGCCTTCAAAGTTTGCACAGCGGTCAGTTAACACGAAGCTGATAAATTAGGGTTTAGACCAATTAAAAAAAACAAAACAAAATAAAAAAACAAACCCAACTAATTCCCTCCCTCTCCCACCCCAAATTCTAGATGAAGCAGCAGCAATAGCAAGGCCATGACGCAAGCCCCTGAAGGGCTTACTCTCCTATCTAGTAAGATTTCTTGATCATGTAGGTGCAGAAATGCTAATGAGGAGTGAGTCATTCCCGCAGAAATACTCAAGTATGTTCAACACACTCTAAGTGAAGTGTGTTCCCCTTAAAATCATGAAAGAAATTACAGTATTTCACCTCTGGCGCTGCTGTTTAAACGAGAATTCATCACGTTAAGTAACTAGGGTGAAGGGCTTTTAGCACACATTTCTGTAGGGTGGACACAACTCCTTCCCGTATGGAAGACATGTGTTTTTCTGTATAATCTCTTATTTTCCTACACTAGTTTCTGTGCTGAACACCTCAAGCTCCGACTTACAGAATCCTTCAGAAGCCCTGTATGTTTCATCAAGAAAGACATTTTAAGAGACATGTCCCTGTCACTTGTCTTTTAAGGCTGACTGTATTTTTGTGCCGGTTCTGGTTTACTTCAATCTGGGACACCACCCCAAAACAGTGAAACCCAAGTTCTTCTGAAAGCACAGATCCTTTTGTCTCAGCCAAGTCATTTCTTTAGTCTCAATATATATTTTAATTTTTATCTCTCACCATTAACAAGCTGTTACCAACTAATCATTTAAAACAGATTTTGATGAAAAAAAGCATAGTGGTAGTACAAAGTTAAGATACTGTATTTTTTTATCACTTGCATATTTTAATGACAGTAAAAGACAGAAGTTAAGACTTTTAATTATAAACTGAATTTTCAGGATACTCCAAAATCATGTTTATTTTTATGTTTCAATACTTCCACTACAAGGTTCACCAGACACTACCAGAAGTCCATAGTAATTATTAAATTACTAATACTTAGAGGATTTGTTTTTAACTATTTCCACATTGTCTGAGGAGTTCTGCATTTATAATATAAAGAACCCCAATGAGACAAAGAAAATAAATAAAAAAAAAAAAGAGACGCAGATGTTATTTTAAAGAATTATGCCAACTAAGAAAACCTCTCCATGTGTTAAACTTACCTGTTTTGAAACACAGCTGGCTGGCTGCATGGTTTTTAATTGTCTTTATTTTTAAGCTAGAGAGATACCACAGAAAGATAGCTCCCATTATAATTACCGTGTAAGGAAGATACTAAGTAAAACTGAAGATTGTTTCCCTGAGGGCTGTAATGGTAACAGATAGAAAAGAACTGGCCATATTGATAAAAAAAATGTATCATCCGAGTTTAATATTATTACAGTTTAAAATTGGTATAATTACCATCCCTTTCTAGTAGAAGTTGGCAGTTAGAAACGTTAAGTTTTGGGTGCATTTGTCCCATGTCAAATAATTCATTTTTAACTTGGCATTTATTGCAGGTTTTTTCAAAGAGGAAGGCAACCCATCTGAGAGCACCCAGAGCACAAGCAGTCTAATTGCCTTGGATGACAAAACTGAAGACTCTGCGGACCGAACCCACAGCTCGACAACGAACCATCCTGGTGATCAACAGCACCCAACCTGTCACTTTCTCAACTTCCCAAACTTTTGGTACACAATTCAAAAGAAACCCAGAATCGTTGCTACTACCCACGGCGACAAAGACTTGAACACACCAAAAAAGAGTCATCTTTCCCTAAGGGGATGCTGGCTGTGGTAGGGGAATACTGGTAGGCAAGACAGAGACACAAAGCTCAGGCCAAGTGAAATGCATTCAGTGAGCAGATTAGTGGCCATCCATTCAATGTTTCTTTGGAGAAGCTCTGTCTTAATCACTTTCAAAATCTTCTCCAAAATCAACTCTTGCCTATGTTTGGACAAACAAGATGTCAGTGTCCCTTCATTGCTAAGGCATTAAGCACCCCAGTAACTTCACTTGGTCTGCGTAAACTACAGAGTGCTGACGGAATTTTGAACCCACCTGCTGCAAATTTCAATTTTTTAAGGCTTCAAAACACAACAAACCATAACACCTTTTACAGAGGAAATCAGCTAAAAAAAATCACTAACCAGCTCAAAAATTAACTTGCTAATTAAATTTGAAACTACTGGCAAGGAAATTCCCAGCTTTCCTTGCAAATTTTTAGAGAGTAGGGGCTCATTACCCCTACCTTCTCCACCTTTCAAGTCTTCAGTATTGTTTTGAACTTGCAACATTAAGAATGTATTCCTTTAACTGATTAAAAAGGAGAATCCTTTTAGTCAAAACCCATAACTTTAGAAGATTTGAAAAAGGACTGAACAACCATATCCTCTAGTTTTCACCCCAGCCTCTTTAAAGCCTTGCTCCCCATTGCTTCAGTCTCTCACTCACAAACTGCAGGTTCCTTCCACTGCTCCGAAAGCGTACAGGTTTGCAGATGCCCACAGAAATGCAAATAAAAGCACTGAAGGTCAATACTTGGCACAGCTGAACAGTAAGATGGCGAGCTTCGGTAACTAACACTGCAGCGGTTCGCAGGCTATCCTCTGCAAGTTCTTCCTCAACGGAGTGCTAGAAAAATAAAGCAAGCAGAAAGCAGCAACAGCACGGCTCCCCTTTACCCATCATCAAGAGATTACTCAGGCCCTGATTTTGCACCATCTGGCAAAGCCTCCCAAGAGGAAACTAATTTAATCTTGAATCTCTTGGTTTGTTAGTATACCTTTGCTAACTATAATTAGGAAGCATTTGTCTCCAGAAGCAGGGAGTGGGAAGGAGAATTAAGAAGATGGGTGTCTTGGCCTCATTCTACTTCGGAAATTTTCACTATCCTGAACTTGAAACCATTCAATTACATTTAAGCCAGCATCTGGAACTCAGATTTTGAGTCATATACCCTGAGTTTTGCATTCCTGCTTTAAAAAGCTACAGTGAGTATTAGTAAGGCTGCATAGCCAGAAAAAAACTTTGCTGTCAGAAAGCTTCCAGAAGAATTACATTTCTCCAGCATTAGGTTTTAATGCCTCACAACTGCTTTGTTTTTGACAATTTGGCTAAAACTGGTATCTCAACTGACTTAAGACAGCAGCACAGTTAGGATCTGGTCAGCACCACAAGACCCTCCGCACCACCAGAGTTCTGCAGCCACCATTTAGTTTTGCAAATCACTCCAGAAAGCCCTAATGCTAATATTAGTATTACCATAAACATCTTAGGTAACGACACAACAGCAGATAATAAAAAGCAAGTCACCTCCCCCAGTTCAGTGCTCAAGGAGTAAACGATAGCGGCGGAAACAAGAGCCGTTAAACTTTGCCCACTTGTGTTTATCCTCAGCAAAGCCAGCAGCTCAGCACCAAGGGGAGAACACTGCCTTCCTAACCACCAGCATTCCTTCCTCCAACAGGATAGGGCTTTTCCTCTTCCCTATCTTAACCACTGGTAGAGTGGAAATAAACAAGTTGTACAACTCGATCAGCTACCACACATCTCTTCTGCCTTGGGCACACCACCACAACTTCCAGCCTACGTTAAGATTCAGCGTTAGGGTAGGAACAGAACATCAGGCTTGCTTCTTTTTGCAGCAGTGCCACGTTACACCAGGCTAAACCAGGCACTAAAGCGGGAGTGGGCATACCTGTTTACTGCTGAAATGCTCGGCTGGAGTTCCATCTCTTCCTAGAGCACACCTGCACCTCTTTTTTCACACCAACCCTTCCGTGATACCATGCTATGAAAGGTTTGAGGAGCTCAACTGATAGAAAAACAACCTTGAGGAAGAAAAACCAGGCAGTTCTTGTGAGCTGAACTCCATGGACTGACCGTCAGGTCAAAGAGGCACCGCTAAAAGCGTTGGGAGAGCAGCAGAATTGCCTCCTTTCAAGCAGCTCGCCAACAGATTCATCCAGCAACTGTACTGTCAGGGGTGAGCTCAGGCCTCCCTCGTATCAGTTCTGGTCACCGTACACCTAGGAAACAAGCCACATTAGCTCCCATATCCAGCTGAAAACCACTCTACTCTAAGGTTAACCTTCCGTCCCATCAGCAAGTTCATCTAATCATGCAATAGAGGCAACACAAAGGAGAAAAGAAAAAACACACAATCGAGATAGTATTTTTCAGCTGCAGTCCACTTCTGTCAGCGTAAGCTATGGAATCCCATGATAAGGTTCCTAATAAAGAACATGAAGGAAAGCAGAGAGTTTGAAAATACCGCTGGGCATATTAAAACTTCCTGCAAACTGTGAAAGAATTATACATAAATGAGGTTAAAACACTTCAAGCGGCCAACACTGGGAAAGGCTTGATTTAAGCTTTATCTTAACAGTAACTTAAGCATTCTTGGCAATTCTGACCACCTCAAGAGGTCAAATTTCATTTTATTTAAAGTTCAACTTGAACCGTTACAGAAACGGTCTTTTAATGTATGAGATGTAAAAGAGGTAATATTTCATACATTTTTCTTTTAATAATCTTCCTGCCTGCAACACAGTGACAACCACTGGCACCAGTATCAATATTCATGCCATGTTACATTTTTCTCAGCATCAACTGCAATGACCTACAATGCTTTTTCAGACAAATGTCTCACCAGAAATTCCGCCACCAGTGACTTCGGCTGCCTTTCTGAAAGGTCTCTTTGTAATAACATTACTGTATGATCGACTGATTTCTATGTATAATAAGACTATTTTGATTGGAATTTGATAAACTGCTACTTTGGAGCTCAACACTCACCACCACCAACAAAGAGCACACCTT
The DNA here is from genome assembly GCA_013399435.1 of Arenaria interpres. Classification (NCBI taxonomy): domain Eukaryota; kingdom Metazoa; phylum Chordata; class Aves; order Charadriiformes; family Scolopacidae; genus Arenaria; species Arenaria interpres. Next base: position 86,584 of record VXAK01009140.1, read on the forward strand.
GTATATCTTATATATATAGTTTGCATTTTTCTTTTGCTGGTCATTGTTCCTTTCATGCTTTATCCCAAAGCACTGGGAAAAGCTCAGTATGCGATATTCTCTCCTTTAAGGGCATGCTTTTAAGACCACTGTCACCCCTTGGTCTTTTTTGTGGTCAAATGAAAGATGAGCCTAAAAAGTCTTCCCCCCCCTCTTTTTTTTTTTTAATTTTCTTTCTTCAGGTCTCGCATCTTTTGCGATTATGATGCAATCTTTCAATTTAAAAAAAAAAGCTCTATTTTAAAAATGCTGACACCAAAGCTAGGTGCTGCATCTTAACATTGATTCCCCCCTAAAGCTACAGTGAGTCAAAGGAGGGAAAAATCTCACTGTTATTTTAATCAATGCTCCCCCTGATTGTAAGTCCTAACATCTTTTTTTTATTCAGGTTAAAAAAAATAACCAAAGGAAAAAGTACGTAACTGTGTGCAAAACAGGAAAAAAAAACCCAAACAATTAAAAAACCCTACATCTTGAGATGCAATTTTCAATGTTGAAAAAAAAAAAAAAATGTAGAAAAAAACTTGTCTTCTGTGCTACTGAGAAATAATTCAGTTCTGTTTTAGTTGCTTAAGTGCTTCTGAATGTAACACCCATAGCGTTATTGTTCTGTAATCCTGCTTCCAAAATTATTCGCAAATGCATTCTAAACTATCATTGCGTTAAATGATAGAAATCTGGCAGGAAAAGGGCCACACAAAGAGCCCGTTTGGAAATAAGACCCAGAGCTAAAGCCACCAGAGAAGAGACTCCCTGTAAGCAGCTTTAAGAAGGGCTCCCAGGCCGGACGCTGAAGTCGGTGTGCGACCAGCAGGTTTCCGAGAGGCACGTTTAGAAGCGCGGACCAGCACCGATGCACAAAAACCAGAAGTAAGATGAAGTGGCTTTTGCGGGAAGGAAGTCCAGCGCCTACATCAGAACAAGGTTTAGCCAGGCGTGTGTTTTCCTTACCTCTAGCTCAAACTTTGTGGAAAGGAAAGTGGATACATATTGTCTTCTGAAGGGTTTTTCAGCCTATTGGTTACTTTTCCATTTTTAATGTAACACAAAGAAGGTGGTAACTTAGAGCAGCTTCCCAAAGCAACGCAGCAAATACCCCCGGCCTGGCAGGGTGGCTGCGTTAAACTAAAGCAGAAGGCAAAAGCTACAAGTCACGTAAGGAAATACTGATTTGATTCTTTACTATAAAAGAAAAAACAAAAAAACCCCCACACAAATAGAAAGGAGCTACCTGATGACATCCCAGAGCTATCATGATATCAAACCAGGGCTGGAAAAAAAGTCCAATTTGACTCACCCCCGACACACGTGAAACTCGCTCCGGCAAGGTGAGCAGCAAGTCACTGGTTTCTGTGAACCCAGTTCCTGGCCCTCGCAGTTGAGAAATATCTTGGCCTCACCCATGCCACCATCCCCACCTCTGCAAAGCCATCTGTTCTGTAAACATCAGCTCAAGACGTTCCAACGAACCCTCCTAGGGAATAGTTTGTGTCCGCCTAGGGTTTAACACTACCCCGAATTTGAATTACTAATTCAAACGAGACTTAACTAAACTACTTAAACGATGACTAAATGCCATTCTAATTACAGAGGACACATTTGCAATTAACTAGCTTATTCCAGGAGCTAGGGCACCAACTTACAGAGAACAGAACGTCGCTCATACATACACATTTCTGGTCTAGACAGGTTAAGTGAATAGTCTGGCAATAAATTAAAGCTAAACACGTACGTCACACTACAGTCCCGAGTAGAAACTTCTCTCCTACACCTTCTCAGAGGTAGATTTTCCTCTGCTGACTTTTATGTTTAAAATGAGGTTTTGAATCTGTAGCCGTTGTATCTTAGAACTATTTGTTGTCTTAATGTGTATTTTAAGATGGTATTAAAAACAGCACCACCACACCATTAGGCAAGCTGCTAACACTAAAGAAATTTAAGTACAGGAAGTATGAGGCTGACCCATAGAAGAGAGTAATGAAAGTACCACTAAAACGCCAGCCAGTTAGAGAAAAAAAAAAAGAGAAGACAGTTCTACTGTGCATGTTTAGACATTTCATTCAGAAAGCAAAATCTATTACATTTTAGCTTACAAAGAAGACAACTCCGATCCTCTGTTTCGATATAAGATAAACAATCAAGTGTTTATTCTTATATACACAAACCCACATTTGTTTGTCACACTTAGTGTACATCTGAAGCACCATTTTAACTGAGACCGGTCGCTTGTCCTTGTGGGTAAACTGAAGGAAACGCTGCGAGTTATTATCAGCAGCGCAGACTGATACGCACGGCTCTGGGTGCATTCGCTTCGATTTCATAATGACCAAAAAACAACCCTTTCTTCCACAGCAGCAAGCACTGAACTGGTGATGCTTTTGCACTTCAATTCAGGTTTCAACACAGACAAGGCAGCAAGTGACGTTTAAAGCAATGGCTTTCTTGAAACCTGCTCTCCTAATTAAAATTTCTATTTATTGGGTTTTGCTATTCACATATTAGCTCAAAAAAAAAAAAATAAAAAATGCGGTCATCTGAAGCCAGTAGGAAATAATGCTCCTATGTTCACAAGTCACCAGCCAAAGATGCTGGTAATCTCACAGAGCAAACAAGACTCAAAGGCGACAAACTAAGCAGGTATGAAGTGAAAGATGTTAAGCACCACACAAAAATACATCTTCCCCAATTTCCTAACGTTTCAGCAGGAGGCAAGGATTTTAAAATACATGTAGACAGAATTATAAAGGAAAGATACTTTACAATAATATTAGTTTGATATCTCAGTAAAAACTCCAGTCAGGAATTAAGTTATCTCTAAGTACTGAAAAGCTACTGCTACCAAAAAATCTTGCATGAGAAGGCATGGTCTACTGTTTTAGCCGAGACACACAGCAGCAGCCCATCTAACTTTCATGGGAGCCAAGCCTGCATATTCACACAAACTGGCTTTTTTTTTTTTTTTTGGTCCCATTATTAATACAGATCGTAGGTGTTTCTGCATATGGAAGCATTTCTTTCACTGAACATAACCTAAAGGAACTGTCAATCAGAGGAAGATTCCAATGGCCAAGAAAAAAAAAATCCAAACATTTAGTGAATGAGTACTTCTGACAGTCTTCTGCTCACTGATTTTTTTCATCTGCAGGAGGCGGCACGCAAACTGCACGCAGAAGATTCTTGAAGATTCTGTCTTTCACGGAATTACACTGGTAGGTAATGGGTTCAGAAGCCAGACAACTTCATCCCAAAATAAGTTTAGCCGCCTTTCCTTCAGCCGCCCCTTAAGAATCTCCCCACTCCATCGCGCTTTTCCCCAAGTCACCCTCCAGGAGCACCCAACCGCCCTCCGATCCATGCTGCGGGAGGGGATCCCACAGAAACCGCTCGTCAGGCTGCTAAATTGTCATTTTATTTTATTTATTTTTTTTTTTAAAAAGCTTTTATTTGTCTTAAAAAGGAAGGCCCTGGCCCTCTCCCCACTGCAGGGGAGCCCGGACCGGGCGGCAAAGTGAAGCCAGACCCGAGCGGTGTAAAACCCTAGGGGAGGAAAACAAAAGGAAAGAAAAAAAGACAAAAAAAAAACAAAAAGGGGGAAAAAAAAAAATATGAAGAAAATAAACGTAGCTACCGAGGCGGGCGGGCGCGGTGCGGTGCCTCCGGCCTTCTCCCGCCCGCCCCACACGCACAGGCGCCCCCTTCCT
>VXAK01009143.1:2842-19350 GCA_013399435.1 Arenaria interpres
GTCCCTTCCTGGGCACCGCTGGGGGGATTTGGGCTCGTCTCCAGGCTTCTGGCCAAAGCGGGGTCACACCAGGGTGGGTCAGGGTTTTCTCCTGCAAAGCTCCAAGGATGAAGCCGGCACAACCTCCCCCAGGCAGCTCGCCCTCCTGGTGAAAACCTTTCTCTTTCCATCCACTCCGAACTTCTCCTGTCCCAGCCCTCCGCCTTCCCGTCACCTGAGGAACCTGGCACCATCTTCTCCGTGACCACCTCGCAGGCGAGGGAAGGCTCTTTCTCCTTATCCTCGGCCAAAACTGGCTACAGGACCAGAACCTTTCTCCCCCAAACTCCGTTTTCTCCCCCAGACTCCGTTTTCTCCCCGCACAGGAGCTGTGGGTGGGTTTGCCCTACGTGATGGCCCAACACCACTGGGTGCTGGTGCTGATGAGCACACGTAGGGTGGGATTCAGAGCATCTTACCAGGAGCTTTGGGGCTGTCACTGTCCTCGAGGGGTCTGGAGCATTAAATGGTCTAGAAACGGCTATCCTGGCTTATGTGCAGAAATTCGTACCTCTCCCTCGCAGCTCTGTAACCTTAGACGCTGAGGAGCTGAAAGACATCTGGCTTTGCAGGCAGAGAGAGAAAGAGGCAAAAAAAATAGCCCCCATAAAAAGTTTCAGCACTCTTTCGCATTCCTGGCATAGCTTTTCCGCTACGCATGTGGCATAGGCAAAAAAAAAAATTAAAAAAAAAAAAAAAATTGCAGGTTTTCTTGGCGTTCATGTGCAATGACCTGCGTAGCTCGTTAGTGGCTTCCTATTAGCGAAGGTAATGTGTTCGAGTTCGTGTGTGGAGTGCCAGCACCGTGCTTGCAGCAACAGCGGGTGCGTGCAAACCACTTTTGATATGTCTTATATGATATATGTCATATATATCCTATATTCGATGTGGCTCATATAATACATGATATATATTATATGTCTTTATGTACCTATATGTATTACATATTAACGAGGGAGTGTTGGGGACCTGCTAGGTGTCGCTCGGAGGTGCGTGGGGCTGGTGGCCCTGTCCCCGTGCAGACATCAGCCCAAGGAAGGCCGTCCGTGGGGTTTATGGTAGAGCCTTCATCCATCCCTCCATCCTTCTCCTTTTTGGGGTGGCAGCGGGCGTCCCGCAGCTGCCGACTCTGCGACCCGGCTGCGGAAGGGCAGGAGAACTCCAGTCCCAGCTCTGCCGGGGCTCCGGATCCCGTGTCGTTGCTGATGGAGCCGGGGTGAAAGGCGGCATCTCACAAATTCTGCCTAAACGAGGCAAACGCTGGGGCTCGCGGGATCAGGCCTGTGAGGGCTGTCAGGTTAATCACGTCAAAAAGAGCGGCTAAGTCTGGCTGGCCACACACTGCAGGAGTTTTTCCGGGGTTTGGGAACACGGCAAAGCATTCTTTCCTTTTTTTTTTGACTCCTCACTTGTTATTTCAATTGGAACAGGGAAGTTCTGCCTCGGATTTTGTTGTTTTGATCTCCTTCGCCAAGGAGATCTTGGTGGAAATACATCCCTAATATGTAAATCGCTTTGAGAAGGGGGCAGAGAGGGGCCGGTGGGGAGCGGGACACCCACTCCAGAGGGGTGTGGGTGCCTTTGTAGGACGCCTTTGGGGTGGTCCTGGAGGGGGTGGGAGGAGTAGAAGCCCACCCGCCCCAGCGCGGGGTGCGCTCCCTGCACACACACACACGGAGCCTCCGGGTGGAGATCACCCTCCCGCTTCATCAACAAGTAAAGCTGGCACCGGGAGGAATAAAAGCTCCTACAAGCTGCCAAGAGAGGTGACAGGAGAGGCAGGGGGTTGTGTTTCTTCTGCCCTTCACTAGCCACAGGATCACGTTCCCTTCCTCGCCCACTCCTCTTCCCCCGGGGAGAAGAGACACCGTTCTCCTCTCTCCCTGTGGTGCACACGCGTGTGCGCACACACGCCCGTCGTGCAAGAGGAGGCAAGGGAGTGGTCCCCAGACTGACATCAGGAGCAAGGCAAAGGGGGATGTGTCGCTATGGCAACAAGGATGCTCTGGGGTTTTCGGGGAATAAAGGCGTCTGAGGCTCGTTTTCCGCCCTGGGTCCAAGCTGATGATGTGATGGCGACCAGGTTGGGCTCTGATTTCAGTGGCCTTTTCCCTGTTGGAGCCGGGGCAGCATCTGCCTAGAAATGTGCCCGCAGATTAGGTGTTGCCGAATTCTGTACCCACGTCCCTTCAAGCATCATCCAGAGGCAGCAGGACGTGCTGCTGGGGCACCTGGAAACGGGTCTGGAAGCTGCGGTGTAAAGGAATCCCAGTTCTTCTCCACTTTGCTGCTTCCCCCGGGGGCACTTCACGATTTTATTTCCCAGGAGGTTGTGATGTGGCTTGGAAACGAGAGAAAGCGGAAGGACGCCTGTTGTCCAAGGTTGTGAGATGGAGAAGGTGCCCTGGCTTCATTTCAAGGCTGAATCTGCAGAGACTCGTTTCGGGTTTATTTCTTGCTCCCCAGAAAGTGGGAAACCTGTCGGCAGCCTCCCTTCTGCTTTTCACGGCCAGGTGCCCGTGGCACAGCGAGCTGCTTTTCGGCACGTTCCTCGCAAGGAGATGACCTGCAGCTACAAAATAAGAGTTGCAAACATTCTGATTGCCTTTCGTCAAGGGCCTTCTGCAAACATGGCCATTCTCCAGCGGCCAATGGGACTTGGGTGCTGTGGTTTCAGAGGACAGAACTGCACAAACGGCAGGATTCCCCCCCTGGGGACAGCAGGGCATCTGCTGGTGTGACCTGCTCCTGGCTGGGGCTGGGCTGAGGACCTCTGATGGCTTCATGGCCTAGGGAACCAGGACCCGTGTCAGAAGAAGGTGTCCACCTCCTCCAGCCCTGTAGTTCCTCTAGCAAAAGGGATGGGGAACCTAAAGCCACGCGGACGCTCACACTGAACTAAAACGTGCAGCACAGGTCCTAGTGCAGACCCTAAATTGTCCAGCCGAGGTCTGCCTCCGAAGAGGGAGAAGGTTTGTCTCAGCGCCAGGGAGCGGGTTGTATCACCCCCGGAGCTGGGAGCAACCTGTGTGTGGGTGTGTGCACACCCAGAGCACTGAGGCTACCCGTGCCCCGAGGGAAAAGCGGGCAATGCCCCTCTCAAACCAAAGAGGAGCCCAGTTTTCCAGCTGAGTGCACTGCGCCTACTCATTAGCTATATCTGGCCTTCTCAAGAAAAGCACTCTCAGGTGCTTTAATGACGGCTCTAATGACTCACTGGCTGTGAGCTGATACGAGGAAGGCATCAGTGTGAAAACCCTGGTTTTCTTCCAAGGGCCGGACGCCATTTTCAATCACTGTCCCACCTCTCCTTGGACTTTTTCTCTTGGACGACCTTCCCAGATAAACTTCTCCAGAGTGTCTTCACCCTCTCTGCCAAGCCTCGCCTGCTTACTGGAAGGCAGAACTATCAGCTGAAACTTTTCCAGCTCTTTTTTTTTTCTTTTTTTTTTAAATCATCTTTCGATAATCAAACACAATCCCACGACTGGGGAAACCTCTCCCCACCTAACCACATGAGGGAGCGTGTCACCCTCTCCGCCGCTGGTAGCCCCCATCCTCAAGACCATGAAAAAAGCCATTGAAAGGAAGTGTTTTAGCACCGGCTTTGGGATGCGGGTTCCTGATGCCACCTGGCGGCGGCAGGCAGGACCCCAGTAATCTGCAAACTGGTACCCAGTCTCCAGTCACAGCCCTTCTGGGAGCTCATACTGGGAGCCTTTACTGGGAATAGGTGCCGCCTCAGCAGCAATTTTGGTCTGGGGGGGGATTCCTCTCCCAGGGAACCGAGCCCCCCGCCCCGGCAGCACATCCCGGCTGCCACTGTGTGCGGAGGGGCCGTGTCCCCTGGTGCTACCAGCTGGAGGGGGAAAGTGAGCGTGGCCAAAGCTGACATCTGCTTTTTCGGTTCCTCCTTCCCCCTCGCTTCTTCAGGTGGAGCAAAGAGTCTCTGGCTCCTGCCCTCTCCCTGCCCAGCCCTTGCCTTCCCCTTGCGTTCCTCTCTTGGCACCCCTGCTGCCAGCAGGAGCCTCTCTCTTCATTTTAAAGCCTCTCCTTGTTGGCAGACCACCCCCCAAGGGAGATGTTACAGACCAAGGTGATGGACCCGACCCCATGATGCACAGCCCCGATATGTCAGCTTTCCGCGGGAAGGTGCTGCCTGCTTTGCCATCCAAGAAGAAAAATCAAAGTGCGGTGAAGCAGAAGAGGCCATCAAGCCCAAACAGGACCCAGGGGCCAGCAAAGACCATGGGAAGGGCGATCCATAAACTGGGAGTGTTTGCTGGAAGCTAGGCCTGACTCCTTAACAACATCTGGGCCTGGGTCCGTTAAAGAAACTAATTATTTGCTGGATGAGGTCTCTGTAAAGGTGAGTCTTGCATCACCCCTCAGGGCTGTGTGACGGGGCAGGCAGAGGGATGCAGCCTGCCCTCCGCTTTGCCCCCACCCCACCGAAATCAATGCAAGGCTGCCCACTGACCGGCACAAGGCTGCTTTTCCCAAAGGACCCAAGAAAAGAGTGACAGAAACACACAATGACAGAATGATGTGGGGTTGGAAGGGACTTCTGGAGATCATCCAGTCCAACCCCGCTGCCAAAGCAGGTCCACCCAGAGCAGGTTGCACAGGAACGTGTCCAGGCGGGTTTTGAATGTCTCCAGAGATGGAGACTCCACCACTTCCCCGGGCAGCCTCTTACAGGGCTTTGCCACCCTCAAAGGAAAGAAGTTCCTCCTTGTGTTTAGTCGGAATTTCTTATGTTCAGGTTTGTACCCATTTCCTCTTGTCCTGTCCCTGGGCACCACTGAAAGAAGATTGGCCCCTTCCTCTTGACACCCACCCTTGAAGCATTTATAGGCGTTGATCAGATCCCCCCTCAGTCTTCTCTTCTCCAGACTAAAAAGACCCAAGTCCCTCAGCCTTTCCTCAGCAGAGAGATGCTCCAGGCCCCTCATCATCTTTGTAGCCCTCTGCTGTACCCTCTCCAGCAGTTCCCTGTCCTTCTGGAACTGGGGAGCCCAGAATTGGACCCAGTGCTCCAGATGGGGCCTCCCCAGGGCAGAGCAGAGGGGCAGGATGACCTCCCTCCACCTGCTGGTCACNGCCCAGCTCTCCAGCCTGTCCAGGTCTCCCTGTATGGCACCACAGCCTTCTGGGGTGTCCACAGCGAACTGAAACTTGGCCAGTGTCTAACCAATATCTGGGCAACGTCTGCTCTCTCGTGTTTGCTTTCCTCGCTGTCCTCTGCAGGCAAACTGCTTCGTGCAGCCCCAGCACATCCCATCATGTGAGCTCCCCAGAGAGATTTTCAGTTGATCTTTCCTTTTTTTTTTTTTTTTTTTTTTTTTTTTCCCCTCCTCCAGCAGGTATGCTTAAAACAAGGGGACATAATTAGGGTGGGAGCTTGGTGGCAAAGTCAGTGTTCTCGGCTGACGGTGCTTTTGAGTGGCCTCCACACATCCTTCTCCCGCTGCCTCCTGCAGCCCCTGCGCGCAACGTGTGCAAGATCTTCAAACAAACCTGCTCGGCAGTTTCTGTTCCTTTTTCAATTCTGCTTCTCTAAAAACTGCTGAGGGCAAAAATAGAGAAGTTCGTTTATTTTTAATCACGGCAAACACTTTCCAAGCCTGCAATGCAAAGATTCACTTCAACATGACGGGAGCAGCCGAGCCAGCGGGACATGGGGCGAGAAGAGAGGCTGGCAAACCTTAAAATAGTGACACCAGGAGAAAACCCCTCTCACGTCCCCACCCTGGGGACAGCCAGCAAGGCCAGGCTGCTGCTCTCCCAAGCGAGTGGGAAGCCTTGTGCTTTCTGGTTTGGCTTTTCTCTGACACGGAGAAAAAAAAGGGAGTGAGAAGAGAAGGGGGGGGATCATATGCCAGGGTGTTTCCACCGGTGCTGTTGGCTTTGGAGCTGCACTGTAGTGAAAAATAAATGCCATCAGGTGCCTATCAGCATCTTAGTAAGGTCAGTGGCATCCTCAGCTGGGTAAAATCCAGGTCTCCCTGCTCTCTGCGGGGAGACCTTCTCGCTCTCTCCAACTCCCAGAAAGGAGGGGGTAGCCAGGGGGGGTCGGTCTCTTCTCCCAAGTCCCAGGCAACGGGACAAGAGGAAACGGCCTCAAGTTGCGCCAGGGGAGGTTCAGATTGGAGAGCAGGGAAAAATGTTTACATGGAAAGGGTTCTGAAGCCTTGGAATGGGCTGCCCAGGGAAGGGGTTGAGGCCCCATCCCTGGAGGTATTTAAAAGATGGGTTGACATAGTGCTTAGGGACATGGTTTATTGATGGTTTTTATCCAAGTTAGGTTGATGGTTGGACTAGATGATCTTGAAGGCCCCTTCCAACCTAAACGATTCTATGATTCTACAGAAAAGGAGCTGATTGTGCTAATCAGCAGCAGTTACCCACTCTGAGCCTTAGTGGGAGAGCAAATGCCTGCAAAACCTTGACTTGTGCCATCTTCTGCCCTCCAAAAGAAGGAAGTGAGAACTGCCTTTTATTGAGAAGTGCTCAGCACCAGGAAACCCCCAAAGTCACCCAAAGGTGACTCAGGTTTTTGGGTGCTCAGCACCCAGTATGTGCTATGTGAGCTATTTGGCCATGTTGCCTGCTGGGTTTTGCTTGGGAAGTTTCCACAGCAGCACAGGTGTTCGCATGGGGATTTGCAAGATTGCACCAAGCTTTCTCTGTGCTTCTCTGAAGCCAGTGCTATGAAATGAGAAGGTTTAGCTTTGCGACATGGCAGGTTAGCTTCCAACTCCTCTTTAAACTCCAAGTGGTGGTGTAATACTGGAGCACAGGCGCACACCAATGTGCACGCCAGGGATGCTCTCCACTGTTGGGTGTCCTCCTCTTCTGCTCCTCACTGACAACATTCCGAGATGGCATACCAGTACGAAAACCATTTCAGGCTCCAGAGAGTTATTAATATCTTCGTCAAACCATTGGTGTCAAGAAGCTTGTGAGGCGGTGTGGTTTCATCAAAATGTTGATGGAAACTTTTAAGAAACTTTCGGCTGGAAGAGGGTCCTTAAGCTGAGCACTCTCCTCAGCGAGGTGTATCAATGCGGCTTATTTCCTCACCCTGATGTGTTATTTGTATCTCATCTTTTCTGCTGGTCTGCAATTTCACGATGTGCTTAAATCCACCTAAGGCAGGGGGAGAGAAGAGACTGTCCCATGCTCTCTTTCTGCCCATTGCACATTTACCCTCTCCCTTCCTTTGTGTCACTTGGCAGCAACATGAGCCTGAAAATTTATCTTTTATCGCTTTTTCTTTGCAGGGTGAGCTTCTAGCTGGATCAGGAGCCGATCAAATCCCACTGGGGTCAGTCTGTCCCTAGACAGGGAAGTGGCAGGAGCACATGGTCAGCGTGCAAGAGAGAGCAGGGCAGCCCCTTCCAGCATCAGTGCAGGCACATGCTTTCAGTCCAAACATCCCCTCGGACCCAAAGGCACCCGATTTAGCCCCGTCCAGACGCATGTACATTCATCCTATTCTGAAACACCTTTCAGGTTGGTGATTCCCCAGCCACCGGCTGAAGGGTCGGAGCTCACTCTTGCGCGTGACTGCTACTAGCTCGTTTGACTGCCAGTTTTTTCCAGGGGGGGTTTAATTCTTCCCGGAGCTCAGCCTTTGTTTGCAGAAGGGCAGACCATGGTGGCTTCTGACATTCCCCTAGTAGTCATGCTGTAGCCTTGTCAGTCTGCTTACACAAAGAAGATAACACCTCTGCCTGGAAACCTTGTCTGGCTTGGTGATAACCAAATCCTTCCTACTTAACACACAATAAGGTACCAGGACCTTTGAAGCCTTGCTCAAGGGTCTTTCCAATGAAGAAGCTGGAACAAAGGCACCAGAGCAGAGAGAAGCAGTATCTGCCCAGAAAGCAGGGGACTTCACTGGGATGTCCATAGGGTCAGCCGGGCTCTGTAGCTGGATGTCTGGAAGATCCACCTCTAGGAAATGGCACTGCTGCATCCTGGCAGCCTGCAAGGAGGAGACATGTTTCTCCACCTTCATCACTCTGGACGTGGTGGGTCTCTCATTTGAAGGGCGTATTGTGGAACAAGAGATGGCGTGTGACACAGGGCAGGACCCTCCTGGTGTAAAACACATAGGTCTCAGAGAGAGAGAAGGACCAGGACCACCTTGGAGATCACTCCCGCTTTGTGTGGACACCTGTAGGAGGAATCACCACTACACAATGGTCTTTGAGTGCAGAAAGAGTGCATTTGACCTGCTGTCATCACACCGGCTGTTCAGAGTAAGCTATGAAAAGATAATGGGGAAACCCAGACACTTTTGTTAGAAATCACTATAAATTCCACGTATCTTCTGATTGCCCCAGGCAGCACTGGGAAAACCAAGCAAGAGCAAAACCTGTTTGATTTCTAAGCTCCCCTGTGAAATAGGAGCAGCTCAAACCTGATAATCCTCATTTTTTATGGAAAAACAGTTTCCAAATCTCTCAGGGTTAATTAACTCTCATTTGCAGATCTGTTAGCAAGGACAGAACATGGGTCTGAGCCTCGTCCAACTAAAGGAGCACAGAGAGAGATCAGCCACAGCTGAAAACAAAAATTACAACCTGAGGGGAAGCAGCTGTTGGACAAGCTTTAAAGGGCAGCTGCAGTGTGGCCTAGTGAAGGGAGTGGGGGGTTTTGGTGTTATCAGGTTAGTGGCAGGCTCCTGAGATGTCCTGGGTCAGTTTTTCCTCTCTGTCCTTCCACGAGAGGTGGATTTGACCCGATGTCTTAAGCCAGGAGTGATGTTTACTGTTCCATACAGAGCGGTTTCTTGCATTTTTTCTCTTTTCTATGGGCTCAGCCGTGCTTTTGTTCTGCAGCTGGCGGGATCTCAGTGCCCAGGGTTGAAAGCCAACTCCTACGCCTCTCTGCCCTTCCCTGGGGAAGGATAAGAGGGGGTTTGTTTCTTTTCTGACATTCACCGTGGCAAACAAAGCTCAGCAGAAGGGTGAGTTTTGAACCAGCAATTTCCTGACTGCAGCTGAGCTTGTGTGGGTGCGTGGTGCTGACTTTTCTCAGGCTTGCGATTTGCAAGCTAAGGGTTAAAATAAGCCTTTGTTCGACTGATTCATTTCTGGGGGGAGGTGAAGAGCAAGTCTCAAAGATGCACATCAGGTGATAATCACGGAAATTGTGATTGCCACGGAAAACCAGGCTGCAGGCTGGCATTACTTCATTAGTCACAGCGCTGCCCATGGAATCCATAGAACATCTCTATCACCTCGTGTTTGCTGTTCTGATGAGATGCTCAAATGTTCCTCCAGCTCCTGTTGGATGAGTGGTGGGGAGGATGCAGAAGGGGAGGTTGCTAGCAGGGAAACCTGAATTCTCCTGTGAAACCCGAAAGTGTTAATTGCAGCTGTCTGCCCTACTCGTGCTGCAACCAGCTAGCTCTTGTTCCTTGTCTAGGACATGCTGTTGCTCTGTGAAACTGGAAGATGAAGAAAATTAAGAGGCTCAGGAAGTTTGACGTGGAATCCAAGGGATGAACACTGCAGTGGGCAATTTGCTCTCAACCATTTGAGAGCTGGTGTTGTTCAGCCCGGAGAAGAGAAGGCTCTGGGGAGACCCTAAAGCAGCTTTCCAGTATCAGCTTACAGGAGCCTGGGGAGCCTACAGGAGAGCTGGAGAGGGACTCTTCATCAGGAAGTGTAGTGACAGGACAAGGGGTAACGGTTTTAGATTGAAAGAGGGGAGATTTAGATTAGATAACAGAAATTCTTTACTGTGAGGGTGATGAGGCATTGGAACAGGTTGCCCAGAGAACCTGTGGCTGCCCCATCCCTGGAGGTGTCCAAGGCCAGGCTGGATGGGGCTTTGAGCAACCTGGTCTGGTGGGAGGTGTCCCTGTCCAGGGCAGGGGGGTTGGAACCTGATGATCTTTAAGGTCCCTTCCAACCCACACCATTTTATGATTTTATTCTATGATTTAAATCCCAGACTCAGCTGGGACAATGGAAGAAGGAGGCTGAGTCTCTTATTGTGCTTTTAGCCTTTTGTAAAAGAGGGCAGAGGGCAACCCTCCAGATACTCATGGCTCTGGGTGTGGGTTGTGTGCCTTGGTGACCACAAGATGACGAAAGACCTTGCGATGGAAGCCACAATAGCTGGACTTGCCACTTTCCCCCACTTGCGTCCTTGTGACTTTGATTCAAGCTTGTGCCAGTTGTGGCCAGCGGTTGGTTAGCTCTTGTTGCAAAGTGTACTGAAATCCACTGCCTGGCCTAAAGGTCCTCAACTGCACAGGTGGGGTGCGATCACACGTGAAGAGGTGCTGCCTGACGCCTCCTGAGTTTGTCACCTAGAAAAGGGACTGCAGGCTTTGCAAGAGCATAGCGACCGGCCAGCAGGCAAGCAGTGGTCCATCCCTGCCTGACTTCTGGGGCTGCTTACTAAGATCTCAGACTAGATGATCTCCCTGATCTATTTCCACTCCTTTCTGTATACACCAGATTAACCTCCTGTTTGCACATCCGAAATGTTGAGGTTGGCGTACTCGGGCTTTTACTTCCAGTCCAAACTCTTTTGGTTTGTATCCTCTTCCCCAAATAATAGTGTGTTCCTTTCAGTGTCTTCCCTTTTGAATAATGAGGAAAGAGGAAACAAGAAGTTCAGCAGTGGAGAAATTGTATGAAGAAAGTCTGGTTCCTTCCAGGAGCCCTTGTAGCAGTTTGTCCCCTGCCAACTCTTATTTTTTTTTTTTCCTGCAAAGCCTATAACACTTTGTGCTGTTTCTTAAAGCCATGGCTCCTGGAGTCTCGTGATCATCTAATCACTTCTGTGTGAGCTGAACCCAGCCAAAGCAGATTTTTCCCTCTGCTGTGAAAGGGCTGGATTGAAATAAATCTGCACTGCTGAAAAAGCCCTTAGAGCTTCCAAGTGTAATCCTCGAAAACCTGCAAAACAGAAAGCAACTAAAAAGAACCCACCCCCTGTATTTTGTAAAAGCCTTTTTTTGGTGGTTGTTGTTTTGGCAGGCAAGTTTTGCCCCTTTCTGGCTGGCAGTGCTAAAAGCACGGGGCCTGTGTTGGGAGCTGAGACGAGCCCAAAGGCAATGGGCAGGTAAAGGAGAAGGAAGTGGAGGATGATGACGGTGAAGGTGTTGTTGCCTTTTAACTCAGAGTGAACACATGGAAAAGAGGAATATCATACTTTGCTCTGTGGCACCTGAGCAACGGTCAGTTTTGGTCCCTGAGGACCGAGCCATGTGGCAGTAACACTTGCTTTGTGAAGGGAAGATATTCTCCACTCCACACCAAAAATCACAGTAAAAGAGAGACACTACACACTGAGAGTGTCTCCTTTGGGAAGCTGACAGAGCACTGGTCTTTGGTGGGGTGCCCCAGCAGACGGCTGGGGTACGCGCAGCAGGGTGCCAGCTAGGGCTGCGTGCGGTGACTTTACCCCCTCCTAGGCTTTGAAGACCCAAACTAAAACCTTGCTGACTTTTGCAATGCCAACCTTTGAGTGAGGCCAGCTCTTAAAAATGAGCGGGGATGGTTTTTAAAAAGGTTGGAATATTTATTTATTTATTTCTGGTGGAGGTCATGCACTAAAAGCACCTTCTGGAAAGCGGCTCTTCCATGGGATAGATGAGCCTGCAAAGAGGTGGCTGCTTGAGAAAACAGTGGTGAGCCTTCAATGCAACAGCACAATGGGACTGAGGGAGGGAGAGCAGTGATGGGCAGGAATAGGTAAGGGCAATCTTTTGTTCATCCCTATCTTTTGCTGCAGAAATCCTAAAAAGCATCAAGCCTGCTCTTCTTATTGGAGAGAAGCTTAGCTCCCAGTAAGCAGCCCGAGTCATCTGCTTGGAATTTTTATAGGCAAGCTAGGAAAGAAAAGGGGTAGTGCTTCCTGGGGAGCTTTTTCTCTGTTGCAGCATGAAAGGGAACCGAAGGTGTCCTAAAATCCTCCTCCTCTTTTGCTTCATCAGACTTTATCTTCTTGGGATTTCAGATCTGTATTTTTAAATCCAATATTCATTTGCCTTTATTTTCTTCCTGGGTAACCTAGATGTGTATTTCTGGTGTGTCTTTTCTGGTGGCGGTGGGGTTTTTTTTTTGAGTTGGGGGAGGGGGTGGGTAGGATTTACAGAAAAACATGTGGCTTGAATCTCCTTTCCATTTATAAAAAGAAAGCTGTTTCTCCTTCAAAGGTTGTGGGAGAGGCTTGTCTCATTGCTTTCTGCTTACCACAGTGAAAAGATGACACAATGAGAGCAGGAACAGGATTCCACATCTTTGTGCATATCCTTTAAAGCATGGATTTTACGAGGCAACGCTGAACTGTTGATTCCCCTGTATTTAGGAGGAATCATCTGCTTTTCTGGCAACTCTCTTGTTGTTCCAGGTCTTGCTAGCACTGGTCAGAAATCCTGGTTCACAAGGGCAAAGCATTTATGGCTGCTGACTCTCTTTGTGTTGATCTACGCGGTTTGAAGTAACTGTTGCCCTGGGTTATGGCCAGCCTTGGAATAGGGGTCTAATCCCACTAAGTAGCTCCTAACATGCGGAGGAAACCTTGAAACAAAATGCAGCTTGTAACTAAAATGTGACAGCTCACAAAGGAAATACTGAAATGAGAATTAGCTGCCGTGATTGGAGGCTTTATGTTATGCTTTGCTTGGAAAATCCAGTGCACTTGATGTGACCCTTTTTTTGATAATTAAGTTGTGGCTGAGCTGAACGTGGGAAGGAGCGTGGCCTGTGATCGTGCCAGTGTTAATTGAGAGCTCTGCTGCGGCACAGCTGCCAAAAGGGGATGGTCCTCAACTGCTTTTCCCCTGCTTTGCTGCCACAAGTGTTCAGACAGTGAACTGGATCCAGGGAAAAAAAAACTGCCCAGGGAGAGGAATGGAGCAATCCTAAAGCCACAGTGATCACAGGATGCGGCTGTTTGTGCTGACGTGAGGGGCTGAGAGGCTGGAGAAGTGCTGGGTCACTGCCGTCTCGTTCCCGGGCCTGGCTGGGCTCACTGCGTCGCGCTGATTCAGCCCAGTAAAGAACTATCTGCTTCTATTTTCCCCTGTGTTAGGGAGCTAAATCAGCCTGGCACAGGGGCTGACGAGCACCAGTGCAAGGAGGGAGGGGACACCCTGCTGTCCCATCCGCCATGTCCCCTCCTGGTGCGGTCGAGCTGCAGCTTTGCCCTCGGGTGCAGTCCCTGCTCCGTCGCCTTCCCGTTGGGAGAACGCTCTCATGCTTCCTGCTCCGAGAAGTACGTCAGAGCGGGAGCTATTTCTCTGCAGCCTGTTAGTGGCGAGGAAAGGGGGTGTGCGGTGGGGAGTCTGTCCCTAGTCCAGCAAGCCAAACCATTTGGTGGTGGTGAGTCACGGGGAGGCTGCTCCTGCATGGGCTGGAACAAACTTCAAATGCATCCAAGGCTCTTCCCGAGGCTGCCAGGCTGTAATTTGTGGCTGGCTTTGCTTCCTCTTCTGACAGCTTGGGTGGAAATGCAAAGTGGTTCAAGAAGCCAGGCTGCTGCAGAAAATGCTTCTCTTTATTTATTTTAATTCTTTTTATTATTGTGTGTTGTGTGTGTTTTTTTGTTTTTTTTATTTTGCAACGAGAGCATTTATCCCACAAAGCTGGCTGCAAAACCAGAGCCTGCAGGGGCCTCTGGCTGGCTTCCCGAGATTGCCAAACAGGGATGCCTCACGTGCGCCGCTTAGGCGAAGCGGAGAATTGGGCCCGAGGAAGGCGAGGCCAGGGTGGAAGGAATTTTCTGTGCCGCAGGCATGACAAAACCGAGCATCAGGCTGTCTGGAGCCAGCCCGGTCCGACTGGTTGGTAGGGGAGGCAGCGCTCCTGGACGCCAGCCCCTGGAAAGTGAGTCATGCGTTTTCCTGCAGGACAGTCCCTCTCTCGGCCACAGCTTTCCAGCTTGAGCAAGGACAGGCTCTTCCTACTCACTTTCTCCATGCAGAGCATGCGCCTCCGAGAAAATAGGGCTAAAAATCAAGTTTAGGCTGGGAAGGCCCTTTTCTTTCCCAGCCACAGCAAAGTGACTCAGCTGTGTGGAGCTACTGACAAGCCACAGTCCTTCTTGAGAAGTCTCATCGGACACCTTATCTGAGAGGTTTATCTTCAGGGGAAAAAACAAAAGCCAAAATCTCAGCAGAAGGTCAGCAAAAGCAGAAGATGGACTGCTGCAGTTCATAACCTTGGTGTGAGGTCTCTCTTCGCGCAGTTGGCTTCCGCATCTGTGAGCTGGACCCGCTCTCGACAGGCTGAGCTGCCCTTTGGGGTTTCCCCACTCTTTGCAAACACTCCTGTCGCTGATGGCTAGCTCTGGAACTCGTGATGCCATTTATTTATTTTATTTTTTTTTTAAATCCCATTTTTAAGTGAGAAAGCTAGCAGGCAGGATGGCTAAAGCTGGAAAACTATGTCACGGTGACAGTTCGTTGGGAAGGTGTTGGCCAGATACTACATGCCCTGTATTTGAGAGGGGAGCAGGGAAAAAAAGGTCCCCAAATCAACTGGAATTGGTGAAAACTCCGGGGAAGCCTGGGCTACTGGCTGTCTTGGTGTCCAAAATGAGAACAGATTGAGGGTGGCACCTGTTAGCTCAGTGCTAGTCCTTCCTTACCCCTGTCCTTCAACTTTCAGAGGAAAAACACCCTGCCTGCTGAAACAGCTCTCCTGTTTCAGACAGTCTGATTTAACCTCCCTTTCAAATATTCTTCACAAAGCTGGGTGGGTTGTTTTTTTTTTTTTGGTGTTTCTAAGCTGGTTAGAAAGTCAAGGTGCCTTGTCAGCACTTTGTGTGTGCTCCTGAGATAAGAGAGGCATGCCTGAGCTCTGCCGAGGTAAGGTGGCTTTAGCACCCGAGTAAAGGTTGCTTGTTTAGTCTGACCAAAATTGCTGTTGGGGGCTGGTTTTTCTGCCTGGTTGATTCAGTCTGGGTGCATCTGGCTCCAGTCTGGGAATTGCCCAAGAGCCCTGGCTCCTGATGTGGGGGGGATAGGGATGGAGCTGGGCTGACTGGCTTGGGGGGCGGCAAAGGCCCTAATGTCTCCTGCTGTGTCTCACAAAGAAGAGAGAGATAACAAGCCTCCCACAGCAGCCTCTCAGCTGAGCTTTTAATTTTGGAAAGATCCTCATAAGAAGAGAAGTGTTTGCGTGTAAAGCCAAACAGAACAGACCTACTTCCTTTAAACTGCGAGGAAACCTTAAGTGTTATCAACAAGTCAGGTCCTTGAAATGTGAACACGTAGGTAGGGACCTAACGAGCCCTGAGATGAAGGGCGATACCTCGCAGATCCTCACAAACTGGGCTGGATATGCATCACTGGTTGCCAGCACTTCAGACGTGAAGCGATGAGTCTTTGTGAGTTATGGTGAGGCCGCAGTGGATATCCAAGCTGAAGCTCTCCGGGCCGTGAGAAACACCTAAGCTTATCAGGACCCTCTCTCCAGCAACAGAAAGAGGGTTTAAAAGAAAGGAGCTGGTCTAGCAGCTCCATGCAGGCCTGGTGAGCCTGGCTCCCCCCTGTGAGGGACCAGCCTGGGCCCTCAGCTGAGCTGGTCCGGTTTGCTGGCACAGTAGGAAAATACTGCTTTTTTTTCCTGGGTTAGTTTGTTCCAGTTGCCTGAATGCGTGCAAGGGATGTGATGGGAGCTTAGTGTCTGGGAAGTGCCAAGTAAATTTAGAATGTCTGTCTTAATTTTTCTTTTTGTTACTGCTCCTTTGGACCACACAGCCGCCCAGTGACAACAGGGCGCAGCAGTCTGCAAAGAAAAGCAAGGAGATATACACACACACACCAGCTCCTAACCCCAGGGAACAAGACGGGAGGCCTGTGAGTGGGAGGCTCTGTCATGGCACAACTCCTCCTTGCTGTGCACCTCCATGAGATGAAAGCCAGCCTGAGGCAGGGGCGGGGGAGCGACGGGCGCTCTCCCTCCTGTGGTGCTCCCGCTGCCTGTGGAAGGCGCCAGGGCACCTTCCGCAGCCTGTAGGGCCCTTTCCTCCGGCCGGGCACAGCCGTTTCAAGCGGCGGGGGCTCGCAGTCCCTGTCCAGAGGAGCCCACCGGTGACAGCGCAACGCCCGCCGCCATTTCGCGCCCTCCCCAAGCGCCGCGCCGCCGGCGCACTGCGCATGCGCGCAGCCGGGGAGGGCGGTGGGGGCGGCGGGCGCGCATGCGTAATGGCGCCGGGCGCAGCCTTTATCTAGGGGCGGGGGGGCGGTGGCGGCGCCGCATTGCAGACGGGCGAAAGGGGGGGACGGTTGNTTTTTCTTTTCTTCTCTTCTCCCAGCAGGAGCTGCCGGACGAAGGTTGCCGAAAGCAAAGGGAGAGGAGGTGGCGGGCGGGGGGAGCGCCCTGTCGGTGCGGGCCCTAACGGTCCCTCTGAGGGGGCGAGGCCTGGGGGGAAAAGGGGGTGTTCAGTGGCGCCGTCGGTGAAAAAGCTGTATTTAGGGGGCGGCATCT
>VXAK01009143.1:20136-48490 GCA_013399435.1 Arenaria interpres
CCCCGCGCCCCCCCCCGGAAAATTCCACTAATTTTGCAGCTGGCTGTCTTGTTACCTGTTGTTGCTGAGGTGAAGGTGGTGGTGGGGAATATTAAATATTCGGTCTTCAGCGTTAGGACTAGAGGTTGGAAAAGGCAGCAGGAATCTGCAGAAATCATCCATAGGCTCACTGATGGGGTAATGCACCTTCAGGATTGTGGTATGGAATGGCTAGAAAGCCCCAAATTGAAGATCTAATACAGCGATGCACCCGATTCTTTTTTTTTTGTTGAAAATTTTCCTTGAAATAAGACAATTTTAAACCTAGAGCTTATTTCCTTACAAGCTTGACCTGCAAGTTTTCACAATTCGACTCAAAAAAAGCCTGACTAGCCATTTAAAAGCCATAGCAATTACCAACTGGTTACAGTAAACTATGCCTAGAAGATCTCACATAGTTTTACACTACTCTTGTACTTAAGTGCAGTCTCTTAATGTACTGGTACATGGATAATTTAATGGAGAATCTCACACTTTTCAGACTGGAAACAAGAAACTAAATGGCAGCTTTCACTCTGTTTGCTTCAGTAGTGTGACTTCTGTGTGTGCTGTGCACTGAAGGAACTGCCATCAGTTCTTATTTCTATTGGGGCTGTTTCCGAATCACTAAAATCATTGGAGTTTCTTGTGCTTTAAAAGTGAAAAGGATTTGCTTTGAAGTATCCCCAGGTTTCCCATTAGTGTATTTAGGGAAATTGTAATGAGAAACCAGTTCAGCAATGAGAGTTAGCTTGGTCTACCTGTTAAAGGCATGTGTATGCAACTAAGCATAGCAGACTTGTTAGGCCTGTTTTTCTTTTGGAAGTCACTGTTTTAACACAAATAAACATCTGTCTCTTTTCACCAAGGTCCTGTTATGACTATTAATTGACTCACCTATGATAGTATCGTGAAGATTTTGCTGTGACAACCTGAGACACCGTTCTCGTCGACTAAGCTAGCTAATTAGCTGTATATCAATCTAGCCACCCTTGGCGCATCCTAATGGAGTTACTTGGCTGGCTTACAGCACGGCTGGTAGGCCGTGAGGGTTTTTGGTTGACCTACTTACTGTGCTCCTCTGCATCTTTGCTTTAAGGGAGGCACAAAGGAATTAAAGCAGGATGTGCAGGACTTGAGATACCCACGCTGCTGACAGGCACTTTCATTATTGCTTGACTTTGAGACCGGGAAGCAGGAAGGCTGGGTGGGTAGTTAAAGCACAAGTCGGTCTCTCTTGAGCTGGAAGTGTATATATATATATGCTTGTTTATTTTTTTTTCTCCTGGTAAAATAAAATTAAGCGGGGAGTGGAAGGTGAAAGCTTTGAGGATATGAATGTTTCACCCTACCTAGAATAGTAGACTTAATCTTCCTTGCAAGGTTTTTGTGTGAAATACGATTCCTGTGGCAAATGCTGGTCAGAACATCTGGGGACAGGAAAATTGAAGGCTGAGTTAGTCTGACTTGAATTTTCTGAAGGGTGGGGGAAAAAGCAAATAATTGAACTTGGACTATGCTCTGTAGTTGGCAGGCTTGCTGTAGTTGGGAACGTGGTTTCTAACAAAAAGCTAGGCTGGTGCAGCCCGTAGATGAAATCAAGCAAAGAGGGGAAGGTGTCTTATTTCTAAAGAAATATATCCCTGTTTTCTTAGAGGAGTAAGAGAGCGTGCTGTGGATTTGAGGCACCTTCCAAAGCGGTACTTTGATAGCGCGCCAGTCATGTGGCTTGTGTAAACCTGCCCTTGCACAATCTCCTCCTGTTTGCAGAAGAGGTATAAATAGAAATGGTTGTTCTTGGTGTTGTGTCTGGAGGAGCTGCGCAAGCTGTTCTTGCCTGGTCATGGTTGGGCTCGGTGAAATGCGTGATCGCATCTGCAGAGCTTCTGAAGCCTTACGCTGTCTTTTTCACAACCTCAGTTTGTGCTATTCAGCATACCACAAAGAAGCAGTTCTGGGAATCTGAAAACTGAGATGATGCAGAGGCTGGAACAAGAGAGTGGGAGCTTGTCAGCAAAACTGAACCGTGTCTCCATCAGGTGACAGTGGTGTCAGCTGGGGCTCTCTGGCAGTTTGGGCTGTGCTGGTTTAGGGAGGGTTTTCTGGTGTAACGCGCAGGAGGATCCTTACTTTGTATCTGTGGGAGAGGCAGGACCAGTTACTGCTGGCTGCCAGTGGTTTCTGTTTCGATGTTTCATCTGGATCTGATTTTTCAAAGCAGGTTTGGGGTAACGCCTTAGAACTACATGACAAAAAAAGGATTCCCGTTTGTTTTTTGTTTAAGAATTTACTGGTCATTTTTCTATTTAATTTTTTTTTGTTTATGTAGCAGGTTTGTATGCAATTAATTTGCTGCTATTATGAAATCAGAGTTCCGGTTACAAGTTAAAAGGGGTACTTCGTGGTCTTTGAAGTGTATGCGTATGTTTTGAGGCAATGCTTGTCTGTGTGTTTGGTCACGCAGCAATGTTTAATTTCAGATATCAGTATTTTTCTTTCTCTTGGAGTAAGGAGTCTCATGTTTACACTGTTTACCCTGACTAGTTTTTCAACTTTGTTCTCTACTTCTGTGCAAGTCTGCCTATAGACAGATTTTCTTGGAGATGCTGAGTAAATGAATCTCGCGATGAGATTTCAAGGCTTTACGTTTTTTCCAGACGTAAGAGTTTAAAAATCCTTTGACTATATTCACATTGGGATGCAAGCTATTAGTATGCAGAGATTAGAGGTTAACACTTTCTTCTTTCCTGCTATCAGCTGCTTCATTGCTGTATTCCTGGGTAGGTTATGCTTTCACCTTGAACACCGCAGTTTGCCTTTTTCAGGTTCTCCCATTGCTAACTGAAATCCTCCCTGAAGCTGCTCTTTAAAATGTCCTTTTTCAGCCCTCTGGCATGCTTTTTGTGCTCAGCTGCGGGGGTCTGATATCTTCCCTTTCCCTGAGGGAGCTTCTTACTGAGTTGTCTTCTACATCTGGCATTCATTCTGGGTTAAAGCACTGCTCTGGTGGCAGCGTGAAAAAGAGCATTGTGCCTGAGACTCTTCTATTTCTTTCTCACAGTGTCTTTGAACTGTTCTTCTGTTTTTCTGAAGTTTTTAGGTGCCTCTGGACTTCACCTGTGCTTTGCTGGAACTGCAGTGTAACCTGTGGCAAGTAACTTTTACAGACACGGTGCTCTGCCTAACTAATGGACTTTTCCATTCCTTGTAGTGTGTGTATATTTGTCAGGTGAAAGGAGGATGTTAAATACAGAATTTCTGCATGAAATCTGTCCCCATCCCTTCCCGTCTCTCCAAAAAAAAATCCCAAAGCAGAAACAAGAAGCATGTTCAAAACATGTAGGTGTATTCCTACAGGGATCTGCTGCAGAGAAAAATGCTTCTCATAACTTCTTGGGAATATTTTAACATGCTGCAGGGACCACTTATTCCTGATGACTACCAGATGCCCTTGAACATCCAAATATCTCTTCTAGATTCTGTCAGAAGACAAATCTCAGGCAGAAGTCGGGGTTTGCTTGGCAACCTGGTAGCAATCTTGGGTCAATGTGGAAATTAATCTCTTGCAACCTTTAGAGTAACTGGGAGAATTTACTGGGGCAGTAGAGCTGATTTTAGTGTCTCAGCTCATCCTGTTCTCTGTCTTTAACTTTGTTCTGATGGTGTGTACATACGCATGCTTCTTCTCTTACCATGCTTGTCTTCCGGTGAGGGAAATAAGGGAGCATCTGAGGTAAGAGCAATGTTTTAGAGCAGAGATAAGGTACCAAAATGAGGATTTGTTCTTTGAGGAAGAGCCGAATTGTGGTGTTATCTCAAAACTCATTTCTTGTGCTGGTTACAAATGTTTCAAGCTTGATATTTGATCAGTAGATACCAGAAAGGAAGACTGATTTTTAACCAGTATCTGAAATACTGATAACAGCTAGCTAGATTTCATTTTTCCACAAATTGCCTGTAACTTCTCAAATACTGTGGTCGTTTTACTACCTCATTAATGCAGAGGTGTAGTAGACCTTTGGCATGATTTACTAGGGTGTGATTACAACTTCTGAAATGTTATTTAAACTCACAAACTGACCAGAGAGGCTGTGGAGTACTGAGCCCTTCAGATAACTTTAGGTTGAGGTCGCTCCTTGACTTGTTGACACTTTGTAAGATCTGGTGAAGAGGAGTTGATCCCTCTTGACTTCTTTAACTTAAACACGCTTCGCTTTTGCAGTTCTCAAAAGAAATGGGGAAAAGTCAGTAAGTAACAGCACAGAATGGCAGAGACTGATGCATTCACTTGGTCTATGGGACATTTCTGGGAAATTATGAAGGTTATGAAGTGTCTTTTTTTATTTAAACATTGCCAAGTGGGACGGCCTGGGAAAGAGCATCCCTCCTGATGAGTATGTTAATATGTTCGGAGCAAATTACACTGTCATGAAGGCTTAAGAGTTGACAGCATCCCAAGTTATCTTCCACAATTGACTTCAATGCAATGAAGCGAACAGCAGCTCAGCTCTTTCCTTTTCTTGCCAACTGCAGGTTAAGTTGTCTGTAAAAATGCTGCTCACACCAAGGTTTTCTTAGCAGTTTGGTTTGGAGGAGGCTTGAGTCTTCAAGCTGAATTTCTTTGTTCTGGGCGATAGTTTTCTGGTTTATGCTCTGACTTTTTAAGGAATCTGGTCTGGCCCAGAATCCTGGTTCATAGAAGCTTATATAAGGTGTTAACTTTTAAGCATGATCACGAAAGTCTCATTAGTAGGTTCAGTACAGCTTCGGAGGGGATTGCTTAGAATGTTTTTCTGAGAATCTCAGGAAGAAATTCAGGCTGGCTCTCCCTGGAAGAGAAGAATAACACAAACACTTGAGGGAAGGGAAGGTTATTCTGAGGAAAGGCAATTACCCTATCAATTTTCTAGTAGCTGTCCTTGCAGAATGGAGATTAAAAAGCAGGCATTAAAAGCTTCCTTCTAGATTCCTGTTTCCTGAAGAGAAGTGAGGAACTGAACTATGCTTTCACGTGCGGGGCTTTTCCAAGTAGACAAGGTGGTGTTGTCTGAGAGGGCTGTCACCTTTACTTCACTGACTGCTGACGGTGTGTTAGTGTTTCTGTTCCAGATGCCTAGTGTTGGGGAAGGAGACCACAGTTGGCATTTGCTGCTTTGAAAAAGTGTCGGGGAGTAATGCACAGTGGCTGAAGTAAGTAGGATGATACCCTGTGGGAGCAGTTGCAGGTTTCCCGTTATCTTCACAGCCTTTAGACTGGGTTTTGTGTGAATTCCTGGCAGAGCCCCATGCAATATGCAGTAGTTGTCACTTGTCAGGACTGCGTGACTGGTGTTCTGACAGTGTTAGGTTGCTGACCCGAGTCTCCAAGAAAAAATTCCTCCTTCCTTTTCTGCTGTTACCCTTCAGCCTGTGGAGTATTTTGATTATGTTGTTGGGCTTCGGGCTGTGTTTCTGAGGCAACACTTGTTCTGGGAGACGGCTTCTCTTGTCTGTCAGACACGAGCATCAGTGAGGACAAGAGTGGGTATGAATCTTTTGATTTTGTTTTGTTTCAAGAAGCTGCAAGTGCGTGCAAGGATCCCGGGGTGCCTTTTGGCTGTCAACTTGGCTAGAAGCCTGAAAACGGAAGCCTTTCACATCTGAAAGACGTGCCCTTTATACATGGATTGCGTTTCTACCCCCGCTTCTCCTTCCTCCTCCATTTTCTTTCACTGCTTTAATTTAGGAAAAACTTGGTGGAGTGAACGACCGTTCCTTCTAAAATTGAAGAAACCACATCTGTGAAGCAGTTGAAGAAGGGAGGAACCAGTGAAGAGGACGAGTAAAGAAACACTCTGGCCTTCACAGATAAACTTGTTCTTGCAAGCCGTTATTTTTAGAGCGCCAAACTTCAGGGAAGGGAGCCAGGTTTGAGGGAGCATGACGCGTGACTGTTGAGAGCTAATCTATAGGGAAAGGAGAAATCTATTTAAAAATGGATGAGCCTTAGATAAAGAAGAATACATGAAATAAAGGGCTGCCAAAGGTGACTAAGAAGGTAATCCCATTGGGTTTATCCAGGGAGCATTAGGAGTTCTGTGAAGTAACCGACAGTGCTTTGTTTTCTCTTGGGTTGCCGCTTTGCTGGGAATGTGCAATACCTCATTAAGGTGTCACTCTTCTTGCAGAAGAGGCTGTTTTGAGGGAACAGGTAAGATAACTGTTAAGACTCAGAACTATTCATTCTGATATGAAACAGCACATGGTCTTAACACACTTCACTGGCATGTTTGCTTTGTTGTAACATAAATTAATATATGAGGAAAAATGCTGTTTCATAATTAAATAGAAGAACAAGCTAAAGGAAGAGGTAGTGGGAACAGTAAAGGATTTCAGGCTAATCTTTTTCTGAATCTGCAAGATCTGAATTAATGCAGAGTTTTGTTAATTTTGTTTCTGTTTTTCCCAGAAAGTTCAGAAAGAAGGGGGTGGATACTGTTGCAATGGAGGTGCATCCTTTCGTATTAGACATTGGGTTATGTAATAGAAGTATTTCAACATGATACAGAATCTAATCCAATCTTAACTGTATTTAAAGTCACTGTGGAAGATGGAAGAAAAGAAGCCATGATTAGCATGGCTTTTTTTTCTCTGTAGCTGCTTTCTAAAACGTACCAGTGATGTATGGCCCTAACAAACAAATTTACCTAGTCACTGTTTGACCAGAAAGATCTGTACTGAAAGCATCCAATGTAGAGTTGTCTTCTCAGAAGGAAAGAACTTCCACAGTGTCCTTTGTAACTGAAAGGACACTGCTGTTCCTCCAGTTTCTCTTTTCTGTAGGTAAGTGCTCATCCTCATGGCATAGCTGATTCACGTTTTCTGCATCTGTTGGCTTTTTTTTTGTGGAAAAGTTCTGTAGGTATGTTGGCATTTCATCTCGCTCTGATGTTGTGCAGGGATGAGGACTTTAAATAATGAGTATATGTTCACGGTGTTTAATTGCATCCTGAAACTAGTTTTCAGTATTCACTGACTTATGAACCCTTTGATGCTATTCTGAGATTTTGTCTTTGGCCTCCTGTAGAGGATTGCAGGTAACATTTAGTGCCCTTATTCTGAAATCAGAAGTGACTGTGTGCCCACTGGCAGTGCTTTGAGCAGAATCTGAACAAAATATGGCTGCACATGCCTCTTCTGCGAAATTACTCTTTTCTCTTTCCAAACTGGTGAGACATATGATGCAGGGAAGCAGTGCAGAGGTATCGAGTAGTTAATGTGCTGTCAAAGATCAGTTAAGACTTTTTTTTTTTTCCTTTCTGAACAGAATTATCTGCAACCTACATTCTGCTCACCTCAAAAGGTCTCAGACTACTGCCTGGCTCCTCAGTTTTCTTCTGCCTCAGTGTCGTGACCTGAAAAAATCCTGCTGTCCTGCCAATACCCCTTGCCGTGTCCTAGCAAGTCAGAGCATTCGTGACTGACTCCGTGTGAGCATCTCTTTGGTTCAGAAGCCATGCAGCTGGGAAGTTGTTAAAGACATAGAGACAAAAAAGCTGATAATTAACCATAAATCTGAAGCATGATGTTTCTTCTGTCCTGCATTTATAATGACCAGGTCAGAGGCTCTGAGGAGGGAGGAACAAAACTAGCTGGTAGACGTTCTGCCAAAAGTGGGTAGAGACCAGTGACAAGATCTGAAAGTAAAAAGCCAAACAAAAACTGAAAGTTTGTTGAGAGCTAGATCAAACCAGTGCAAGTTATGGCGTGAATTCCCAAGTTTGGGTTTTAAACAGCTTCTTAGATCAAGAGGTTGAGAAACTGCCTGGGATCACCATTGCTGCAGTTTTATACTTTAATTTTGTAGTTTTACAGTATGTTTCAAGCAGGGGAGAGCGAGTAAATTTCTTTTGATTTATGGAACTAAAGGCATAGGTTAAAAGCTATACTTGTAAATAGTTGAAACCCCTTAATTACACTGTTGAAAGTCAAGGTCTTGCTTGACTTAAGGCAGGCTTTGACTCTGCCTTGCAGAGCCTTCCAACCATTGCTTAATACCAGTATTTGAAAGGGAAGAATAACTCTTTCCTTCAACCAAGCATATTCTTGGTTATTGTCATCCTGCCAGAGCTGACAGCTATTTGGCTGACCGGTCTGACTTTGAAACTTACTCTTAGTGCTTCCAGGTCGATAATGCTGTAATTTAAAATAGGCCATCTGTAAATATCTTGCTAACCATACATTATTGGAAGCTTTGAAGTCTTATTCCTGTGGTCTTATAAGCGGTCCTAGTGTGCTGTCTTGCTGAAGAATGATATACAATCTAGGCTTTTTGCTGGGAGAGAGGGTAGCAAACTTCATGCATTTCTGTAGAAGATTAAGTATGCAGAGCACATTTTTCTTAAAATAAATGGGTCATTCCTCTGTGAAATCCAGTGTAAACAGGCTTTATAAATCAGCAGCTGAGAAGGCTGCAGAATGGCACCTATAAAGCAGTGTTTATCTGGCTCTGTTTGATGTGTAGTGGTTATATACCTAGTAGATGCAGTAGTAATTCAGCTGTTAAGTTGATCCTCTAAGTGTTTAGAACTGGGATGTGAGAAATGCAAAAGCAATTGTTCATCTGTTCATAACCTTACTAGAAGCTTCGTAGGCATTGAACAGCTTAAATTCGGTTTCTTTGTTGACAGTGTAATTTTACAGCATTTTGTGATGTGTAAACAGCATCGATGTGGAAGTAATGGCTCCTAAACAACACTTATGCAGCTAATAAGTTTGAATGGGCTTTTTTTTTTTTCTAAAAGTTTGACAGCAGTGCCTTGTAGGCTTAGACCATGGCAAATTTCTTTGGAGCGTGTTTGCAGTAGGATTTTAAGGAGTTGTTTCTTCATAGATTAATGCAATGGAGGAGATTGACCCCTGAAGAAACTGAGACTACTGACAGGCAAGATGGTTTCAGAAAAGTGGGAGAAGTTAGCTGAAGTGAGCTGGTGCTCTCCAGTTCAGAGAGCATCAAGGAAAAAAACAAAAAAAAACCCCAAAACAACAAAAAACCAAATGCTTGGAAAGTCAGCTAAAAGGTGCAGCTGATTAACTTGTCCTGTTACTTATTAACAGTGAAGATCTATTACACTTTTTTTAGGAAGACTGTCCAGAAATGGTATTCTGTATTTTACTTCAAAACTTTATAGGTTGTGAGACAATTCCATGCGGGGTGGGAGGGAATGTCCAGACAAAGACTTGGGCTCTTTATTTTTTTCCCCACGTTTTTTCCTCTACACAGTTGAAGAACTGACCAAGAGGAAACAAAGTCTAAATAGATTTAATGGGTTTAGAACTGTCTGATGGAACATGTCTCACCTTGTTTTCCGTCCCTCTTTTGCTTTGACTCTTGAAACATTCTGTTCAGTGTTTTGGTCTGCACCTGGCTGTTAAGTCCTCTGTGTAATGTATGTGGTGGTGTGGCTCCTAATCTGATTAATTTGCTAGCTCTTACGGTTGCTAGATGAGAAAAGGGTGATTCACCTGGGAGAAGGAATGCAGGCGGCAATTACAGGCTAGATGTGCGTCCTGGTTCAAAGCTGAAGTGACTGCAAGGACAGGAGGGTTGTAGCTTTGGGAATCAGCTGTTTGAGTTGTGGATTTCTGCAATGAGTAGTTTCTCTGTTTTGAGTAATCTGGTAGTTCTTATGGGTTTTGGTTTGTTTGTTTTTGTTTTAAAAGGTGGATGATGGTGCAATGGACTGCTGAGGTTCTCATGCTCAGGCAATTCAGTAAAGGAATTCAACTGTTTTGATTTTTCTGGAGTTTTTTGGCTGTGTAATCTGTATTTGGGACTCATGTTTCAGGTAGAAATTGTTGGATTGCAACGTGCTTTAAAATGTCTAGTAAATCGAAGGGGCCTAATGAAAGGGTTGTGGTTATACCATACAGCTTTAACCTGCTTACCTGGGACTAGAAATCATTCAAATGTGCAACTGTGAAAGGATGATTCTTTCTTTGGCAGCTGTGGCAAGCCCTGTTTTATGGCAGAAGGACTGTGTGAAGGGTCCAGAGGTATGGTGTCAGAACCTTCGGACAGCATCGCAGTGCGGAGCGGTGAAACACTGCCAGCAGAATGTCTGGGACAAGCCTACTGTAGTAAGTATCGACTCCTGAGACGACTTCTTCCCACCCGTAGCTGAGGTAGCTGGTTTAGCTATGCTGATGAAGATCTTCCAAGTCTCTGATTGGAGTTAAGTGCTACATCTGACTATGCCTTGGTTACTCTCCCTTAATTTGGGTGCTAGATAAAGGTTGCTTTCCACTTCTCTGCCTTGCACAACTTGTCTGCTGACTTCTCCTGTGACCTGTTGCACAATCACCAAGCAATGTGTGGAATGGAGCTAGTGGATTTCAGAGTTGTTCCTCTTTATTAAACCGACTCATAGAACAAATTCATAGTGCCTTTGCTTATTCTTAACTTGAACAATGCCAAACTGATAGGCTTATTACAAAAAAAAAAAAAGCTATATGATTCTTTAGGTCTTTCTCCTATTTTAATGTTCCCCAACAGGTGCAGCATGTGCTGAATTATGAAAGCAATGACAGTAAATAATGGTACAAATGTTACGTTCAGTGTGGCTTTTCAAATTGCATTTGTACTAGATGTGAGTGCTGCTTTACCAGATCTTCTAAAATTCTTGGGTTTCTAGTAAGAGCCCTGGAAGAGGCTGCCCAGGGAGGCTGTGGAGTCCCCTTCTTTGGAGATTTTCAAGACCCGCCTGGATGCCGTCCTGAGTAACATGCTCTGACAAGCTCTAGGCAATCCTGCTTTAGCAGGGGAGTTGGACTAGATCTCTATGGTCCCTTCCAACTCTAAAAAATTCAGTGAAATTCAGTGAAAAGAGCTTCAGAAGACTTCTCAGGGCAGCATGCTTTTTACTTCAGGGGAGATGGGACTAGGTGAAAGGAGCAAGAGGTAGTTGATTTACTGAAGAAGCCAGAGCTGGACATACTTGGAACATCTCACCCAGGTTTCAGCCAGAATTTCTTCCCTTAACTTCAATTCCAAATGTGATTCTTATTCTTACTGTTTTTATTTGTATGTTGCATTTACAGGTACTGAATTCTGTCTCAAAGTAACTCTCTACTTCTCTCTCCAGACCAGTATCCCCTGTGACTTGTGTAAGGAACTCGTGACAGTGGCTGGCAAGGTTTTGAAGGATAATGGCACCGAGGTAAGCAGAGCTCCCCTTCTCCTTGTCCCAAGGCACTGTTTGATTTCATTGACTTAACAAGATTGCAAGGTGAGGGGGTGGAAAACCAGTCTGAGTGATGTTTTCCCAACTTAAGCAGCAAATGTTGAAAGGGGCCAGAGTACATAGGGAAAAGGCTTTTAAACAGCCTCTTACAGTTTAGAGATTAGCAAATTCTAGAGCCTCTCATGCTCTAACACATCCCAGATTGACTGTAGATGCTTAATAAAACTGTTCTTGTGCCAGTGGGCCATTGATCTTAAAAGGTGGGGTACTGCAGTCTCTAAAAGTGGATGATTACATCAAATGGTCTTTTTTTTTGGTTGTGGACATTATCCTTTTTCTTTTGTGAACCTAGGAGTACTTTGTATAAACAAATCACTGTCCCACTAGTCCATAATTTCACTCCTCTTCTTAAATGTGGATGTTCTGTGTTGGCAAGACTGTTGTACAGGCCTTGCAAGTGTTATTTCATGTTTTCACTTTGGCAAGGTCTCATTGAAAGCCTGGGACTGGGGAAAAACAGACCTATAGTATAAAATGTCATTCTAGTTTTGTTTGCCAACTGCCTGGACCTACCTGAGTCCAAGGGGCTTTTTTTAGGCTTTGTGTCCTGCATATAGGTATAGACACATATTTTGTTAGTCTATAGCCCACCTTATCTCTTATAGGATGAGATTCGCTCTTACTTGGAAAAGACGTGTGAGTTTCTTCCTGACCAAGGCCTGGTCTCTGAATGCAAAGAGATTGTGGATTCCTACCTACCCGTTATCATGGATATGATCAAAGAAGAGCTAGTAAGTAGATAACAGTTTGCAACTATTGGAATTAAGTTTTTCTCCTGTTGATGGCCGAGTTTCTCTTCTACATAAGATTGTGTGTATGATCCCTTCAATTCTCTATGGATCACTGGTGTTGCCATTAATGGTGTAAATTTGAAGACTGCTTCCTTGCTGTGAAAACATTTTTTCCCTTCCTATCATATTTCGATTGAATGACTATCTACTCTGAACTTCATATAAAAGTGACATCAGTCTACAGAGCTTGATGTATGTATCTTATCTCCCCTAGGATAAACCTGAAGTTGTATGTAGTGCCCTGTCGCTGTGCCAGCCCCTTCAGAAACACCTTGCAGCAATGAAGCTTCAGAAACAGCTCCAGTCCAATAAGATACCAGAGCTGGATTTCTCTGAACTGGCATCCCCGTTCATGGCTAATGTGCCCCTTCTCCTTTACCCTCAGGACAAACCCAAACAGAAGTCTAAGGTAAGGGTGCAGTGCTAATCCAGGGTGCAAGAGGCGTGCATGTTTTGATGCTCCAGAGCTTCAGTGCTCCTTTGTATAAGAACTTACTGATGGTTCTTGGTAAGGGATTGTTGTACTGTGCACAGATTGAGCTGATGTTCTTCACCTGAGTGTTTCCTCCTGAATTTTGTGCTGCTGCACACAGACAGCTACCTTTTTCCTTAACCTGTGGGTTTAAAGCTAAGTAAGATGATAGTTGCAGCCGCTGTGGACGATACTTACAATCTTGGATTAACAACCGCAGTTTATAAAGACAAGTCTTGTGCTGGGCTGTTCTCATCCAGCACTGTAGTAGTCGAGCAGGTCGTACTGGAAACAATTTCCTCTGAGAGCAAGTTTGGCACCGGTGTTCAAAGAAAGAAGAATTCCTCCCACATTGAGTAGTCTGCTAGCTTCAGGGGAAGTATTCATCTCTGAATCCAGGGGTGACAGACTGGATCAGAAAAGAAGTAATAGTTGACAAAGGGGAGTAGATGAGACAATGAACTTGTGAGTAGAGGCTGAGTCTTGATAGCAAGCCTAGATACAGGATTTAAACAGTTGGGTGGGTGGAGAACAAGCTGCTGTGGGTGGAGCAGGTAAGATCTGTGCCAAATTTAGAAACCTACCCACTGTGGTCTGTAACAAAACCAAGAGATTTTGCAGATTGGGTGTCTTAACAGTTATCTCGGGTTTCAGAGCCAAGTAGGTACCTTAATCTCCATCTAGTGGCTGGTGCACACACCAGCAGTAGCTTGTCTATTCATGTTAGTTCAAGTTTTCAAGTTTTCTGTAGTATTTATCGATGTTTGTATATAATTTAAAACAGCTTTTAAAACTTGCTAGTAACAGAAGCTTCTAAAACGTGGCATGTGAAGAGACATCAACTTAAGCTTCCTTTTACTTTTTGTCCAGGGAAGTGGGGATGTGTGCCAAGATTGCATTCAGCTGGTGACTGATGTTCAAGAAGCTGTGAGGACAAACTCATCTTTCGTAAAGTCTCTGGTTGCTCATGCCAAGGAGGAGTGTGACCGTTTGGGACCTGGAATGTCTGATATGGTAAGCTATCTTTTTTTTGTTCAAAAATCTGCTCCTGTGTACAAACATAAAACAGTTTGTTCAGTGCCTTAATCTCTATTTAATAAAACAAAGGAGAGGTGACACACAAGAGGTGTGTCACATGTGGGATATGTTACACAGTGTTAACAATAACACTACTGAAATCCTCATAGGTAAGCTAAGAAGCGTGGATTAGATAAATGGACAGTGAGGGGGATTGAAATCTGGCTGAAAAACAGCTCAGAGGGTTGTGATCAGTGGCACAGAATCTAGTTGGAGGCCCGTAACAAGTGGGGTCCCCCAGGGGTCAGTACTGGGTCCAGTCCTCTTCAATATTTTCATCAATGACCTGGATGAAGGGATGGAATGTACCCTCAGCAAGTTTGCTGATGACATGAAACTGGGAGGGGTGGCTGAGAAGCCGGAAGGCTGTGCCAGTCAAGACCAACTTGACCAACTTTCTGGACAAGAAAGTTGGGTGGGATGGATGGGTCTGGGGAGGAGGAAAAAGACCCAGGATTGCTGCTAGACCTTAAAGGCCTTTTTTGTAAAAATTATCTGGCAGGGCAGTGTGGTCCTTTATGCCTGCTAATGTGGGGGAGTGCTTTTGCTCTAAGCAGAAGAGAAAAGGGGACTCGCCAGATAAGCAGCTGTGTGTGCAATGATTGCATAACCTGAAATGCCATCTTGTATTTAGGACGAGCTCTGAAAGACAACAGAATAGTTATTAAGTAGAGCAGGTGAATGAATACCTTGAGATGTGTTAGAAAATTCTAGATTAATTCTACAGCTGAAGTGGTTTGATATTTACAAGACTTTGTTTTCCCACTTCCTGCAGTGCAAGAACTATATCTCCGAATATTCTGACTTGGCTATCCAAATGATGATGCACATGGTAAGATCAGTAGAATATAATATTTGCTCTCGGTTATTTTTTTTTCTGCTTTGTGTGGCTAACTTCCTTGGAAACATGAAATGTTTACTGCAGTGAAAGTCTGGGGAGAGCCCTTGCTCTGTAAATCTTGGTGTTAACACTTTGAACTTGGCATTTATTTGGATGATAAGCAGTCTCAGAATGCTTTCTTTAGCACTTTCCTTTTCTTCCACAATCACTTAGTGGTGCAAAAGGCACCCTGATCCTTTGAACCACAGAAGCTGCATCACATACGTTCCTTTAAAGTCTTTTTATTTCAGCCCTGCACCGCTTCCCCTTCTCCCCCCATCAAATACTGTGCTAAGCATATTAGAGTTGGTCTGTCACAGTATTGAAAAATCAGTTTAAGTTTTAGAGCTAATATGTCTGTTTGAAGGGAGACTAAACATCCTTCTTCTGGAATTGCTACCTCACAACTCCTGCTCGCTGGGCTCTTGGTAGGAGCCGTGGAGAGTGAGTGATACTGCACCAGCTCTGGTCTTCTGCAGCAACACACAATATATTTTACCTCTGACCACCTCCATAGCACCTCTTTCTCCTGAGATTTCAAAGCCTTTTAACAAAAACGAGTAAGCCTTCCCTTAAAGAACGCAGTGCCACAAGTAACATAACACGTTATAGGTTATTACAAGTTTATGAATAGAGTACATGGCTGACTTGAACCTGGATTTGGCAACACAGTGGCCTTTTTTTGTTTCGGGTTGCTAAAGGCTACTCTCATACTGGTACTTAAGCATCTGCGGGGGGAGGGAAAATCTTTGTTCCAACAACAGTTAGTTTCTCATTTTAAGCATTGCAATGCAGTGTGGTGTTAACACCGGAAATTGGAATATGACTACACCTTGCACCCGGCTGAGTGTTGTTCAGACTCTTTGGAGGTAGTCTCGCCCGGGATGTTCTAATAACTTGAAGTGAATAATGCTGGTTAGCACCGTGCAATTAAATGCGAGTTGCTGTAGCAGTGCTGAGGATCTTTTGGGGTGGGGACCATCATCTTCATGGAAAGAGTATATGCAGTTCCAAGTGCTTGACTTTTTTTTTTACTTTTAACTGTTATCTCTAATTTCTCGTTCCTTTCTCTGTCTCCAATCTCCCCTGTCAACAGAAGGATCAGGTAGGTGAGCAACTTGCCTGTGGTGATAGCCTGCTTTTAGTTCACTTCTTGCTCTATTAGCTGTGTACATGGTGTGATTGCACTCGATGTTGACAGATACAAGGGATATTTATGTGATTAAATCAGAGAAAAAAAGACTATAGACTTCCTTCAGTGGATCAGTCCTACTTCCAGCTCCAGATACCAGTTTGTACTACTAAGATTTCAGCCTGATTATTCTTTTGGCCAGTACAGCAGAAAATATGCTCACTTTCTTTCAAGAAGGGTTAGTTGTGGAAAAAGTACACTGGTGGCTCCTGCCAGCTTCTGATTTAAAGCCTGGGCTCGAACGGGCTTGGGTAAAGCTGTCCCTGGGTCTTCTCTTGGATAACCTTTAAATCTAAGATAGTGGTATAGATGTTTGGAGTATATGAACTGGAAAGGAGATGTGGGAGGCCTTTAGGCTCCTGCTTCCTAGAGCTATTTGGGCTTTTTATTCAACCAGTCCTGGGAGACCTTGTGTCTGTCATCTCTCTGCGAGAGACCACGTTGTGTGTATGTGGGTGTTGCTGTAACATTAATATCTGGAAATGCTTCTTACACTGCATGAACCAAAGGGCTTGACTTAAAGGTACTGCCTGGAGTAGTCTGAAGCAGCACTGTATCGTTGAGATACTGCTTTTGCCTGTGCATGAGGTTGTGGCATGATGTATTAACTGTTGCATAAGCTTCTGCTGTAAGAAGCTTGATGCCCTGGTGACAGAGTGGGGTACGATCTTCTAATCACCCATAGGACCAAAAGTAACTTTTTTTTTTTAGCTTAAGTAGACTTCAGGTGGGAAAACTCAAGTTTTGTGTGTTACTCTGTACAGACATTCTCACTTTCTGTGGGTATAACGTGTCCCCCTTAGCGCAGTTTGCCTCATGTCTGGCATTTATTTTTGCAGTTAGTAATATATCTCTCTAGAACTTTTGAGAAAAACTTAGCCTTCTGAAAGGCTTTTTTTCTGTTTGCTCTTTTCCTTCTTACTGTGAAAAGAACGCTTGAAATATAATTTCAGATACTTGCAAAAAGCTTTGGGCTTAGGTTTTAACATTGGGTAACTTCTGTTTCTTATAGGCTGCGTTCAGTAATGTGGGAATCTGTTTCTGTTTGCAAAATGCGATGTTACTGGATGCTTTAAAGAAGGTAGTTTGTGGATGAGTAAAGGAGTCCTAGGCGTTTCTTTCAGCTTTTGGGTGAACTCTGGAGTCAGGATAACTAGCCTTTTCTGTGATTACTTAAAGCTTTCAGGGGAGCAGCTTCGCGGACACAGGTCTAATGTGATGCTGGTGTTGGTGGCTCTTAAGTCAACTCCTTTGAAGGGCTTGCATAGTGGATTAGCTCATGGTAAATGGGGTTTTTAAATGGATGTGGTCTAACCTCTTCCCCTTTTAAAGGAACTGCTAAATTTCACCTGGTAGTTGTCCTGGCTATAACCATATCAAATGCTTTGGCAATACTTGAAGTAGAAGTAGTCATGAAACTTCTGGTTGTGTTGGAACCTTTTAAAACTTCCTTCTCGGTGCCTGCTCACAGGCTCCATAGAAAGGGCAGACCCCTCTAGACTTTTAAAAATTGCTTTCTCTTTCCAGCAACCAAAGGACATTTGTGCCATGGTTGGGTTCTGTCCTTCTGTGAAATCTGTTCCCCTTCAGACTCTGGTGCCAGCTCAAGTGGTTCATGAAGTGAAAGTGGAAACAGTGGAGGTAAGATGGACTTTGTACTCAACAGCTTTGCCTGCCTTTTTGCTTTAGTGTAACGAACTGGGTGAAACAGAAAAACGGGAGCGTTTATGCATAGAATAATCCAAGTCTCCCTGCATATAGATTCCTGGCCTCCTCTTGTTTCTGTTGTTGATCTGTGAAGTAGGAGAGTTGACTGATTTGTTAGACTAGCTAACCCAAAGCTATAAGGTAAGATTTAAGGATTAAAATGGGAACTCTGGTTCTAGCAGTAGAGTATAGCAGCTGTTCTAAATGATACTTCAAATGTTAGGGGGGCAAATTGCTGCACTTGAATTTTGCTCTACATTTGGAGTTATGCTTCAGTCCCTTTTAAAAATGGGACAGCATTCTGCGTGTGCATATGAGTGATCAGAGTCAGAATGCTGCAAGTTTAGAGAAGCGCCTTAGCTTCCCATGGCCTTTGGATAAGACACAGGCTGAGTTTTTTTTTGAAAAGGAAAGCCTCTTTTGAGGACAGTTAACTTCTGATTATCAGGCTCAGAACAATTTCCCAAGAGTCCCTCAGTTTCTAGGTTTCTTCTGCAAACAAGAAGGTGCTCTCAATTTAAGTAAATCAGTTATTTTGTCCTCAATTAGTGTATTTTAAAAAAAAACACTTCACATTTCTCATAACTCCGCTCACTGTGGGGCTGCTTATTTCTCCGTGTCTACTAGATTCAACTCCCCTCCTTACACAACCTGGGGACTGTAGTCTTAATTAGTTGTACAGAATGACTCTTCATTCAAAAAGGCTTTTTACTGAGTCTTTGAGGTTGGTTTCGGGTTCTGGTTGACCTTTTGAATTCAGCTCGAGCTGTCCAGCGAGGTAGGTGAATGTGCTGCACCTGAATTTGAATGCTGTTAAGCTGATCCCTTATAAATTGTCCCTGTCAAATGTGGTCAAGTGCTGATTTACTGTTTTGTATGTTCCTTCTGTGTACTCAGAAAGCCTCAGTTCAAGAGAAAACTTTTTCCTTGTGTGAAATATGTGAAACCATGGTGAAAGAAGTGACTGGCCTCTTGGAGAGCAACAAGACAGAGGTGTGTAAGCAGTAAAAGTGGTACCTCTTCCTAGGCTTTGGCTAAAATGGGGCTGTATTAGCGGGGGAAGCAAACCTAATTTTCTTGCCTGTTTTCATGAGAGCGAGATTTCTATCCTGGGGGTGATGGTGTAAGAAAAAACATACTTAGGAATCAAGTCAGATTTCTGTTCCTCACTTCTGTTCCTCCTTCACTGTGCTTCAGGAGGAGATTGTACATGAAATGGAGGTGATCTGCTACCTGTTCCCAGGAAGTGTCAAAGACCAGTGTAAGGATTTCATAGATGTCTACGGCCAGGCTTTGATTGACATGCTCTTGGAGGCCACGAATCCTGAAGCTGTGTGCGTTATGCTGAAGTGCTGTGCAGCCAACAAGCCTCCACAGCAGCAGCCAGGTTGGTAATGAAGAGTTGGTGGTGTTGCAAAATGAGCTAATTCACCTATATCTCTTTTGAGAACGTAGGCTTTAGTACTTTGCTGCCTCCTTTCTTCTGTTTGGAGGAACTACCTATGGTTTTGTGTTGTGTTTTTTTTTCCTCCTTCTCAGTTTTAGTGAAACCTGCAGGTGGCTTCTGTGATATCTGCAAGATGGTGGTAGCTTATGCAGACAAAGAACTAGAGAAGAATGCCACGACAGCTGAAATCGAAGCTTTACTGGAAAAAGTCTGTCACTTCCTGCCAGAGTCTGTCAGTGATCAGGTAAAGTGCGCGTTCAGAAGGCAGGCTAAAAAGGATTTGTTTGGTTAACATAGGTGCTACACTGACAGTTATACTAACCTCATTTTCTAAGTGTTTTGCCTAATATTCTGTCTACATGCTAATTTTAGGTCCATCTTTCAAGTGTCTCTACTTCTGCTATAAATGTCCAGGTACTCATAATAGAGGTCTCTGTGTTTGGCCAACTGCCTTGGTCTCTGGCTGGAGACAAACTGTCCACAGGTGCAGCTGGGACTGGCTTGTGTTCAGCAACCTGATCCTTCCTAGGTTTTTTTTTTTCCCTCCTTTGCTAGTTAGCACCAAAGCGTAGCAGCTTCTTCTCATGAGCAGTAGAGCAAAAAAACAGGGAGCAGCCTTGCTGCGAGGCAGTCAAATGACCACGCAGGCCTTGCTGTGTGGCAGCCTTGCCTTCCAGTCAGAACAAGGCGAGGCAGAGATGAATAGAAGGTTGAAACATCTTGCAGAGCATTTGGTAGAACTAGAGAGCGGCATCTCTTAGTAGTTTTTTGTAAGAGTCGTCAGTCTTCCTCTGCTGGAAGGAGTTTGGGGTCACGGGGGGGGGATTAGATTTTTTGCACTCCCTAAACTTGGAGGGGTTGGCAGTCCCTTTGAATAGATGGAGACTTTTAAGGGCCTGAATTGATTGGCTGGATTGTTGTACTAATTTGTAGTCAGTGAGGGTTTGCCTGGAAATGCTCTGAGAACAGTGGGGGTGGGAACAGCTGAAGGGTTTGGGTTTATTTTTTTTCCTCCACACTGATCCTGTTCAGGGGATTAACAAAGTAATTGGAAGTAGGCTGGCGTAATTCCAGTGAGAGAGCAAAAAAGCAACACCTGTTAGGCCACCGCTATCAAGATTTACCTGGAAATCTTATTAGGCGGCTGCTCAGTGTCAGCAAGGGGCAACTGCTTAGAAGTTTACTAAGCGTACGATGCACGGGCTTAAAGCAACTGAAACAGCTATTCCTGCTAACTGCTGTGAGGCCCTTTAATAGCTGTGGTTTGCTTATTAATCGGTGCTGTTAGTCTCTGCTGAGAACACCAAAATCTTTCTGTGCTTTGGCGGTGGCCTCTCCACTAGAGGGCTGACTGCTATCGATGGGAAGCGTTCGTGCTGCTGCTGCCTGGCCTGAAGTGAATAGTAATTACTTGGGCTAAAAGTGCTCGAGAGTCATTACTGCACTTAGATTGCTGCCATCCTGTTCAGGATGTTTGTCTCCAGCTTGTTCAGTGTGCTTTCCTCTTGGGATAGCAATGATCTCCACGATTAGAGACTAAGCTTTGCAAATCAAAGCCTGTTCTGCTTGGTTCTTTTCCCAGAGTCTGTCCTACTTGGTTCTTTTCCTTGTGACCCCCTTTCTCATCGTAACCTGTCTGCAGGCAGCTGCAGGCAGGTATGAGCTAGAAAAAAAATGATGTTGTTTTGTGATTAGTGTGATGCTGTGTCCTTTTTGATCTGCAGAGCTCAACCCCTCTGGTTTATCGTTTTGGAGTGTAGTATTGGGGTGTTTGGAGTAGTATCCTGTATTCTTGAATAGGAGTTAGGTTGGAGTAGGCCTGTATCTTCCTCTTCTTTCTAAGGCTTTAACAGGAGACTCTCTCAACCTGTGTTTTGTTACAGTGTGTTCAGTTTGTGGAACAGTATGAACCTGTGGTTGTGCAACTCTTGGCAGAGATGATGGATCCCACTTTTGTTTGCACGGTGAGTATTGCGTTTATTCTATGGAGTGCGGGCTGGGATGCAGTCCTGCCTGCTCTTCTGTGTGCCTTTTCAGTGCCTCGCATGCAGAAACCCTGCTGGAATGAAAATCAGCACGCTGAATGCTT
Organism: Arenaria interpres; assembly: GCA_013399435.1. Taxonomy (NCBI): domain Eukaryota; kingdom Metazoa; phylum Chordata; class Aves; order Charadriiformes; family Scolopacidae; genus Arenaria; species Arenaria interpres. The sequence goes on from VXAK01009143.1 coordinate 41,092, forward strand.
GGAGCAAATGCGGTTGTGCAAGGCTCACTGAATGGACAGCTGTCCAGGTGCCAGCCTTGTGCAAGGAAGGATAGAAGAAAAGAGCTGCCGGTGGTTATCGACTGTTGCGGTTCAGTAACGAGGTGTAGCGAGCCCTGAATGTGATGAGAGGAAGTTAAACGACCTTCCTCGAGAAAGGCACCTTTCTAGAAGCTCTGTTTCTCAAAACTTAATATGAAGAAGCAGTTGTGGGTTACCTTAATCCTTCCTTGTGTGGGATTACTGCTTCGTGTCCATTCGTGGAGCTTGTGAGTGTGGCTGGAGAGGTCAGCTGAGCATGGTACTGTGGGAGCTGCTGAAGCCACCTCAGTGTTGCTTCCACACTCGGGCAGGTGGAAGCTCAGACATAAGGCTCGAGTTGAGGTCTCTTCGTGCACATAAAGATGCTGACTCTGCTGCTCTTCCTTTCACAGAAACTTGGAGTCTGTGGATCAGCTAAACAGCCTCTCCTGGGGGATGATGCTTGCGTCTGGGGTCCAGGCTACTGGTGTAAGAACATGGAGACTGCTGCTCAGTGCAATGTGCGTAAAGCAGAATTCTGCCTCAAGTTTCCTATTGGTCTTTGATAACTCCTTATAAACTACCTTTCTGGCTTCCCCACACTTCCCAGGGGATGAATTCCAGTTTCAGAAAGCAAAACAGTACTAGCTAGAGGTGGTTGAGTGTGATTAGAGGGTCTTCGGAGCCCTTAGCTTTCTTAAAGCAGACTGTTTCCTCTCCCCTTCGTTCCTATCCCCCACCCCTCTGTTAGCATTTCAGAATCTATAGTAAGGTACAAAGTGAGCTTTATATTTAGTCTGTGTTCCCGCAGCCAACAGACCACGTCATGACCTCTCGTCAGGCTCTGAGATTTGGCTTCCAGTATTGCTGTGGGCTGATGCTTTCTTTGCCAGGCCTTAATGGCTAAGGGTCATCAGCATTCTTTTCTGAAGCTTCTGGGTGGGGACGAGGCTGTTATTTATTCTAGTCCTCTCTGGAATCACTTACTTCAAGAAAAACAGATTTGCTTCCAAGATCTCTTGGCTTAGAATAAGGCATTGAGTTGTATGTATAGATGCACGCTTGCTTGCAAACAGTCTTTTTTCCACTGACATACGCCATTTCATTCCCTTTAGGCTGTTGATCACTGCAAACGTCACGTGTGGAACTAGAAGAAGAATTTCCAGTTCTGAAGGTTTGCCGTGGCTCTTAAAACGTGTGGGCCGAGGTTGGCAGAGAGCTGTATCTCAAATGTCCCTCCTCTCTGCCTCGTTAACAATTTGACCTTCAAGTTCCTTTATTGTAACTCTTTTGTAGCAGTGCTGCTGTTGAAGGATCAGATCTTCATTGTTGACTTAACAAAGATATTTCTGATTGTACAGTTTAACTCATACTCCTAAAAATAGTCAGTGTGTTGTAGATTTTTTTTTTTAATTGGTTAGGCTGAAGTGTTTTTTAGGTGCTGGGAAGAATGGCAGAGAAGGTGAAATGAGTCAAGACTATTATCTTTTAATTTAAAAAAAAAAAAAGGGCAAGATAGTGACTAAACTTTCAAATGTCTTTCTGTAGTCAGCACTGGGAAGATTACATGCTTTGCATTTCTACCATCTGGCTGGAATATTAACTTTCCGTGTAACCCTAGGGGAACTCTAAGGGATAATGCTGAATCTGGGAATCCCTTTGGCTGGAATTTTCAAAGCTCTACAGATGCAGAGGAGGGGACTTTGTGTGCCCAGCTAACTTTCAAAGTAACTGGTATCTAAAAAAAGCTGTGTTTGCATTTGAGTGACCGTGCTTTTGCATTTGAGTGACCACCCTCGTGGCTCATGGTGTTACTGTAGCTGAGGAAACCCTCCCTCAACCTTTGATCATGTCCTTACTATTTCCTTGGACTACTCGGTCTAAGCATGACTACTGTCAAGCCCTGTACAGTGGGATTTCAGTCTTTTGAGGCACGCTGACAAATTTAAGGAATGGCTCCCTTTTTTTTTTTTATAATCTTAGTTGCTCAATTCTGCTTAAGTCTTGCAGCTTCCTACATGCAGCCAGCTGGGTGCCAAGGAGGTGGAGCAAGCGGGGTCGGTAGAAGAATAGAAGGGAAAAAGTCAGCAGGGGGCTGTGCATATGTCAAAGTGAGTTCAGCATAGAGGGCACAACGCATGGAAGAATGTTTGGTGGGTTTTTTTTATTGTAAACTGCCAGTTTGTTTCTTGGTCTATTTTTCTCTCGCACCGTATTTCAGTCATGTAAAGCTTCAGGGGCGCTATGAGGCTTGGGGGGCAGTTCCCGTTGCTGCCACCCCTTCTCACTGAAACTCACCCTTCTGAGTAGTTGGAAGCATAATAATTTTATTATATTCCCCCCCCCCACCCCGAGTTCCCATTTCTGTTGGGAAATGTGGCCGAGTAGCAGGCGGAGGTGGCAGATAAGAGCACTGCAGTAGATAATTTGGCAGCTCTGCTGTCACACCTGACAACCTGCCTTTCCTGCCTCTGCAGCATCCCCCTCAAACGGCCTCAACTGGGAAACAAGGCAGTCCCTTGAGGTGTGGGGGTCTTGAGAAGGACAATCATGCTTACGTTGCTTGAGACACACCTTGCATCCCCTACCAGCGTTTCGCCCATAGTTCTGATCAAGTTTAACCCCCCCCGGAAAACGGGAGGCACCGAAGTAGCTCTGAGGAGACCTTTGGGAAGGGAGGAGCTGGGCAGAGCTTTGAAAATTCCAGTCCTGTTCAGAAAGGTGCCGGCAACTGCTGCTGTTCCTGTGGTGTCTTGGGGGAGGCGGGAGCTCCGGTAGCACAACGTTTGAGCAGCAAGCGAAGTGATTTTGGTGCAGTTTAATGGAAAACCACTCGACTGCAGCTTTTTTTTTTTGTTACCGTGTGTACATACTAAATGTCTGGGCAGTGTTGACAGTGATGGCGTTTGTACCGAATGCTGAAGCACTTGTGGCTTTAAAAAACAACAACCCACAAACAAAAAAAGAGAAATAATGACCCCCAAAGATGTAAAATACCTGCAGCTTTCTGTCTTGGTAGGCTTGTGCGGTGGTTCCAGCAGTGTTAGCCTGGCTGGGGTAGATATGCCAGATAGGAATTGGGCTCTCTTCAGTGTCGCTGCCCTGGAGGTACGGGTTGTGTTACACCATGGCGTGCAGTATGGCATTGGATCTTTTAAACTGGATGGCATTCTCTTAACGGGAATTTTTTTTTAATTCTTTTTTTTTTTTTTTGGAGGGAGGGTGGGGATGGATTTGACAACTCGCTCTTGCTGGTTGGCAAGGTTTTAATTTCCTTGGGTTTTCAGTAGCGGAGGATTCGTGCTGGTTGATCTGTCAGACGAGGTGAGCGGGGGGGAAATCCTGCGCTAGCGCTGGGAGTCTCTTTTTAGTTCTCTCCCTTCCTGTGGACCCTGGCACCTGACCCGCTTGAGTTACGCTGAGGGGGGGACACGTGCAGTTGCTTTCTAAAGAACATTGTCTTGATTTTTGCACAAAAGCTTCCTTAATGAACAATAAAAACTTCTGTAAAACGACGTCTGTGTGTTTGGTTTCCTTGTTTGTGTGCTAATTGCATCTCCTTAGCTTCCCCTTCCCTCCAGAGCCAGGAGAAGGCACGTCCCGAAACGTCTCGCTGTGAATCCGGGGCTGAGTGATGGGGATTCAGGTTCCCGTTGAGCTGCTGTTGCTTTGTGAGATGCGTGTCCCGTCAAGCCTCCGTGTCAGCTTGAGCGGGGTTGCAGGTTGAGGAGGCTTTGCCAGGGATTGCCGTCCCCGCTCTCTTTTCCCTGGCGGAACGCAACGCCTGGTGTGAGGCAACAGCCCCGTGTCGCAACCTGGAGGGAGTTCCTGCTGAAGCTGCTTGTGCTGCAGTGCTGACTTGCATTTCGGGTGGCTTGCTGTCCTGGTTTGAGTAGTGACACGGGACTCATTTCTCTTTCACTCGTTTTACTTTTTGGTTAAGATCTTGGGGGGAAAAATGTACTTCTAGAAGACTCTAGAGTATTTGTGAAAATACTGGCGTTGTAGCCGGCCGTGCTAGGTGGGTTTCGAAGTTTTTTTGAGCTCACCAAGCAGGAGCGAGACCTGGGCGCTTGACCCAAGCTGGCCAACGGGATTGTTTCAAACCATGAACATGACATTCGATATAAATGACGAAGTTTACTGAGGAGTTCTCTCTGCCTTGATGGCTGCCATCCTCAAAACTCCTTGCCCCGGCGCCGGACCCCTGGGCCTTTCCCTTCCTCCCGCAGCTGTAGCGCTAACAGTGTCTGACACTTGCTGTCCCCGCTGGGAGTGGCTGTGTATATTCCTCATATATTTTATATCGATTTTTTTCCACTATTATTAATGTTAATTATTTAGTAGTAGTTCATTGAATCTGTTCATGTTTCGGCCCTTGAGTTTCCTTGGTGTTTTTTCCCTTCCCAGCTGGGGAGGGCTCATCGGGTGAGAGGATAATAATCCTCTAAACAGCCACAAAATAGTGGGTTCTTCCAAACGCTTTCCTTTTGTTTCCATTCCTTGCTTTATTTTGAGTAAAACCGAGGTCTTTTAAATGCTTTAAGCAAACTACTCGGCTGCCTTTAAATACGCTATTAATTCCCTTGTCCTAAATTCGCCGATCTCTCGTATCTGTGCTGCTGACCCTTTTTTTGGAAGGGATGGTTGCTCTATTTGGTGAAGAGCAGGGAAAACGGCTCTGTCACGTGGCGCAGGATGTTGTCCCCGGCTGTGCCCACCCTTTGAGCCAGGTTGGGGTCGAGCAGCAGGTTCTGGGCTGGTTTTGACTTCCCGGGAATACCTGCCTGGCTCCGGTCCCTCCCTCCACTTGCAGGCGCTGGGGATGATTTTATAATCAAGGTGTAAGGAGAAGGGTGTGGTAATTGCCCTGCGTAGGTGTGGGTTCTCACTACCTATCCCAGCCCATCCAAGATTCCTCAGTCTGGGAGCAGCACAGGAGAGGAACCAGCCACTGAGGACTATCATAGGAACGGCATGGAGAGCCGATGGAGTGGCTGGGTGCTGATCCTTTCACTGTGCCTGGGTTCCTACCAAGGTAAGGCCAGGCCTGGGGGTAGGACTCGGAGGAGACCCCAAAACGATAGCGTTTAAGCTCCGGAGAGTGTTTCCTCCTCCCTCTGTGGTGTTGGAGTTAGGCCAGAAGCAAAGCTGGGGCAGGTGGCACCACCGCCTGCTTTACCTCTTGCCCACCTGGACGCGAGCGTTAAGATGGACTTAAAGATGATCTCGGGGCAAAAAAAGTGCTTTGTGCTTCTCCCTTCTCCGGGCAGTAGGGATTCAGAGGAAGCCGGCGTTTTGCTGGGGTACGGAAGGAGGGAGACCAGTTCCTGGGGCGTCTCGGCAGTGATGGGGATGTCCCCTTTGGGGGAAAACTGCTTTGTTGGCCTTGCTCGTGGTGCCACCTGAGGCTGCCCCTTTCCTGAGGGACCGCGGCAGAGGTGCAGGAGGCAGGAAACCTCCTCTGCGGTGGCTTGGAGGTGGATGAGGGGCTGGCGCTGCAGCCCTGAGCACCTTTGGAGACCTCTCCTCACCAGGGCTTTGGGGTGTCTGTGAGCAAACCCTTCCTGCTGGCGAGCTTATGCTGCTGTCCCCCCTTGAGAGAAAGCAATACCTGCCTTAAACCCTGCCTATCCGTGGGAAACAAGTCCTTGCTGGAGGGGAAATGGCTTATTCCAGGGGAAATTTCCCCATCCTTGCTGCTGTTGTCGGTAGAAAACCCTTTGAGAGGGAGGAAGAACTTCTTTTATACCCCGATTACCCCGGGCTCGGCCCTTCGGCTCCTCCGACGTGACCTGCCCCGGTGCCGGCTTTGCGGTGGAGTCGTCGTGCCCGCACACGTGTGGCCTCGCCGCCGGTGGTGGTGGTGGTTGGGGGAGGAACGGACGTGCCGAGGTGATCCCGCCGACAACAGGCAGAGCAGGAATGTTCACCCACGCTCGGCACGTCCGTCCTCCGGGTGACGCCTGCCCTGAGCGCCGGTGGCTGCTCTCCAGGCCGGTGCCTCAGCTGGCACCATGGTGGGGTTGCGGGACTTTGGCAGGGGGGGGACACCGCTGCAAGCCTCAGAGAGGCATTTTTGGTGCTGGGAAGAGCGTATTTACGATATTTGCTGTAACAGGGGCGTGCACCCAGCTGGGAACTGGGGCGCCGGGGCCCACGTTGCCACCCCCGGGGTTTACGTCACAACCCGCTCACCAGGCTCGGCCGGCTCGGCTGGCGTCCTCCAGGGCTCCATGTAATCCAGCACAACCCTGCCAGATCCCCGAAGCTCAGGGCTGGTTTCCTCTCCCCCCCTCCCCGAGTAAAGCCCACCCCACCCCGGGGGCCTGGCAGATGGGGCAGGACAGTCCTGGCTCGCCTGGGGCCACCGTGGTGGCACGGGAGCATCCTTGGCTCATCCCACGCTCCGTGCTGGGGCTTTGCCCAAAATGGCATCATCCCATGTCCCGCTGCCTGGGTGCCCACCGGCATGAGTTGGCTCTGCTATGGCTTAGAAACGAGGAGGAGAGCTCACGGGGCACCGGTTGCCTGCCCGGTGGCACTGCTCTCCACCTGGGGCATCTCAGCAGTCGGGCGTTATGATTAATATTAATTATTTTTCCGGCCCAGCACTTGTTGCCCGAGTCTCAGCTTGAGCAGAGAGAGGAATAAGCACCTGGCTGAGAGCCACCGTGAGACAGAATGGTGCAGGTCCAAACCAGAGGTGGCTTTTAGACCAGCCCAACCCACCCGTGCCATTGCCGGTAGCGTCCTTACACCACCGGTCTGATCTCTGGCACGGGGCTGTGAGGGATATTTGTGTCCGTGGGTCAGGCAGGACCTTCCCCCCTCCTCCTTTCTTTTTTGTGGTGCTGCCCCTTAACGCTTCCGCTGACTTTGCCGAACTTGTTCACCAGGGTTAGAAAGATAAATAAATATATATAGAGAGAGCTCTCTCAGCTGATGCGGCGGCCGCGGCATCACGCTGCTGGGGAGGTGTGTGGGAAGCCATGCATGGGAAACCGGGGCAGGGGGGGGCTCACCCTGCCCTGGGGCTCGCTCCTGCTCTCAGCCCGATGGGGTAATCGGGGCTGAAACACCCCCCGGCACCCACCGAAGTGGTCCGGGGCTTTGGGGAGAAGACAAGGGCTGGTGGGGGGCTGAGGATCCCCTTCCCCACATCCCCCACCCCCCCGGGGACTAGCTGAGGTGGCCTTGGGCATCTCAAGCTGCTGCCCCCAACGCGTCCCATGGATGAGCCAAAGGCACTGCTGGAATCCGACACGTGGGAAAAGCAGCTTTTTGGGGAGAAATCTGGTAAGGGTAGGGTGGTAAAAGCTGGCTGTGAATGTTTGGGGGGGTAGGGGGGGAGGAGTTT
>VXAK01009143.1:51769-84934 GCA_013399435.1 Arenaria interpres
TGGGCAGTTCCCCGGGGCTGGGGGGGGGTCGGTGGGTGCTGGCGGAGGGGGGCGAACGACACAGCCGAAGGGACCTCATCAACAAATGCGAGGCCCTGCTCTCATTTCTTTTAATTAAACCCACTGCTTTATATTCCTGCGATCTTCTAAATATTTCCCTCCCTCCCCCCTCTCTCTGGTTTGCAACCGCTGTAATTCTTTTTTATTTGTATTTCTTTTTCTTGCCGTTTCCTGCCCCCCCCTCCACCGGCAGCAGGCAGAGGTAAGTGAGGTCCCTGCCACAACAGGCTGGAACAGCCCTTGGTTGGGGAAGTGGGGGGCACACAGGCTCGCCTGATTTGGGGTGTCTCTCCCCCCAGGACCCCATGAAGCTATGTGGCCAGCTGGGACTCTGCTCCTCCGCCTCAGCGCTGCCCCTCCACACGCTGCTCACGGAGAAGGTGATGCAGGTCCTGAGCATGCTAGGGGTAAGCAAGGACAACCCTTCCCACCACATTCCTTAAAATCCATGCACGGGGAAAGGGGAAGCCTTATTTTGCATTTTTTTTTTTTTTCCCCTTGAGCATTTCCTTGAGACATTGGGCGATGTCTCTTGTGGGGGTTTGATGACTAGGTGGGATGGTTCTGGTTCTGGGGGGGGTGTTTGGCGCGTGACCCATCCCCTGATCCCGGCAGGATGAGGAGAGGACCACGCCGCTGTGCGAGGTGTGCCAGTTCGCCGTGAGGGCGGCCGAGAGCCTCCTGGAGAACAACATGACGGAGGTGAGCCCCACCGCCGCCGTCTGGGGAAGGGGGGGTCAAAGTAGGGGGTGGCATGGAAGCGGGGAGGAGGGTCTCCCCATCCCTCCGCCCCACCTTCTCCCGGCAGGAGCAACTGGTGAACGACATTGAGAAGGTGTGCTACATGCTGCCCCACGGTGTCATCGGGCAGTGCAAGGACTTCGTCGACTCCTACGGCAAAGCCGTGGTCATCATGCTGCTGGAGGCCACCGACCCAGCGGCCGTCTGCACCATGCTGCACTGCTGCCCCCGCAGCGGGGACACCCACCGAGGTGAGCCAAGGGGGTACCCTGGTGGCACCCCAGACGCGGGTCCTGGGGGAGAGGGGTGATGGAAGGGGTGCTAACGGCCCCCGCCGTGTCCCGCAGGGGCTGCCGCGCTGGAGCAGCTGGCAGTGGGCGCGGGTGCCTTCTGCAACGTCTGCCAGATTGTCATCACGTACTTCGACAACGAGTTGCTGAAGAACGAGACCTTGGCGGAGCTGGGTGACGTGCTGGAGAAGGGCTGTGAGCTGCTGCCCACCCCGCTCACCAGCAAGGTGAGCTGAGGCTGGGGGGGAGCGCCCAGCCTGGTGGGGACCCCCCGAACCCCAAACCGGGCTCACCTCCTCTCTCCTTCCCAGTGTGAAGCGCTGGTAGTCCAATATGAGCCGGCGGCCGTGAGGCTCCTCGTGCAGATGATGGACCCCAACTTTGTCTGCACCGTAAGTGCCCCCGTGCCGTGGGGGCTGCACCCACTCCGGGCTGAGACAGCAGTGGGGTTGCAGGATGCCCGTGGCTGGGGTTTGGTTTTTTTTTTAATCCTTTTTTCCTACCTTCTCCTTCCCAACGCAGAAGATAAGAGCCTGCGACTCACCTGAGGAGGATCTCCTGGGCTCCGACCCCTGCGCCTGGGGCCCGCACTACTGGTGCAAGAGCATGGCCACAGCGGTCGAGTGCCAGGTAAGCGTGGGCTGCGTCCCCTCCCCTGGGATGGCAGGGGCTTGGGAGTCCCCCCGGCTGCCCTCGCCCATCCCTCCCCGTCTCTCCCGCAGGCCGTGGAGCACTGCCGGCGTCACCTATGGAACTAGGAGCCACCTCCCCGCCCGGCTGGGTTTGCCAGCCGTTTTGGTTCAGGATCCCGGACCCCCCCCTCCCTTGGGATGCACCTGCATCCGTGGATGGCAACGGCAGGAGCCCACCGGCCTCCCCCCCCCGGTGGGGGCTGGGGGGCACCCCAGCCACCTCTGCCACCTTCCTTTTCCACCCCCCCCGGGGCTCGGATTTCCAAATCAGGTTAAGGGACTTGTCAGTATTTTCAGGACTGGGGGAATTCAGCCTCTTCGTTCTCTCAGGCTGGTTGCCAAACCCCACCAGCCCACCCCTTCCCCATCCCCATCTGCATCCCCATCCCCATCCATCCCATCCGGAGCCGCTTGTACAGCCCAAATCCTGCACCGTGGATCCGTCCCCGTGGGCTGGGATGGTTTCTGCTGCCCAGATGCCAGCACCCCACTCCCGCCTGTGGGCAGCCTCGCACCGCGGGTGTCGTCGGCTTTCGGCAAACCCGGCCCTTTGCTGGTCCCTCTTCAAATTGGAGTGGCTTTTTTGTTTGTTTGGTTGTTTTTTTTTAAATTTTATTTTATTTTGTTTTCTTTTATTTTATTAATTTTCCCCGGGTCGCCAGTTAAAGAAACAAAGTGGATTAAATTTACCTGCAATGCCTGGCCTTGCATGACCTTCGCAGTGCACTGATTTAGTGTCCAGTCAATTGCTGGAGAGAGAGAGATATATATATATAAAATTCCCTGAACAAAAAAAAAATGAGTTAGTTTGGGGGAAAAGTTTTCTTTCATGCACACATCTCCGCTGGGGTGGTCCTGTGCTGACCCAGCCGTGGGCAGCGAGGGGGAGCAGGGTGCTGGCTCTCCCTACCACTGGAGGTGGGGGGGGACACCCACGGCGCCCATTTCTGAGCGTGCATGGGAAGCATCTCAGCGCAAATAAACTCCTTCCATGAGCCCAGCTGGTTGTTTCCCTCCTCCTTCTCCCGGGGTTCCAGGGGGCTGGTGGTGCAGCAAACCCTGGGGGAGACCGAATGCTTCCTCCAAAATCTGAGGTGCAGCAACACCTGGGGTGGCATCTGGCAAAAGTGATGGATGGAGGGGGGAATTAAAGGGAAAAAGGGGGTTTTCTCTTCAAAAGGCGGTTTGGGTATGATGAATGGGGCATGGCCGGGGAGGAAGGACGACAGACAGGTTACCCAAAGCCATAGACAGTGTATTTCTGAGTCCCGTAACAGACCGTGCCCGAAACTCTCCACAAAGTTACGATTGGAAACAAACCCCCCCGAAGGAATAAACCCGAAAGCAAGAGAGAAGGGGAAAGAAAAGGGCAAGAAAAGACACGCATGAGCACTCCACATCCAGAAGCCCCAGTCGTTGTCAGTCTCTCTCTTTTCCGACGACGCAACACGTTTTGGTAAAGCCAGCAAAATGGAGAAATGTCTTCGGTTTGGTTTTTTTTTCTTTTTTTTTTCTTTTTTTTTGGTTTTTTNCCCTGTCCAGCCGGGACTCATTGGATTCCTTTAGCTTTTCTTTCTTCCTTTTTTTTTTTTTTTTCTTTTTTTTTGGTTTTTTTTTTGGTCTTTCCTTGCCGGAAAGGTGATATTAGTGCCAAACAGACTCGGCCTCTCCCCGCCATGCCCCAGCCCTCCCCGTGCCCCGTGTTTAATGCTTTTCATGGATAAATGACAGGCGAGTAAAAGCAAACCGGTCCTGAGAGCCCTTTCCCGGGGCCAAGCTCTCCAAGGCTGCCGGAGTGAACCGCGCCGGTTGGCCTGGACTCCTTCTGCAGGGGAAGGGGGGGCCGAGCACCGGTCTCGGGGTGCCCCCGGCCCCCCGCCATGGGCCCCCTGGTCTGTGCTTCATCCCCGCTGGCCCCGGCTTGCCTAGAGGAGCACCACCACCACCACCGCTCGTCATAACTCAGTGATCTCCAGCGGGCTCTCCATGATCACCTCCCGCATCTTGTGCAGGGGGGTGGACTTGGCCGACTCGGTGCGGGCGTTGTGGTCGCTGTAGCCCCCGCAGTCGGCAGTCAGAGTCTCCAGTGAGCGACCCAGCACCTTCTGGTCGTCCTCGGGCAGGCTGTTGAGGTCGGAGGCGAGCAGCGTGCCCGTGCTGCCGTGCACCACGTGGATGCCGTCGGGACCTTTCAGCTCCACCGGCTGCTTGTGTCGGAAGCGGAGGCTGCCCTGGCCGGGGCTGTGCTCCTCCTCATCCTCCAGCTCCTTCTGGATCAGCTGCAAAAGGTCCACAAGGGAAGGAATCACCACCATGGTCAGAGCAGATCTTGGCTTCCCAGCCTCTGAGCCCGCTGCAAAGCCCAGAGGGAGGGACGGGACCCTCCTCCTCTGAAGCAACCTCAGAGGGTGGTTATGAAGATCACCAGCACGATGATCTCCAGCTGGATTGCTCGCTCGTTGCATGGATGCCCCAGCTCAGGCGCTGGCTGCCAGCCAGGTGGTGGTCCAGCAGCAGCCCCCCCGCAACAGCCAAGGGAGAGTTTTCGACCCAGCCTGGGATTTGTGGTTGTACAAGGGTGGTGGAGCAGGAGACAAACAAGGAAAGGAGTTGAGGGAAGGCTGGATGAGGCTGAAGGGGGGGCAAAGGCAAGGCAGGACAGGGGCAGAAGGGCTGAAAAGTGTCTCCCATCCCAGTGCTCTCCTCTGCTCTCTTTACCCCACGTTTTGCCTCCCCATGATGAAGGGCAAGGCTGGGGGAGGAGTTGCTTAGTCAGCCCTCCTGCACCAAAACCCTCTGTCCCAGCCTTTCTGTCTCAAAAAACCTGCTGGGTTGATAAGCACAGAGGGGTGAAGGGGAAGGAAGATGTCCTCGCATGTGTGCAGGGACCTGCAGCTTCTTGGCCAGCCTCAGAGGAGCGGCTGCTCCTTCGTGGGCAGACGGACAGAGGTGCCGGACAGAGGACACCCTGCGAAGAGGGAGATCCTCCCCCAGGGTGGGAGAGGCCAAGGTGCTGCTGATGCTCAGAGGAAACACGAGGGGGTCACGAGAGCTGGGGTACTGCAGGGAACCAGCAGCCTCCGTGGAAAACCAGAGTCTGGCTCATTTTGGCCAAGCAGGGAATGGGGGGACCGCGGGATGAAGGGAACAGTGGCCACGGGGAGCGACCGCAGCCTGCGGGGCTGAGAAGACACACTGCATCCCAGAGGGCACGGCAAGCATCTCCCCACGCCCATGCACACCCCGTCTACCTCCGAGACCGAGGAGCGGTCCCCCTGACTGGCGGTGGCCTTATGCACCATCCGCTGGGCAAAGAGTTTTTTCAAGCGCATGTAATCATCCAGGACCACCTTCAAGAGAGAGCCCTGGGCGAAGGGGGAGAGACGACAGGTTACCCAAGGGAGATGGTGTGGTTGGAGGGAAATTGGCCTCATCCCGGCATTTTTTTGGAACAACGTCCCCCTCTGATGCCGCAGTGGTGAACCTGGAAGCCAGAGCGGTAGGAGAAGACCTCCCCCCTCCTCGGTGGAGGATGCCCCCACTCATCACTCACCTTGATGGGTCCCTCCCGCATGATCTGGCCCAGCTTGGCAATGTTGTCGTACTCCTGGATGGCTGCCCGCAGGTAGCGGTCATCCTCGGGCTTGGCTGCGGAGGGCTCTCTCCCGAAGGTCCCCTGCAGGAGGAGAGAGCGGCTGAGGAGGCAGCGTGGGTGGTGGGTACGGGGAGGAGGTGTCCTGCTCGGGACCATTTCTCACATGAGTGCGGGCAGGGCTGTTCCAGAGGTCGGTGATCTCGCTCAGGTTCTCCGGCAGGTCATCCTCGTGCTCAGCCTGCGCCGCCAGCTCCATGTTCCTGCAGAAGGGGTCCAGCCACACCGGGTTGGCCCTGCCCGGGGAAGAGGAAGAGCCCTCAGCGCAAGCAAAGACTGGCAGCATCCCTAACCCCATCCAGAGCCCGTATGCTGAGGTTGTGCTGCCTCCTCCTGCCCTGTGCAGGCAGGAATTTGGCGGCTCTAGGTCCAGATGTATGTCGACACCAGCCTGTCATCTCTGCTTCCCCTGACCCTGGCCAATATTGGCAGAGACAGCGTCACAGGACAGTCATGAGGTCTTTTGTCTTTGAAAGCTCTCAAGGCAAGCACACCAGGACCAGAGTCATGCCCCACATTGCACGTCTGGCCACAGTCTCCACAGAGAGACCCAGGTGTCCCTCTCTCGGGAGCAGTATTGCCATCCTGCAAGGTGCCAAACGAGGGAGGGGAAGGAAGGGGGAGGACTCACCCATCAAAGGAGTACTTGTTGGTGTTTGGCATGTCCATGATGTCCATGAAGCCTCTGTTCCCTGCAAAGGGCAGGGACAGGGTTTAGAGGTCAGCGTGGGAGTGGGCTGAGCAGCAAACCACGGGGCGGCACTTCTTTACTGGGGGGGGAACTTGGCCACCCAAGAGGCACCAATATGGCATGAGAAACGCTGGGATGGAGCGGATAACGCAGAGCCTGGATCTGAGAAAAGCCTCCCACCATCGTGCCTTGCTGGGCAGGATCGCTTCCAGTTCACATCTCGCTGACATCCCCCCATGTGTACCCCCCTCCATGCTGTTCACACCCCCCACTGCTGTCTCACCCAACTGGAGAACCCCAAACACTGCTCACCGGTGGAGCCAGCCACTATGGCCTTCAATTTCCTTTTGTGCCTGTGAAAGAAATACAGTGAGTCAGGGAAGAAAATAAAGAAGACGCTTGAAAGGAGAGAGGGGGATACAGATTGGCGATAACCCTGCCAACAGCCCGTGTGTCTATAAAGAGGGTGAGCTTGGTGGGGGGGAAGAGGCAGTATCGGTATTAAACCCATGACATTTTGGGGGAAGAGGGCCAATTTCTGGACCTAGGCTGAGCCTGGTGTTCAGAAATTGGGGAGAAAGTGTTGAGAAGCTGATGCTCTCTTTTGCTTGCTGGCACCGCCAGGGCTGGGAGCAGCCATGAGGGTTCCCCTGGCTTGTGGGGAGGTCGCGGCCGGTGGGCAGAGCCCGGGGGTTACTCACACTGTCCGGTAGTACCAGTTCATGAGGATGAAGAGCATGGCAGCCAGGAAGAGCAGGACAGCCAGCACGATGATCGCCATCTGGGAGAGACAGAGGGGTAGCATCACGGAGCCAGGAGCAGCGGGCACCCGCTTGAAATTCTTTGGGTGAAACATCTCTCCGTGGAGGATAGGAAGGGATATCGCCCCACCTGCGAGCAGCAGCCATCTCCAGCTGCAGCTGGGCTGTTACCTGCAGAGCTGAGAGGTCATCTGGGGCCCGGGCGGTGATGGCGGGCTGCACATCCAGCACATTATAGTTCCTGAAGAGGTTCCTCAGCTGCTCCTTGTTCTCATCTATCATCTGAATCACCCTGGGAAGAGAAGGGGTGCTTGGGCATCTTGACATTAATGAGGTTCCCCAAGGACTCAACAGGCCAGGTGATGGGCTGGGTGACAGGCCAGGTGACATACCGCTCCACGTCCAAGATGCGGTTGGTATCCCTGTTGACCACGTGGATCAGCAGCTCTGTTTGCGCAAAGTTCACCCGACCTTTCTTGTCAACATGGAACTGGGGAGAGACAGCAAGGTCTGCACTGTGGGAGAGGTGTCTCCTCCCAGGGCATCTCCCAAGCATGCCTCAAGGTGTGCTCGTGCAGCAAGAGACCCTCAGGCCTGGCATGGGGTTGTCCTGGATCCCTTTGATACACCACAGCCTTGAGAGATGAGGGGTGTCTCAGGGCAGGGCACCCTCTAAGGAGACCTCCCAAACAGCATGTAGAAGGTTACCTGCCCCTCGAATTGACCTCAAAGCTGGATGGTTACCTGCACGTCATCCGTGTTGACAATGGCGCCTGTGATGTTGGAAAGCAGGCTGATGAATTCCTCCTCGAACTGCCTGACTTTGTCGGGGATCTCATTGATGATGATTTTGACCCGCTGGTCATCCCGCAGGATGTAAATCCCCACAATGGCTGTGTCGTTGTGGCCCACTAGGTCAGAGGCCATGACGTCCACCACGAAGTAGCCCGGGTTGTAGGCCGTGAAGAGGTCAAAAGTTCGCAGGATCCCATCAAGGGTTCCTGGGGGAAGGATGGTCATAAGGATGGTCATAGTGACCCTGGTCATGGGGACATCTTTAGTCTCGTGGACATCTCTGGCCATGGCCCTGTGCTCCCGGGGCATGCAGTGTACACACCGATGCTGAAGATGTTGGCCACCTCCTCGGAGTCATTGGAGTGCTGCTTGATGTAGCGGATGCCCAAGATGTTGTACAGGACCAGGCTGTTATTGCCCACATCGGCATCCACCGCAACCACTCTGATCAGCTCCGATCCCACCTTGGCATCAGTGGCGACCCCTTTGAGAGAGAGATGGGACAGGGACATGGAGTCGGGTTGGCTTTCACTGCCCCTTCATCCGGCTGGACTTTTCCTGAAGCATTTCTGGCTCCTGGTGGCCTCTCAGCCCTTGGCACCCCTTACCTGCAGTGTACTCTGACTTGGTGAACTGGGGGGACTGGTCATTGATGTCATCCAGGAAGATCCGCACCTCCTGAAGGGTCAGATCCTCATTGAGATCCCAGGCCTGGGCTCTGTCTGCCTGCTGGCCCCGGGGCGGGGACCAGTTCCTCTGGCTGGATGCTTTGACTATGATGGAGAAGTATGGGTCCTTCTCCCGGTCCAGATCTCGCAAGACCTGCAGCTTTCCCTCCCGGCTCAGCTGGAAGTTGCTCTCCTGATTCCCAGCTGGGCAAAAAAAAAGGGGACCCTTTGGGTCAGCATTTCTGAAATGTCACCTCACCCATTGACCAGGGCAGAAAGGCAGTGAGGAGATGATGGGAGTGATGGAAAGCCTTGGTAAGGGGTGTGGAGGGGGGGTACGTAGGGCTGCCCATCCCCTCCCCACTCAGCACACACCTGCTATGAAGTAGTAGACGATGGCATTGGAGCCCTCATCTGCGTCCACTGCCCCAGTGACGTTCCCCACCACGGTGCCTGGCCGCGAGTGCTCGGGGACGGAGAGCACCTGGTACTGGGGACTGTCCCTCTGCCAGAGACCCCAGGAGAAGGGAGAGTTATGAGCATCAAGGTGGCTTTGAATAAAATTGGACAAATCCCATCATAGTGCCCACCACGGTGCATGCTCCATCACATATCCTCGATGGCAACCCCATCCCTGCATCCCCTGTGTCCCACCCCCTCCATGCTGGTGCCTTACGGGTGGCCTGAGGAAGACGGGCTCATTGTCATCAATGTCATCAAGTGCGATCTGGAGAGGTTGCATGGTCTCATAGGCTGGCTGGCCCTGGTCGCAGGCCACGATGATCAGCTGGGGAGAGAGGCAAAAGCGCCGTCCTGGGCAAAGCCACGTGGGCCAGGAGACATGGCTGAGGGGTGGTGGAGGATTTTTGAGGGATTTAACAGGGAATTGGGAGCTGGCCCACCAGGATGCAACTCCCTGATGGCACTTGATAACCACCCAGTTCCTACCAAGGTGTGACATCTTCACGACTGCGGCAGCTGACCCCATCCCCACCACCTCGCTTGCATCCCACCAGCCCCGCACTGGACCCGCAGCCTCGAGGACTGTCCCGGCCACCCCGTGGGTGTGTTGCCACCCGGCTCACATTGTACACTGCCTGCTTCTCCCGGTCCAGCCGCATGGCCGTCTGGATCAGCCCGCTGACCGAGTCGATGGTGAAATACTCCCAGTCTTTGTTCCCCGCCCCGGTTTTCAGCAGGTTGTAGAGCACCGCTCCGTTGAGGCCCTCGTCTTTGTCCGTGGCGTAGACCTCGTAGACGTTGGACCTCAGGGGGATCTCCTGCTTGCACATGTGCAGTCCCTCAGCCCCAGCATTGCACACAAGCCCCCTGCTCCCCCTGCCCCTCCAAACCCCCCTTGCATCAGGGTTAGCAGGCTCACACTGCCCAAAACCCAACCAGGAGCTGGCAACATGGAGCCATAATTCCCTTTGGCTGGGTGGCTGCTTCATATGCATGCCAAGGACTCGCTAAGCCAAGACCGGTTTCTCAGAAAGGAGAAACATCTGAAATGTCAGAGTTCCAGCCCTTGTTTGTAAACAGTCTTGTCACACAGTGACTGGCCGTTTCCTTATTTTGCACGTTGCTGTGGTTTCTGTTCCCCAAAGCTGTCCCAACATCCCGGTTCACACGTATGGAGAGGGGCTGCTGTTGACTGTCCAACCCCATGACCCAAACCTTCTTGCTGCACGTTAAATCACTTTCTTGTTCCATCTCCAGTGCAAATGGAGACTGGATTTTGCCACTGGTAGGCAGGAGTGCTCCCAGGCACGGTCCCAGCGTGCCATGACCCCGCTCCCTCTCGAGGGGTTTACCTCCTTGATGTGCAGGATGGTGCCATTGGGTGGGCGGATGAAGACAGGGCGGTTGTCATTGATGTCAATGACCTCCACGTGGAGCATGGTGGTCCCCCAGAGAGGGGGATGTCCCTTGTCTGTGGCCACCACAGTCAGGTTGAACCTCTCATAGGACTGCAAGCGCCGCCGGGACGTGATGAGCCCAGAGTCTTTATTGATCTTGAAAGCCTCTGAGGGTGGAAAAACCACATCTCTGGCTCAGGACACTTGGCAGCAGATAAATTAGGATTAGAAACCAGGGTATCAGGTAAAGCACACCTGTCACTGGAGGGAAATCCCTGTCAAGGGGTCACTGAGCCAGTTCCATGAGGCTAGGAGTGCAGGTCCCCTCAGGCTGCCATTTCAGAGCATCCTTACCTGCTGCTGACTCCCTGCCACTGGGCAATGACAAAGCCCCTGCTCCCTGGCCACCCCTGGCCAGGCCAGATACACCAGCAGTAACAGGGCAGTGGTGAGAGGAAGGTCAGAGGAGCCTGTGGGTCTCAGGAAAATGAACTTTCTGCTATTTCCCTCTCCATTTATTCTGGGTTTGGAACTTGATGATCTTTAAGGTCCCTTCCAACTCTAACTATTCTATGATTCTATGAAAGCCATAACATGCCACACCACAAGAAACCGGGAACTGTGGAGCAATACCGAAAGCTCCACGCTTTCGGTATTGCTCCTGGGACTGCCTGCATAACCTTGCTCCAAACCACCCAGGGGACACGGGCTTGGCCACTATGTCTCCTCCAATTGCTCCTCATCATAACCCTCCATCCTGGGGAGGAGCTCCCCACCACCAGCACCCACCCGCTCCGGGACCCTCGATGCTGTAGGTCACCACGCCGTTATCCCCTTCGTCTAGGTCAGTGGCAGTCATGGTGATCACCGACGTCCCCGCTGGCTCATTCTCGTAGACGCTGGTGCTGAACTGGCTCTTGCTGAACTGGGGCCTGAAGTCGTTGACGTCCAGGACTGTGATCAGCACCTTCGACAAAGCACAGCTGGCTGGGTGACCGTGAGGTGAGGCTGGGGACGACTGGGCAGCCCCCAGGGGCCATACCCCTGCTGTGACCTGTGGCTCTGATGCCGGACTGCGGTGACCTTCCTGCTATTCGTTTAGCTCCGCTAGCTGAATTCCTGCCTCCAACAATGGGGGCCACCACAGCCGGGGCACCCATTCACGCCGGAGCACTTGCAGACAATAGCGTCGCCCTTCCCTGCCCCTCCTGCTCTGTCCCCTCCTGCCAACGTGCTGTCCCTGTGATACAAAGCCCCCTGCACCATCCACCCCATGGGATCTTCTGCACTTCTGCCTAATTTCTCTCTGAGGAACCACCTTTTTGCTGGTGACCACCACAGGAGGGTTGGTGGGAGGAAAAGAGCCCTACCTGCACAGAGTTCTCCCGACGGTTACTGGACACATCCCCAGGGTTGTCCCTGGCCACGGCCGTCAGTGTGTAGTGATCCTTCTTCTCCCGGTCCAGGGCTGACAGGATGTAGATATCACCCTGCAGCACACAGAGACCTTCAGGTGGACCTCATCTGGCAGAGCTGGTACTCGAGAAGGGCAGAAGGTGAGGTGTGGGAGCAAGGCACAAGGTGGGACCATCTCAGTCTCCCCTCCCTTTCCTCCCTCTGTTCCAGCCTCAGTTGGCTCCTTACCGTGTTGGGATTTATCCCAAACTTGCCCTCTCCATCCCCCAGGCTGTACTGGATGAGAGCAAAATTCCCAGAATCCGCATCTGTGGCCTGGACCCTCAGGATGACCGTACCCAATGGCACGTCCTCAAAGACAGCTTTCTGCAAGCAAAGGGACCGGTTGTTTCATAGAATCATAGAAGGGTTTGGGTTGGAAGGGACCTTAAAGATCATCTTGTTCCAACCCCCCTTCCACATGCTGTTTTTTTGGTAGGCAGCAACCAAGGTCATGGGGTGGCACCCAGGGGTGGGCACAGCTGGACTCAGGACAAGATGTTCACACAGAGTACATTGGTGAGTTGAGTATCCTCTTCATACGGTTCAAGCACAGGGAGGAGAAAGTGCCCATCCTCACCTGGCAGCCACTGCCCAGCCCCACATGGACTTGAAGAGACGAGCCCAGCTCACCTGGTAGGAGGGTTGGCTGAAAACAGGATTATTGTCATTGATGTCCACTATCTGGAGATACACAGGGATCTCAGCGGATCTGCGGGGAGACCCGTTGTCAGAAGCTCGGACGGTGAAGTTCAGCCACTGCACCTCCTCATAGTCCACCGTCCTGTTGGCCACGACCTTCCCTAGAGGATAGCAGACCCTGAAATGAGAAACTTGCCCCAGGCCACCAATCTGCCCCAGACTCCTACTTCCCCAGGCCACTGACCTGCTGACTGGTCTTCGAGGCAGGCGTAGCCTTCTGGGGAGAGGTTCAGCAGCTCGTAGGTGATCTGCCCATTGGCACCTTTGTCTGGGTCCACTGCTGAGATGGAGATGAGTGTCGTGCCCTGCGTGGCCCCCTCCAGGATCCTCTCAGTGAAGTAGGTGACCCCAAAGGGGCGGAAGCGGGGTGTGTTGTCATTGACGTCCAAGACGTTGACTGTCAGCTTGGCTGTGGCCATGGTGGAGACCGCAGGGGAAGAGAAGAGGAAGAGAATAAGTGGGAAAGAGAAGGGAAGAAAGGATGGGAGAAAGGAAGATCATGAAGAGACAAGCATGAAACTCCAGGAAAGTCAACTAAACTGAGGTGTTTCATCAAGATAAATGTCAATATTCAGCAAAGCCACTATGCCCTGAGCTGGCTGTGGGACAGTCTCACCTACTTCAGACCTGCTCCCGAGCTGTGTGTGCCTTCTCACACACAGGCCTGTATTTACCAGGAGCAGACTGGCAAGATGTCATGGGGATGGTAATGAAGAAGCAGGTGTTCCCCATGGTAGAGTTATGGGCACACAGCCTGGGGATATTTGGGCTATTCACTAAAGGAGGGCTCAGAGGAGCACCTGAACCTGCTGGGAGCTCGTTGAGGACTGCTCCTGCTGGAAATGCTGTTGGTAAGGATGGAGAGGAAGGTGCTGGCTGCCCAGAAGCTGTGCTGGCAAAGGCTGTGGCCAGCCCTGGCCCCACGCACCCTGGCTAGAGCCCACGCTTACCGTTGGGCACGCTGACCGAGTGGTCGATGACTTCGCTGGCGTTGTCATGGACAGAGATGGTGACCTCGTAGGTGGCCACCAGTTCCCGGTTGAGGGGAGTTTTGATCTTCACGGCTCCTGGGAACCCCAAAAAGATGGGGGTCACAGGCTGTGCCTGTGCCTCCCCCCACCGAGGACTCTCCACTGCACTTGCACTCCTGCCTCTCCCCAAAGGCGAAATGGGGAAAACACTCGATAGCTCCGGGAGGAGACATCTTATCTCCCTCAGCTCTCTGTCTCCTGCCTTCCTGCCTGCTCCGCTCTGCCCAGATAACAGGGTGTCACGCTGCCTCAGCCGGGGGAAGGATTTGGGTTGTGAGGACGAGAGGGGTTTGGGAACAACTGCTGCTGCTTCCCTGCATGACCCCATCCACCTTAGCTCAGCATCCTTTAAGAGCCTTGTCCCGTATCCTTCCCAAAAAGGACATTTTTCTCTCCTGGATCAGATCTGTGCTTCCAAAACAGATGCAGGGAGCTCCTGGCCCACCTTCCTCCAGGTTAGACCCCACCACCTGCCCCAGATTCTCCCCCCGTGCTCCCCCCAGTGAGGGTGCCCGCGTCCGGTCTGCCAAGGCTGAGCAGCCCCCGGCCTGCAGTGGGGCTGCCTGTGATGGAGATGGGTGAGATGATGGAGGGAGGCGACAGATGGCGTGGAGAGAGAAACGAGCACAGACACAGAGACAAACCTGGTGGGCTGAGAGCCGGAAAGGAAAGAAAAGGGTTAGTTAAGTCGGTCGGCTGGGGGAGAGAGGACAGGGCAGGGTGAGATGGGACAGCCAGAGGAGGAGAGCAGGGAGGCAAGAAGGGAGCATCATCTCCCTGTGCCTCAGAAACCTACCTCCAGGCAGAGAAGAAGAAGAAGCAGAAGAGAGTAGAGGGGTCTGCGCTGCCTGTGCAGCCCTTCCTGCTCTCCTACCTGTCCTAAAATCCACCGTGAACACTCCTTGCTGGTCGGGCACCAGTGCGTCTGTGTCATCACGGGCCACGATCTCCAGCAGGTAGTACTCCAGGCGAGGGTGGAGGTCCCGGTCGATGGCAGTCACCTCGGCCACCACGGTGCCGGGGGCAGCCGACTCAGGGATGCTGACTGTCTGGATGGGGTTGATGAACTCGGGCCGGCAGTCGTTGACGTCGTCGATGAAGAGGCTGACGGTGGCGGTGCCTGAGAGCGCTGGCGTGCCCTGATCCACGGCCACCACCGTCAGCCGGTAGGCATCCCTCTCCTCCCGGTCGATGGTGATGTTGGCCACGCGGATCACCCCCGTGGCAGCGTCAATCAGGAACCTGTCCTGGCCACCGCTCTCGATCCGGTAGTCCAGCTGCTGGTTGAGGCCACTGTCAGCATCTGTGGCTGTCACCTGGAGGACGGAGAAGCCTGGAAAGGGGGGACATAGCCCTCTCGAGTGAGAGTTGGAGGGCACCAGCAACAAGCCCCTGGTCCCAAGGCAAATACCATCAAGCAATGTGGGCGGGCCCAGTTCCCAAATTTTCCTTTCGACACCATCCTTGACCAGCCCTCACTCTGAAGATCTTCACAGTCCCAGGGGGACATCCAGCTCTCCCCATCACCCACTCCCACACCCAGCCCCAACCCTCTCCTGACCTGGGGGGCTGTTTTCCCGTAGTCGTGCCGTGATGGAAGCTGGCTGGAAGACGGGTCGGTTGTCATTGTCATCCAGGACAGTCACCACCAGGCTGGCAGTGCTGTTCAGCCCTCCCACATCACGAGCCACCAGAGTGAACTCCAGAAGTGGGTCCAGCAAAGCCTCTCGGTCTATCACGCTGCCGGGTTTCACCGAAACGACACCTGGAGAAGGGGAAAAGCCCAGTAACAGACTCTATGTCTGCCTGGTGGCCCTGGCCTGGGGACGGTCACCTGCTGAGCCACCCCACCTGTCCTGTTGTCCATAACAAAGAGGTCCAGGGATGCCTCCAGGAGCTGGTAGGTCACCACAGCGTTGCTGCCCTGGTCACTGTCCAGAGCTAGGATGGGTCCGTTGAGCACTGTGACCAGAGTCCCTGGATGGGATGACAAGGATTAGGGAGGGTGGCAGCCCCCTGTGGAGACCCCCTACCCTCCCCTCCCACCCGGGTGATGCATGAGGGACGGCAATGAATGGATGGAGGAAGTGACAGAGAGGTGCACGAGGCAGCGGGGGGACAGCTGCTGCAGCCTTGCAGACCGACTTGCGAGGCCCAGGTGAAGTGGTGGGACGTCCAGCTAAAAACAAACAGACAGACACATCCATCAGATGGGTGACACCAGCACCCTGCCACTGAGGGCATCACCTGGAGGCATTCAAACCTTTGGCCTGGGATGTCCCATGATGGCAGGACAGAGAAGTACCTGAGGTCTTGGAGCAGGGAGCAATTTAAATGGCAGGAAGGCAAAAATTTCCCAGCTCTTTGGCTGGGAAACATCTACCTGAACAAGCTGGACTGTTTTATCTCTAATGCCCAGAGAAATGCGGCTCCAGGTACTGGTGATGGAGAGATGGCACTCCATCCCCTCCAGAGATGTTGAACATGTTGGTGCCCTCAAGGCTGCCCCCCAGGGCTCCGCTCAGACCATGGGCACCTCTTGCTGCCGCAACTGAGCAATTCCCAAAAGAGGCTGATTTCTCACAGGGTTGTGCCAGACCTGTACCAGGAAGGGTTTCCACCAGAAGCATGGACCAAAGCTATGATCTCCTTGATGCTCATCTCCTCAGGTGGTCACCAGAAGTCTCTCATACTCAGCATCCCTGTCCCACTGACCTGCAGCCTTTCCCTGCTTAGCGTCGTGTCTCCTCCACAACAGCCAAGAGACACCTCCCCTTGCCTGGCCCCAAAGGGAGTCTCCAGGAGCCATTTAAGGGAGCAAAGAGAGACCTACCCGGGGGCGAGTTCTCCATCACCTCAGCCTGGTAGGAGCTCTGGGTGAAGAGGGGGCGGTTGTCATTCTCATCCGCGATGGAGATGACCAAGAGGTCAAAATCCTAAAAGAAAATGGGGACAAGAGGGCGATGATGGCAACATCCTTTCCTTGAGCTCACCTTCTGCCTCTCACATCTCCAGCTTGGTGCTGGTCAAAGCTGGACCCCTGTGCAACCATGATGCCGTGCTTCCTGGACCATCCTAGTGGGTCTACAGAGACCCTCACCCTTCCCAGGTGAAGGATGGTTGGGCATCCCTTCCCAGCCTGCACCTTGAAGGCTGATACATGGGACACCTTGGCAGAGCCAGAGGATGCTCCTCTGTCATTGTGGTTGCCCAGCTCTCCAGCCCAACCTTGTCCCACCAACTTCTGTTGCATGGAGTCAACATGTGATGTTGGACTTGCCCTAAATCCTACTGGTCCTGTTCTCTGCTGGGCAGAGGGTTACAGCCTGGTCCTTGTGACCCCCCAGATGCTTTGGGGGGGATGAGGCTGCTGTTGGAAACATTGTGGGTAAACACATCATCTGGTTTTGGCCACAGCAGGAACCTCTTCTCTCCCCCACTCCCTGCCACCTGCATTGCTGGAGGCCCTGGCAGTGTCCATAATTACCCGCCTGGCATTGCGTATGTTCTCAGGGTTGTCCTTCACCGTGATGGTCAGCCTGTACTCTGCCACCCGCTCCCTGTCCAGGGGGCGGTTTACATAGATGATGCCGCTCTACCGAGAAAAAAGGGAGGAAATAGGTACAAGGGACATGAGGAGAGCTTCTCCCAGGTCATCTCCTGCCAGGGCAAGGATGCCAGATGGCACCCGTGGGTGCACCGAGAAGGCAGGGCTGCAGGGCCAGGGGTGCCCACCCTCCGTATCCCGGCATCCCACCCCCCTGGGGGCATACGGTGCTGTTGATGTAGAAGGCATTCTCCGTGTTGCCCGCTGTTATGTCGAAGGTCAGGAGTGCGTTCGGCCCCTGGTCTGCGTCCCGGGCAAGGATGCGGGTGACAAAACTGGAGACAGGGGCGTTCTCGCTGAGGGTGAGGTTCATGGGGAGGTTGAGCAGAACGGGGTCATTGTCGTTGATGTCCAGCACGCGGATGCCCACCAGCATCTGCCAAGAAGAGAAGCGGCACGTGGCACCTATTTCCATCCCTCCCACCCTTCTTATGCCCCGCCCCGGGCAAGAGGTGGGCTTCCCCACTCAGCCCACTATGGTCTGGCAGAAGAAAGCCCCATGGACAAGGAGAAGGAGGAAGAGGAGAGTGATAGCAGAGACCAGGAGGAAGGAGCTGGGGATGGGGGACGGCACCTCGCAGCCCCCCATGTTGCCCCAGGGGACTCACTGTGGAGCTGAGGGGGGGCACCCCCCGGTCCCGGGCGGCGATGGTGAGGTTATAGAAGGGGATGTTCTCGCGGTCCAGCTCAGCATCCTTCCGCACCCGCAGCTCCCCTTCCACCGGGGAGATCACAAACTCCCCTGCCAGAGACAACAGGGCCCTGCCTTGCACCGTGCTGCTGCGAACAGCCCAACTCCCCAGAGAACGACTGATTTTGGAGCTGGGGGACAAGCACCGGGGTGGGTTTGGTGACAAATCCATGCCCCGTTACTGCAGGTATGGGAGGACTATGGCAGCTGGAGACTATCCTGGATGCCTCCCCAGGTACCAGCAGGAGGAGAGGATGGGTTGAATGGCCAAATGAAAGGTGCCTGTGCCTCTTGGCTGGGCCTTTTTGAAGATGCCAACAGTCCTCCAAGCACCTGCCAGTGCCCCGTGATGGCCAGAGCAGGGTGGGCTACATAGAATCGTCTAGGTTGGAAGGGACCTTAAAGATCATCTAGTCCAACCATCAACCTAACACAGATCAGGAGGGCTGAGGGGCTCAGGAAAAGCTTTGCATCACGGCCAGCTGGGAGATAGGACTGTCACCACGAGTCCACAGAGGGAGAGCCTCATGTCCCCATGGTTAGGGATGCCCATGGCTCCTCTGCCACCTGCTCTGGGGTGCTGGTGGGGTTGGAACTACAGCTTTGCCATGGGTTGCAGAGCAACTCAGCCCCCAAACACCCTGCAAACCTCACGGGGGTGAGGGGAACAGAGCTGTGTCCTTACAGCTCTCAGTTTCTCGTTCTGCGGTCTGGTTTTTTCCCCATTTTCATTGTTTTGCCTTCATTGTTTTTAGCAGATTTGCCCCCTCCCTTGCACAAGCCCCGGGCACCCCCTGACTGGCCACGAACAGGTTAAGTTTCCTGTTGCTCAAAACAGGATTTCCTGGTGTCGAAAGGCTGAATTCGCAGAAGCGCTGGGAGGGAGGATGGCTTTTCTGCAATACTTCCGCCCGCCCTCCCTCGAGCCAGGTTCCTCCATGGGGCAGCCAGAAGGAGAAGTGATGCCCCCAGGTCCCCGCTCACCGAGGGGGTCCCCGGCGATGATGCTGTACTCCACTTGCCCACCGGGTCCCGAGTCGCCGTCATGGGCCAGGAAGGTCCAGACACGTGGGCCAGGCTGCCCTTCCGTGACATCGAAGGGGCCCTCGTAGGGCCGTGGGAAGGTGGGACAGTTGTCATTGATGTCGTTGAGGTTCACCAGCACCTGTGGTCAGGGCGAGACGGTGGAGGGCAGTGAGAGGAGAGGGATGGAAGGGGAGACCAGCCCACTGGTCACGAGCATGGGAAGCCATGGAGAGACGACATTTCAAAACACTTCCTATATCTCCCGTATTTCTGACTTTTTTGGGTTCACCAAACATCCAGCTCACAGTTCAGGGACTCAAACTCGGTTATTCCTGATCATAGTGATACTATGAAACTCCAGCTACATCTTTTTCAACATCAGCACATCATGATGGAGAAGTCAACACAGATGTTCTCCACATTCACATCTTGAAACCCAAGCTGGATAGACAAAAAAACCACAGGTATGGATTTGACCACCAAAGCCATGAGTTCAGAGAGACCCGATCTCTGCAGCCAGCTGCACACTTGCTCACTCCTTTTCCTCCACCAAGAGCTTCATTCCTAATACTGAGTAAACTTTAAAAAAGTGCGTGACTAGTGACTTAGCTGACTAGAAGTCAGTCCTACAGATTCTGAAAGGGGAAAGCATCAACTATTTTAGGACAGAGTAGACCACGGGGTTGCTGGCGTAGCTGGGGATCCAATGAACTCGAGTTTTGTTTTTTGATTGAGCCACACTACATAGAAGACATTTATATAGCTCTATACCATGCAAAGAGGGTTACCCCCTTGCTAGGCTTCAGGCAACTTGCACAGTGGAGAAACCCTGCCTGAGGAGGAGAGTCTCCAGTGGCTAATAAAAGGTTGAGCTTTGGTGGTACGGGGGGTTATGAGAAAGCTACTGAAAATGAGGAGCTTTCTGACCTCCTGGGTTACAGGACAGTAAAATCCATAAGATGGACATTCATTATGGGCTAAATCTAATCTTTACAGAAGAGTGTGTCTGAGTCTCTGTTCCATTTCCTAGCAGTGGCAAAAACAAACACTGGCACGCCTTAACAGGATGATGGATTTCCCATCACTAGGGATCTTAAATAATCACTTAGCTAAAATCCTCCTAAAAGCTATGTTTTCGTAGGGTGCTGGCACAAACTCCCTGGGCCCTGTAGGGAGGGTGTTTCCTATCCCTTCTAGCTTCGGTATTTGTTTCTGAAGGGGTTTCCAAGTTCCCAAGAGCAGGGAAAGTTCTGCCTTTGCCTGCAGCACACCAACAGCTGCCACCTGCCCTACCAGCAGTTACATCCCAGGTCTCCAAGTTTCCACTGCAGTTTTCCTGGGCCAGGAAAGCATCTCCAGCAGTATCAGAGGCACACACCTGAAGGCTTCCCTTCTGGCCAAGCACAGAGCATGGCACTGCCAGGCTTGTGGGGACAGATCTTATCCATGGAAATCTCCCACAATGGTTTCCTGGTCCCTTTCAGTTTCTCTTTTTTTCTTGGCACACGAGAACTTATCTCCTTTTGGAGAACTACAAAACCCTTGGCTTGATGTCTGGGTGAGGCATCGGGTCCACGACAGGAAGCCAAAGCAAAAGATCTAACTGATCCCTTCCACCTTCAGACCTCAAAGTTAACCTGGGTATGGACAACATCTGCCACAAAACCCGTCAAATTTTGGTTTTAGTCACAAAAATAATTAGTATTTTCAGCTCATGCAAAATGTTTGCTTTGGAGCTGCTAATCTGCCCTCCCCACGTTTCGAGCAGTCCACTAAATTCAGGTCACCGTGGTCCAGGAAAATGGAAAAGCTATAGAGAAAAGCAATGACAACAACAAAAATTACGAAAGGCTTTAAATAGCCTCCATACAAGGAATCAAAAAGGAGTTTGAAAAGCAGATAAATAATCTGAGAAGATAAAGATGAAGCAAGAATTAATACTATAGCAATGCTTTAGTATCTACTGGCCCTTCAAGCTAGAAGCACCATGGGGACATCTGAAAAAACCCATAACGCTCTTCTGGAATGCCTTCTGTTTATGTCTTTGCAGGACCAAATAACCCACAAGTGTCCCTTGCCCACATCCCTGTTTTGCAACTCCCATGAGGGAGTGGGGTGACAGCAACTGGGCAGACTGGCCGCAGCTGGGAAAAGCAACTGGTGACCACTGGGAAGGAGATGTGAAACTGCTCATGCGAGGGTGAACTCCTTAATCCCGAAGAAGCTGGGGTGTTGCCACCCCACTGGCAGCTCCCTACCGTGGTGGTCGACGTCAGCCGGCGTGAGATGATGGGGCACTGGTCAGTGGCGGTGACAATCAAGGTGTAGCGCCCATGGCTGATCTCGTAGTCCAGCTCCTTCACTGTGCGGATCTCTCCCTGTAAGGCAGGGGGAGAGCGACCAGGAGTGAAGAGGGTGGGATAAGGACACATCTGGGATGGGGCTGGTATCCCTACTGACCGTGGTGCTGTCTATGTGGAAGGTATCCAAGATGTTGCCTTCGGTGATGGCGTATGCAACTGTGCCGTTGGGTCCCTCGTCCCGGTCCAGGGCCTGCACGGTGACAAGGGTGGCGTTGAGTGTGGCGGGACCTTCATCCAGGGTCACCTCATACAGCTGTTGCTGGAAGGCGGGAGCGTTGTCATTCTCATCCAGGATGGTGACGTACACTGTGGTGGTGGCCTGTGGGACATGGGGACATTGTGTTAAGCACTGTAGAGGGCTCAGCTCCACAAGCCCCTGAAGCTGGCTGGGGAAGGCTGTCAAGGTCAATGACCAGCGTGGACTCAACCCTGCCAAGAGAAACAAACGTGAGGCAGGGCTCAAAATGAAATGAGCTGGGGCTGCAGAAGTAGCTCCAGGTAAATGCTGGGTACAGAGATTAAATCACACCCTCAATCCTTCTCCTTTTCACCTAGTTTTTACCATTGCTGATGGAGCAGTCCATGGCAGAGGGAAAGCCAGAGGCTGAACCCCATCGTGCTTCACTGTTCCTGGAGGAGGCACATGTGAGTCCTCACCTTGACATTGGGGACACCTTGGTTGTAGTAACCGAGGGGAGCAGCACGGTAGGATGAAAAATACCTGAGGATGCTGCTGTCACAGCTTTGGTGAGGAACAAAAATGAGCATCCTGGACTGACCACCTTTGGGTCCCATCATCTACTTGTTGACCTCAATTTTACTGCTGGTCAGGCTCAGCCTGTCCTGACCCTCTTCCAGCCGTGTCTGGCCCTGCAGAGCTACTTGGATGTCCTTACTGAAGGCTGTCTTCTGGGTCTGTCACCATGGGGGCACACCTGGGGGACGGGGAGGTGACAAGAGCGTGCCACCCTGCCTAAAGGACTCAGCTCAGAGATGGGGTCTCGGGACGATTAAATCATTTTCTTGGAATCTCCGGACTTTGTGCCTACACCTTCCCCCAGCAACAAATTCCTTCCAGCGAGACAAGGGTTACCTGTCTGATGAGAGCATCACAGGCGTGTTTGTTGTGAAAAACCACAAAGCCACACTGTAATTAGCTGCTTTTCTATTTCACTGCACTGCCCCGAATTCAGAGCAGGTTAGCAGCAAAGTGTCCTGCGGTTTGCAAACCTCCACGCTGTCTCCGGGGCTCTGCTTTCCAGGGAACCCCGTTTTTAAAATGAGGTGCAAGGAAAAAAAAAAATCTCCTCAGCTGCAGCCGGAAGGTTTGTGGATGCTTTTTTGAATTCGAAGCAGAGCTCCAGGAGGAGTTTCGTGCCACCTCGCTATTCAAGGTCAGAGTAAAGGCCTCCGGCTGTGGGAGGGGGATGCTTTGCTCCCCCATATATTTTTTTTGAAAGCTCCTTTTCCTTCCCCAAGCTCTGAGTTACCCTCCCCTGTGCCTGCCTCCCGTTCATCTCAAGAGGGTTTCTGCCCGCTCAATCCTCACAAACCTGGGGAAAAGAACCCAATAATTCCAAGCAAAGTGGAACGAAGCAAGCTGGAGACTGAACCCGAGAGAAAGGATGGGGACCAGCACCACCGTGTCCCCCAGCATGGGGAGCATCCTCCTCAGTTACTCCCTGTGTACCCCAAAACGGCATGCAGCTTGCTCTAAGCTACCCCCTAGGATGCTGTAAGGGAAAAAAACCCAACCCACGGCCACCCAACCAGGCGGAGGCTGAAATGTCACCCACCCGTGGGGTGCCTCTTTGGGGTGCTGCCACTCTTCCCACCCCCAACCCCCGGGGCCGCCCGCAGCTCCCTGCCCCATCTCACCTCCTGGGGGTGCTCGCAGCTCTCTCCATCGCTGCGTGCAATAATATCTCAATGAAAATTTCCTGTGTGTGCAAGTCCGGCTGAGGCTGCGGGGCTGCTCGGAGCGTGCGAGCGGCTCCGCAGAGGGCAAGCTCCCCCCCAAAACCGTCCCAGCCGCCATGGAGGCGACGTCCCCCCGGCCCGGGCTACTGCTGGCCACGCTCTGCCTGCTCGCTTCCCACGGTAAGCTCCAGCTTGCTTTCCTCTCCTCCCTGCCCAGGGAAACCGTCCTCGCTGAGGCAGTGCATTCGCCTGGCTGGGGCTGTGCCTCGGCACAAGGAGTTTGAGACATTTTGGGAGGGGGGGGTGTGTGGCGTTATTTGCTTTCCCACCCTGTGATTTCAGAGTTACGGGGCGATCAAGCCAGCGTTTCGCGCGATGCTGGTTGTGTCAGGGGGAAGGGGCCCCCGGGGTAGTCGCTGCTTTAAAACTCTGGGATTAGGCTTTTTCCTTCTTCCTTCACTTTGATCTAACGTGCGTGGAAGGAAAGAAGCCACCCCCTGTCCCTGCCAATCCCCCCACTGGGGATCTTGAGCTGGAGACACCTCGCTCCCGCACGGCGCTGCGGAGGTCCCCAGCCACAGGGCCACCCCGCGCCGTGGGGAAAGGAGCCTTTCATCAGCCCTGGGGGAGCGGAGGGAGTTGGTGTGAGCAGGGCCGGGGTGCCCTCTCTAAGGATGCTGCGCTCTGCTTTAATTGCTGGGATGTGCTGGGCGGCTTCTCCGGGCGGGCAGGCAGGGGGGTGGCCGTGCCAGGACAGCCGTCTGCGGCCATCGAGTTTCCCTTCTACTGAGTAAGCGCTTCCCAGCTCTGGAAGATCACCGGCAGCTCACCAGTGCGGCGGGGGGGATGCTCTGGGAGGGGGCTGCTTCATGCCTGACTCCACACCAGCTTCTGTAGCGGGGCTCTTGGGGCCAGGCAGGCAAATGGGGGCGGTGGCAATTAAAACCACAGCTCGTCTGTGGATGAAGGGTCAGAGAACAAAGCTGGGAAGGACCACGGTCCCTCCTTGCCCTGCGCAGGAGGAGGACGAGCATCCTATCGGGCTTGGCTTCTCCCTCTGCCCCGGGACAGCAAAGTGACCACCTCCAGGATTTCTGGCAGCACATTCCCAGGAAAAAAATGATGCCCCCCTGCAACGGAGCAGTGGGTCCCTTCTCCTCTTTCCTCTGGAACAGCAAGGCTGGTGCAGATCAAAGTGTGCTTTGCTTCTCATCTGAGCCTCTCGACATCAAGGAGCGGTTCCCTGTATCTCCCTGGGGCTTTGGATTATTTCATTGACGCATCTGGGGTGCTGGGACTGATCATCAAGCCTTCTGCAATGCAACCAGCCTGGACACTGGTGTTCAACAATGAGCCTGGTGCCAGAGGAACTGAGCTCTGTGCAACCGTGCGCCTGCCAAAACTTTCTGAACCCCCAGTTAATTTTAGCCGGGCTTGATGGAGAAGTAGAGCCCTTGGAGACATCCGGCTCCTACGCGGTTCAGAGATGCTGGCGGCTAGGTGGATGGGGAAGCGGCTCCTCTCCACCCAAGGGATGGCAGTTGAGCTGGGCTTTCCAAAATCACATCCCAAGTGCACACCTGCTGTTGTGACCCTGTCCCCGAGCAAGGCAGGACCCTCCGGCGGGTGCAGCAGCTCTGGTCTGGTCTCCCCATGGCCTGGATGATGGGTACGCAGAGAGCGGCCCCCTCCAATAAAAAAGGCTTCTCAGGGTACAGGAGATGAGGGCCATTAACACGGGCAGCTGGCATCTTCAGTAAGTTTTTTTTCTTCTACTTGTGCTGAGGTATGGATGCCCCTGCACATCTCACCCGGCTGATAACTCTGAAGCGTAATGACGGCACGGTGACGATGGGGACTGCGGCACTTCCGTTTGAGGCTGTAACAAAAGCTCCAGCTGCTCTCTCTCTCTGGCAGCCCTTCCTCTGGGGCAGGTGAGCCCCTCCAAAGGCTGCAGCCCTCCCACCCAGATCTCCCTGCAGGGGAAAGAGGTGGCATGATGTGGAAATCACTTCTGTAAGCCACAGGAGTGTAAACCAAACACCCGCTTGCCAGAGCTGGGAACTGAAGTCAGGAGAAGCAGCCAGGAGAGGCTTTTGGTCACTGAGCCAGAATCTGGCGTGAAATCCTGGTGGGTTTTTTTGAGTTGTTGGTCAGCAAAGCAACGTGGGCTCCTCAGCATTAGCCTTATTTTGCATTTTGCTTTCTCTGGAAGGAGAGCTTCCAGGGTTCAAGCTAGGCAGTGGTGGCAGCACCAGGGACGGACCAGTGCTGTAATGGGCTCTGTGCCACGCTGATCCAATGCTGTGGGTCAGAGCCCAAGATACCGAGGTGCCAAAGGGGCACTTTTGGCACCTGCTTGAGACCTCCTCTGTCTTTACCAGATGGTGACAAGACGACAGCTCTTGGCTTGGACCTCAATGGGTCCAGCACTCCCTCAGCTGTCAGTCAGAGCTGCGCTGAGCCAGGCATCTGGCTTTATTTTGGCATTTGCCAGTGGCACTGACTTCAAAGGGAATGGTCCGACCAGGATGGGATGGAGCCAAACCTGGGGTCTAGGCATAGAGGAAGCCCACAGAACCCAGGGAAGATTAAGATCCACGAGCTTTACTGTAAAGACACCAACAGAAGATGTTTCCTCCGGGCACCAGCTGGCATCTAGCACGGCTTTAAAGCTCTGTTACATCTTGGGGAGGGACCAACAACCTCCCTGGTGCTGCTCTGGGGCACACCGCACCTCGCCAGCTCTTCTCCCCAGCTGTTTTCTCCTCCGCTCAATAGCTTTTGGAAGCCTTCCCTTGCTCGAGAGAAAGAAGGGAAGTTGGTAATGCTGAAGGCTCCGCACACGTGGTAACCTCTGCTCCTCCCCGTGGCTGGGCGCCGCTGCCGAAAGCGTGGGCTGTGTTGACTTTCCATCCAGACGGTTCCCATCAAGGCCCGGAGGAGGAGGCTGGATGGTTTAGTAAGGCACAGCTTCGCAAACTGTGTGGGGAGGAGTGGGACGGCCTCGTTTTTTTATTTGAGGGGGGCTGTGGGTGGAAAACAAAGGCTCCCGCAGATACTTTGGCAAGGTGTTGGAAGCGCGGCTTCCTCCAATAGAGCCCTGGCTTCCCTTCCGCTGGCTCCCGGGGGACCCCCCGTGTGAATGGGGCACTTCCCGTCGCGGCAGGTATCGAGAAACACATCTGAGGTGCCTTTTGTACTCGGCGTGCTGGCAAGGAGGTGGGGGACCCGCTCCCCTGCGTGGCAAAACCCAGCCAGCCCGGCCAAGCATCCCGGCCCCCGGCAGCATCCGAGGATGGGGAGCAGCTAGGGGCTTGAAAACAAGCAGAAACGGAGCAGGGTTGAGGTCAGGCCACGCAAACATCTACCCCAGGACTGGCCCCGGGGATGTGCTGCTGCACGCGGCGTGGGGAGCAGGCTGAGGCACCCGGAGCGATTAGCCGGAGTGGTTTGGCAAACGTCACCCTGTCCTTGTCTCTATGGGACTCAGCACCACGTGCTGCAGACCTGGGGGGGCAGGGGGAAGGTCCAAGGGGGTAGATCCCTTACCCAAAACCTCCTCTCCCTGCAAAGCACCCTTGGAGGCAGGCTTCTGGGCACTCGGGGGGCTTCGTGGCTGTTCTTATGGGGCTTAGAGGTCACCATCATCCAAAAAAACCCCGAAATAACCACGAGGGGTGGAAGGCACGAGGGACATTTTCGCTTTCACTCTCTCGAAGTGGAGCCTCGTGCTGGGGCAGTGACCCTGCCTGGAGGAGGATGCTCTCCGGGCAGCCTGGTGATGGGGAGCCTCTTGCCGGGGTTGGATGGTTTGAGGGTAAGCGCAGCACACCCCACCTTTGATTGACACCCGCTCGATATAGCAAGTGAAAAACCTCAAAGCGAAACAGTGGCGGAGCTAATGGCACAACAGGATGTTACCAAAATAAAAGAACATCTTGTCCCCATACCATCTTCTCTGTCGCAAACCAGCCCCAGGAACCTCCTTTTCTCAGTAACTTAAAGAAAATGAACCCCAAATCTGCTTTTTCCTTCAGCTTTCCAAGGGGATATTTGCACTTCTGCAAACAAAAAGACTCATCCAGCTTCGCCCTTTTCTCTTTCATCACGCACAGCTCCCTTTAGCCACCAGTAGCCCCCGCTGCTGCGCTGGGACAGGACCATTAATGCTGCAGTGTGCACCTCTGTTTCTATCCCTGCCTCTCAACAGGCTCCTGTGCCTCTGCCAGGCTTCCTGCCCACGTTTTGCAGCCGGCAGTGGCCAGGGATTTCTTTCTGAAAATTGTTTTTAATTTCAAGCAGCTCCTCCCGGTCGGTCTCAGCCAGTTCCCCCTTCTCCTCCCACCGGGGCTGAAAAACAAGCAGGGTGGGACCCACCTGATCTTGGGGGGGGCATGGGAGCTCCTCCTGCTTATTTTCTTTATATTTTTTTCTCCTTTTCATTTATTTTCTTTTGTTTTTAGCCACCTCAACAGGACTTGGTGCCCCGCTTTGCAGAGGGCTGGTGCCCCCTAAGCAGATGCCTGGGGCAGGCCCCCACCTCCCTGCCCAGCTCTGGCCAAACCTCTGCCTCTCCGCTGGCATTAAAACCTGATGCTCAGCTATATTAAAAGCATCTCCTCCAGGGTGAAGTTGTGCTCCCAGCCCTGCTGGGATGTCGCTGCAGAGCAAGCGAAGGGCTCACGCCGTGCTTCCCATCTCCTTTCTCTGGGGACACTGGGACCTCATGAGTTTTTCTTGCCCTAAGGGAGTGGGTGAAGTGTTTTTTCCCTCTGCCTTCAGGCTGGGGTTGATGCTTTCTGATTGCTCTCTGCAACCCCAAGCTTTGGGGAGGGATCCCCGTTCTGCTACAAACTCAGGGTAAGCCCAGAGCTGTAGGGTCTGACTCAGCCTTCACACCTTCTCTCCGACAGGAGGACCGGCAGCGTTCCTCATCACCACCCCCTACTCGCTCTGCATCTGTCCCGAGGGCCAGAACGTCACCCTGACCTGCCGGATCAGCGGTCCCCTGGCCGACCACCACGACCTCCTCTACAAAACCTGGTACTTCAGCAGCAACGGCGACCAGAGCTGCTCCGAGAAGAAGCACATCCGCAACGTCACCGAGAAGGAGCTGCACCATAACCTGGGCAGGCATCACGAGCTGCTGGGCAACGGCACCCAAAAACACCCCCTCAGGGGCCAAGCCAGCCATCACGGGGTGGAATTTGTCCCCGACCACCACGGTGCCTTTCACATCGTGGTGATGAACCTGACGCTGCAGGACAGTGGGAATTACTGCTGCTATGCCGTGGAGGCCAGGTGGGAGCACGGCAAGCCCCACACTCTGCAAGTCGCCCATGGCTTCGTGGAGCTGCAAATCCAGCAAGGTGAGGAGGGGGCACCCTACCAGTCCCGCAGCCGTGCTGGGTGCACTGGGGCAAGGCAGCAGATAAGGGCTGGTGAGAGATGCTGGGGTGCAACATCGGGGCTGGGGGGGCAGGGTGTGCTGATGCTGAAAGTCCGAGCCGTGCTGTAAGAGTCAAAGAGCAGCAGATGTTCAAGGGTTGAATTAGGGCCAGAGAACACTGGAACATTAAAAAAAAAAAAATAAAAGCAAAGAAAAAACAAATCAAGAGTCTGGAATGCAATAAAATCCAGGCAACATAGTTTCACTGATCTTCTTCCACCCCTTTCTAGAAGAGAGGAAAACAACTTCAACATAAAAAGAGACGGCTGGTGGTTCAAGCCCGAGTGAGGGCTCCAGACATCCCTGACTGGGATGCAGGGCTTGGAGATAACCTTGGAGCAGCAGCCCGGCGGGGCAAGCTGCCCAGGGAGGCACAAGATGCAAAGGAAAGCATCTCTTGCCCTTAATTTGCAGCGTTAGAATAGATAATTTTTCTTTTAGGCCAAAAATAAAAGAGCCTTCAGGGACAGGGATGGGCCCTGCTGCTGCAAGGGAAAAGGAGGAGGAATCTCAGTGAGAGTTTCCCAGAATTAAACTCTTGCTTCCCAGAATTAAACTCTTGCTTCCCAGAACTAAACTCTTGCTCTGGGCTGATTTGGAGAGCAAAGCCAAGCACAGCTAGCAGGTGCGGGAGCTCTGTGGTACCTGAGGGAATCCCCCTGAGATCTAACACGCTTTTCTCTTCCCCGCAGGCAGAGGAAGGCTTCAAAACTGCACTTTTCATACTGCCACAAGCAAAGGTAAAGGGAAAAACGCCCTCTCTCCAAAGCACTGCTCGCCACCCTGGCCTGCGTGTTTCCCTAGGGACTGCCCCTTGCTGTAAACACACCGATGCCCAGATGCCACCTCACAGTTGGGTGTTGGGAGGGTGATTTCTGAGGCTGTCCCCACGGGGTGCATCTGACAGGTGCGTCCTCAGGCTGAGGAGAGTCTCCTTTGGCCCATCACCTCAATGTGACTGTCCTGAAGCCCATGGAGATCATCCACCCCATGGTTATAAAGCACCTAAGCTCTCCCCCTCCCCCCAAACACAATTGGGGCTTTAGCAACTGCTGCCACAAGCAGATGGGAAGGGACAGGAAGGTCACAGGGACCTCTTGCAACACCCCACTGCCATCCCGAGCCCATGCCACCTCGCCCCAAGCAGAGATGCTCTAGCAGGGGAAACCCAAACCTTGCTTGAGCGCTCAGACAACATGTGTCTAGACGCTGGAGGTGCCCACACTTCACTAT
Source organism: Arenaria interpres (assembly GCA_013399435.1). Taxonomy (NCBI): domain Eukaryota; kingdom Metazoa; phylum Chordata; class Aves; order Charadriiformes; family Scolopacidae; genus Arenaria; species Arenaria interpres. The sequence continues at coordinate 81,459 of VXAK01009143.1, forward strand.
GCAGGTGGTTTTTTTGGTGGGTCGCTCTGTTGGCAGCACGGTTGGGGCCAGCCCAGCCATGGGAAACTGCAGCACCATCCTCCCCACAAGTAGCGTTGTCCGTCTCAAACCCTCAGTCCCAATTGCTGGGACATCCTGTTCTGCCGGGCAAAAAAAGAAAAGGGAAATAATTCCCCCTCCCAGAGCAGGAGGTTGCTTCCCCACATGGATGCACTGGAGAGGAGAGCTTGAGCCATACCTGCCTGTGATTTAGGCAGCCCTTGTCCCCTCCACAATCTGTCCCACGTGGACCTTGATGGCCACACACATGACAGCAGGCCACCAGCCTTTCTGGGGAGCCTCCGCGGTGGAGGTCTCCAAGGGAACGTTCATTAGCGGAGGCCTTGGCTAACGAGCCCTTTGATGCCCGAGTACTTTGAGGCAGCCTGATTTTGTTGAGCTGGCACTCTGAAATCACTGAGAGCCTTTCTGCTGACTTCAAAGGGCTTTATCAGGGCCCCTGCTTCTCTCCTCATATCTAGGAGACCAAAGAAAGACCTTGGGATGTCCTCCAGCGATGAAGGACTTTGGTCAAGGTCCTAAACCGATGCCTCGGAGCTTATCTCCGCAACCAGCCAAGCATCCCAGCGTGAATCCCGCTAGGAGGGGACCACCCCTGTGTGTGGGAGCCGCGTCGGATCAGGCGTGGGGCAATGCTGGCGTTGCCCTGCGCTTCTGATGTGGCTTGAGGAAACGGAGGAAACACAAGGCAAACCCTCCCCAGCTCTGCCCTCTTCTGTTGCAGATATCACGGCCGCCGCACTGGCAACGGGTGCCTGCATCGTGGGCATCCTCTGCCTGCCCCTCATCTTGCTCCTGATTTACAAGCAGAGACAAGCGGTCAGCAGCAGACGTACGTAGCCTCCCCTGGGTACCCGTCTCGTCTCCTGGGCTGTGTCAGCATGGCCGTTATGGGATGGGATGCATCCCACCGGGCCGAGTGGGTTTGGCTGCCCTGAGTCCCCTGGGCACCGTGTAAGGTGGCCCAAAGACAGGTCCCTGCCAGGTGCCTCCTACCAAGCTGTCTTGGGAAGGAGTGGGCATGCCTGCAGGCTGCCGGGGAGAAGTGTGGGGTGGGAGGGGGACCCGTGATACCCTGCATGGCACCCCAGGAGTGTGCTGGGGAGACTGAGATGGCAAAGATGCTGTCGGGCCCCCTCTCCACTCACTGAGCCCTTTCACAGAATCAGAGGATCAGAGAATGGTTAGAGTTGGAAGGGACCTTAAAGATCATCAAGTTCCAACCCCCGTGCCCTGGGCAGGGACACCTCCCACCAGACCAGGTTGCTCCAAGCCCCATCCAGCCTGGCCTTGAACCCCTCCAGGGATGGGGCAGCCACAGCTTCTCTGGGCAACCTGTTCCAGTGTCTCACCACCCTCACAGCACAGAATTTCTTTCTAAGCATCTAATCTAAATCCCCCCTCTTTCCTTCTCACCCACTGCAAGAGCCGGCTCATTTACTCATCCGTCCCTCTGCCACATAGCCGAAATAGAAGCTTTGCCTTCTAAGTGATCGAAAAAAGCGTTTATTTGTGCTTTTTCTCCCTCTGCTTTTTAAAAAGCCCCCTTCCATGTCTATGGCAACGGGACCGCAGCGAGCCCGGTCTCCCTCCACTGCCCCAGCCCCAGCAAACCAGGCGGTGCCGAGGTACAGCCTGTTCCCGGTGATTTCAGGGATGAAGCAGAAAGGGGCACCACCTTAACCAGCAGAGCCATTTCATCAGGCCTTGGGCAAGCCGGAGGCCCTGTGGTTTCTCTCACCGAGCCTGGTGGGTGGCTGTGCGGCTCTGAGCAAACCCTTTGGAGAAGTGGTTGTTGCAGCAGCAGCCGGCGTGATGCCAGCCACGAGAAGGGGAACTGGGCTGTCAGCATCCATCCCTGGCCAAAAAGACTGGCCGTGTGCCTTCTTGCACCCATTTTGCCAGAGCGCAGCTCCTCCCCTGGGCTGCAAAGCATCACCTGGGTGCTATTTTGCTGGGACTGTTTAGTCTGAGGAAGAAGAGGCTGAGGGGAGACCTCATCACTCTCTACAACTACTTGAAAGGCCATTGTAGAGAGGTTGGTGCTGGTCTCTTCTCACAGGGAATTAGCGATAGAACAAGAGGGAATGGCTTCAAGCTGCAACAGGGTAGGTTCAGACTGGACATTAGGAAACAATTCTTCACAGAAAGAGTGGTCAGAGACTGGAACAGGCTGCCCAGGGAGGTGGTTGAGTCCCCATCCTTGGATGAGTTTAAGAGTCGCTTAGATGCGGTGCTGGGGGATATGGTGTAGGGGAGAACTTTGTAGGTTAGGGTTGATGGTGGGACTCGATGATCCCAAGGATCTTTTCCAACCTGAGTGATTCAATGATTCTATGATTTAAGCCAAGAGGGAAGGCAAAACCCGGGGGGATTTGCTTCTGGGGTGTCTCGGACTAGGTTAGCTACAAGTTATTTCCACCAGGCACAGTCTGGGCCAGATTTCATGTGTCTCAGCTCGGGATGCTTGCCATGCAGCCATCCAGCACACCCAGGCAACACGGGCTGTGGGACCTGCTGTGCCTGCGGCAAAAGGGATGAGGAAATAAATAGCAGGGTGCTGCCCAGACAAATGCAGGGGCAGCCCAATGGTGGGATGGTGTTTTGCAGAGCCCCAGGAGGGTGTCACAGGTGGGTGGTGGGCACATCAGGGCATAGCGAGGCCAGGCTGCAGCCCAGGAGCCCTGGCTGTGCCTCCTTCCCCCTGCTTCAAAACCTGAGGTCTCAATCTGGGAGGAAGCTGGGCTGGGGAGTAAATATGACAGGAGATGGTGGGGATGTGGAGAAGGGGGTTTTGGAGCAAAGAAGAGGTTGATGCCCTCTTTAGAGGGAGGAATGCAGACAAAGAGAAGGAATTGGCCATGGATGAGATGACAAAAAAGAGCCCTGGCAGGGGTTGTGGGTTTGATGTTGGGTTTCATGCTGCCAGCACTCATGCCAACCATTTTGTCTTTGCTAGGTGCCCATGAGCTTGTCAGGATGGAGAGGTGAGGAAGCCCAGATACTTCCAACTCCCCCTACCCTCCTCACACCCCCGGACCCCGCAAGGTTCTTGTCCTCCCCTCCCCTCGAAACCAGCATGTATCCTCAGCCCGGCAGAGCGAAGGGGATGCGGGTCACTCCCACGCTTGGGGTCCTGTCCCTTCCCCGGCAGCCGCTGTTTCTCTTCCCTCCCTCCAAGCAGGAAGTATGTCCTTTCTTTTCCCCTGTGCCAAGGACATACTTCTCCTCACGCTCCAGGAGAGCCTGAAACCGCGGTGCCTTTTGACTCAGCTTTCCCCCCCCCTCCACCGGGCTCGCTGTTTGCTGGCAGCCGAAGTGCCACCACCTGAACCTGCTCCCTGCCCTTCTTGGTTGTTCCCAGCGCTCAACCAAAACCCCAGGGATAAAAAAAACAGCCTCCTGAAATAAAAATG
>VXAK01009144.1:198-34207 GCA_013399435.1 Arenaria interpres
CAGCTTTAAATGGCTCTTTTCTGGAGGAGAACGGAGCGAGTTTTCTTGAATTCAGCAACAACAGCAGACCTGGAGTCTGATCGGCGGTGGTCACACAATCAATTAAGAGAAGACACCAATTAATTTATGTTTCATAATAACTTTTTTACTTATGAAATATTAATTATAGGAAAATTCATTAACGGCCTTATTTACGGAGAATGAATGCCAGTGTCAAACAAACCCAATTTACCAATGACGCTATGCCAACAAATGGTTATTCACCAACTGAGCAAGAGAATTAACAATCATTTTCCTTATGAAATAATAGTAGGCAAAAATATAACTTGGCAATATTTCCCTGTTGTTAATATGGACACTAATTAGCATAGTTATATAAAAAAAAGATTTGAATTAAATATGTCAAGGTCTCAGAATTGTTTGAATTCCTCTTTGTTTGATTAATCCAAATATTTAAATTAGCTTCTTCATGTAATTTGGTGTTTCAACCAGAATCCCACTGACAGGCACATAAAATTACTATTAGCAGACTGCTTATGTAGCTCCCTTTTGAAACCCACAACTAAAATAAAGATGTAATCCCTTTACATAAAACATCTTTAAGAAGTCATGGTCTCTGGTAATTAGCCAAACACCCTGTTCTCTAACTGATCACCAGATCTCACATCGTAGACACCTCATCAGCTTTGTGATGTTTCTTTGTATTGGTGAGTCTAGAGTCTCCATGTAAACTACATTCCAGCTAAAACTTCCTCCCTGCTTTCCCTATGGTTTCCAGAAATTAATGAAAAAGAAGTGTTTTGGAAGATGTAGTGATTAGCAACCGTCCAAAATTATTTCCACTTCTTTCCAGCACAGAAAGTAAATATTTGTATGCATTTGCCCATCTCAGTTTGCCATTTCCCCACAGCTGTTTTTAAGCTGTGCTCCTTGTAGCATTCAGGGAGTGCTCTGTATTTAGTGTGATTTTTACTCGAGTTTTCTTTCGCAGGACAAAGTACAGTTTTTCCTTGTTTTCCCTAGAATCCCAACCCTTCACCTGTGCAGGCATTTGTAATAACTATTAATTCTCCCCAGGAAAACATTCTTCCTCTGTTTTGCTGGAGTGCCCACAATTTTAGCACAACAGTGAGCATTGAACAAAAACTAACTGTGTCCTTAGTGGAAACGGCGAGCAGATCTGGTCTCCCCCTCCTTAAANAGTCGGTGGTCTCTTTTCTTGTGAAGTTTAAAAATGGACGTATGAGTTTTACCATTGAATCCAAAGGTACAGCACAGTATCTTCCATGTATCCATAAATTATGGAAAGTTTCTGTCTAACTAACCGAAAGTGGTTATTTTCTCTCCTCATTTTAGAATGGATTGACATTATTAATTCTAAATTACTGTTTCACTTTCTTTTCTGTTCTAACAAACCTATGTTCAGAGAATTATCCTTCCAAATTAAAATGATCCTTTTCTCTCACTGGACTTTTTAAGTGCTTCTTTGCCTCCTGCACCTGGTAACAAGAATCTCACGTGAATGGACTCACGATTTCTTCAAGATGAGATGAGCTCCAGAAAGACACATCTTACCCTGTTTGCACTATCATAATTTGGAGGTAATCTATAACTACATTGTCTTCTTGGCAAGTGCTAGAAGCCATATCAATATTCTTCATAAGTTGATCAGTCTTACAGAGAAAATCTTCTAGACACATGGCAAATTGTGAGTACTCATGGGAACAAATGAACATCTGCGCTGGGCTGCTCCATCACTGTCAATATACTTGACAGGAATTCAGAGATCCAGCCAGCACAGGGAAGCAGTAATTCCTAGAAATCTATTTAACGTCACAAACCGTGTGACAGTTGCATTAATTACAAATATCATCCTACAAAAAAAATAAAAGAAATCTCAATTATTAAAGCCTTAGCCATTGAAGAATCAAGAGGTGAGATGCAGGGTGTTTACTGGAAGAAACAAAATGAAGTTCTAGTCCTGTTTAACCAACTGATTAATTAATTGATGCAAGGAAGGCTGCTAAGAGAGGCTGGAGAGGATACAATTGCTATTACAACAAAGAATGACAAAAAGTGACAACATCACACCCAACTGCACCACAGAAATCAGGTGGAAGAGAAAACGAGATTTCCTCTGCTATCTCCCCAAAGCAGAGGGTATGACTTACTAATACAGTTTTCATTAGCATAAAAGAAACAAATCTCAATAGAGTGATAAATGGATAACAAAGAAAGTGTCTGCTGCACAGTTCCAGGCAGTTTACAGTTTTCAGATCACTGCCATGTATCATATTGTGAAGTCAAAGAAACAAAATGAGAAAAAACCAAACATCTTAAAGACCTAATGTAATAATTTTTTTCCTTTCAGTGGCAAATACCTGTTTTCATGGAGATCGGTCTGCAAACCCCAAGAGGTTAACAGAAGGCTAGAAACCCATCAGCATAGTATTTTTTTGAAAATATAGTAGCTAAAACTTATACAAACATTCTAACTGAGATACCCATAACACCTGTAGACTCATATATAGAACATTGTAAATAATTTTCCACAAAATTAAGCCTTTTTTTCCCCTGAAAATAAATTATTTTGCATTGCATTTCCCACAACACTTACACAGCATAAACCAGATCCTTTCCATGAGGAAATTGCCACCTAATTATTGGACAGGAGTAGTGGCTAAAACATCACTAAGGAGCAATTTGACCGGCACCTTTTACTAACTTAGACAACAATTACCAAGCCAGATCAGTCTTAAACTCCATTTAATTCAAGATGCTACTTTGAGCAGTGTTTAGTATGTCAAAGAAAACACCAGAATAACCTAATGAGTATTAGCTTGGCAAATTTATGGGAAACCACATCTACAGAGCATAGTTTATGAAAGTCAAGTTGAACTCCATTTTATGCACGCCATTTGAAACTGGTTTTATCATTTGGTATGTACCTTTTATTATTTTCAATCAATCTTAAACATTAATAAATTCAGCAACCTGAGAAACAGCAATAATGTCACTAGTTTAAAGCCTCTGTGCACTTAGAAGAGCATAACTTCAGAATGTCCTAGCTTCAGAGGAGTTACCAAGGCGTAGCTGAGCACTGACCCTGACATACTTAGTCCAGACAGTATTTATTATAGTTAGAGTAATACTCTCCCAGTGTGTCACGTTACATCTGGTAAATATACAGTTTTAAATGCAAATTGAGAAGCAGCCTAGAAAAATCAGATTAGGAAGAGAAAAATGTGCTCTGTGCTAAAGAATAAAAAATATGTTACTTTAAAGCTGCCAAAAGGTGAAAAAGCTGTAGGGCATGCAAGCGTGGTGAGACTCGGTGCAATGAGCTGTGGAAATAAGTTATCCTTTCCAACCTCTTACTGCAAATTTTAATTTTTATAATAAAATTTAACCTGCTTACTAAGTAAAAACAGTTCATGTGTATTTTTGAGGTTAAAATGCTTAAACAAAACAACCTCCACTCATAGTTATCTAAAACGAACTGGCATCGTGGGGGTTAACCACGTACCCTCATAAACCTCATGTGAAAGAAAGTATTTTATTTCTAACCTCTGCTGCCAGTTGCTGAAGAGAAGGGGATGCAACAGGGTGTAATGTTGAGTTGCCTCTGACCGGATTATGGAGGCTAACGTAAGCCACAACATTTCTTTGAAGAACTCTCTTGAGATCCTGCAACACAAGCAGAGCAACGGTTATTACTATGTGTCGCTATAATTAAGACTTATTTTTTTCTTTCAGTTCCTTCAAGGGAAAAAATGCACCCTACGTTTTTGTCCTCTGTGAATCTCTAAGTATTACTTAACTACTACTTCTTACAATACGCTGGTATGAACTTCAAAGGGTATCTTAATGTTATTTCTCTGTATAGCAGAAGTTATAATTCCATTTCACACATCATCTCACCAAAACGCAAACAGGCCTGGGAGGAATTAAAAATGATTATACTTGTAAGGCCCAAAATGAAAACATTACATACTGTGAAACAACGTGAAGGCATTTTAAGCTTATGCCCGACAAAAGACAAACTTTAAAAGCAATCATTATCAACAGTTAAATGGATTCCAATTTTTGAAGACCAAATTCAGGTTTGAATTCCGTAACTTTCCCAGTGTTTTCATTTTATTATGTTTTAGACTACAAAAATAGTATGTATGAACTGTTTCAATTACTAACTCTTTTAAAAAAAGATCCCCTTTGCCTTCCCAGTAATGAGTTACTCTTTGCATGAAGTGGCTCTTTATATTGAACAGAAGGGGTGTAACACAATTACATCTGATGTAAAGCTGACTTGAAGTGGAACTAAACAAATTTTGCTTCCAGCCCGGATCTTTTCAATTTGATTTTTTCACCCCATCTTGTTTTTGAATAATAATCATACTGGAAGTATGAAACTTCAATGAGAGCTGGCCGCTCCTCATGCATGATAAAAAACAATTAACTCTTCATTTTATCTACTGTTTTAATTCAGCAGCTGTGAACCTCTCTGCTAGTTATTCCTTTAATTTATCCGCTGAAGTCTACTGTAATGATAGATGATCAACAATACTCTGATGAGGCATTTTCTTTCAAGAAGCTGATTTTTATTCTGCTGAAACTATGAGCCCGAGGAATTGTCTGTGTCGGATTCTGACTCCTTAGCGCAAAGATGTGAAACGCAAATCAGCACTAGCCATGGAGACACTGAAATGTTGATGTAATTAATGTACACACAATTAACGGTACGGTTCTCTTCGTTCGGTATGCTCTTGATTCAGGTCTCCGCATACTAAGCCTATCAATTAAAAATTAGTAACTATTGAACCCCCAAGAAGGAGAAAAAGCTCTCTAACATATCCCTGGGCCCAGGTCTGTTTTGATGTTTCCACTCCTCACCCCCCCAAACCCTGGCAATGCCCTCTTTTACAGTCCTCTGCTGAATTAGGGAAATGAATCGGCTCACAAAGGTGCTGGACATTCAGCCTTCACAGCTAGGGCAACAATTTGCCAGCTTATTGTCACACACGCTCTGCTCCACAGGAACAGCCTCTGTAGACATTTTCACTGTGTTTGCGATGGAGCACATGAATGTACACAGACAGATGTCACAGACCATAATTTCTATGTGGCACTTTCATACTGTTTTCATGCGTTCAACAAAAACATTCATTATTGCAATGAGTCCCTCTAAAATGATTTTACCTCCGCCCATTCATATGAACCGATGTTCCCAAAGGATGTTCCTCCCCACGAGCAGAAAACGATGGTCCGGTCTGGTCTCCAGCCTCTCTTCACCTTCAGCATCAAGGCCTGTATAAATGCTGTGATGATCGCAGTGCTACTGGCCCATTCCTGCCCACCGTAAGTATTCAGACTGTTGTGATGACTCCCAATAATGATGTATCTGTCTGAAATGGTGAAGAAAAAAAAAAAAACCAGACAAGATAATCTTATTTCTTCTGGCTACTAGCGTTAAAAGAATTAAAAAGAAAACAACAAAAAGATGAGCTGTATTAGTAGTCTGTAATGTCATTAATATAACACAATGCTGTCAACAAAGATATCATGTGCAAGACAATCAAACAATATAAATAGATAAAACTGTGAATACTACTTCAAAATAAACTAGTAAATAAATATGCGTACATACTTTCCTAATTTACTCCCTGTGCCCTTGCCTTCATTGATTGCTTATTGCTCTCCTTCCTTGTAAATCTAATATATACCATTTTTAAATCCCGGACTTGGTCATATAGATAATCTAATAAAGTTCCATGCTCACATTAGAGTGTTATGAAAAAACACAAATTAATAACGAGGAAACTCTATCTTCAATATGTATTAGTGTAAAAAAAAAAAAAAAAAAAAAAAAAAAAAAAAAAAAAAGAAAACAAAAGGTATGGTAGTACAATGAGAAATGGAGAAAATACACAAAGTTTTAGCACTCCCTCACCTGGAAGACTGGGTTCAGTGCTCCCCACCCTACCTCAAAAAAGACATTGCAGAAACAGGAGTTGAGAAGCTGGTAACCAGAAGGGTTATAGATCAGGACTTAGACTTCCTCATAAGGAGACACTGAAAAGACCTGGATTGCAGGTTTAGAGAGGAGACATGACAGAGGAATAGAGATAATGAACGATACAGAAACGGTAAGTCAGACCTAGCAACCTTGGTGATAGTGGAAGAAAGGATTTTATCAAATCAAAAGCGAGAAGTTTCAACCTGAAATAAAGAACACGGCTATGGTGATCCAGTAAAAAAACCACATATTTTTCTTTTAGAGAAATTAAATGAGACTTCCTGTGTGAAACGAATTCCCAACTGAAGCATCTTTGAAGGACTGCTTACTGGTTGTGTTCTGATACTTAGTAATGTCTCTTTCTGGTCCAGATCTAGGCTTTTAAAGATGTTCTTTCCGTATTTCAGGATACTGACAGAGAATAGAAGAGTAACTATCAAGCGATGCCAGACCCGTAACAATCTCTGGTGTTATTCGGGTTCCAAAAAGTGCAAAAAGTTTTGATTGTCTGACAGCACTACTGCTCTATCCAAGGGGATTCATTCTTCACTGTTTTCAGTCCACTGGAATGTAGTTACACACAGGTGGTAAAATGCCCACGTTTTATACTGCTTATAAAATTAAATATCTACTCCTCAGTAATTTTTGCAGCGACTGCTGCCTAGAAACAATTTTAACTGAACACCAACATACTTTGATTATAAAACCATTCTCTGTCAAACTGGACTTTTACCAGTTTTGTTCAACAAAAAACATGGCAATGTTGTTTTATAAGGAATCAAAAATGTTTTACAAACAGGGAATCTGTTATGTACCTATAAAACAACATTTTCAGTCAACTGCTTGGGGGGTGTATAGGTATGTGAATGAACATTAATTTCTAAAAGCCAGTATACAAAATGTAAATTTAAGTGTACCTAATAATTTAGTGTAACAAAATGCGATCTAAATCATATAATTTTGCAACTTGCGTGTGGCATCATGAGATGCCTAATTATAGGTTGCACTGACAGTGAAGAATTGTAGGATCTTCAACTCAATGTTAGAAATCAGGAGCAGAAATGAATGGCCTCACAGGCTTTTAAGTGTCACTAACACAGGGTGACCGGACAGGATCGGTGCTTGCCCCGTGTTATAATCTCTGCTCAGTCTAGAACAGCGTATGTGAAGGGGAGTGGAAAGAGACCTTACGTAAAACTGGACCGGACATTTTGACGGAGAAGAAAGCTACAAGCAGCAACTTACTGTAGGAGCTGCCAGCTGAATGAACGTAACAGCTGGTGCCTCCTTTGAAATTCTTCATCTTTGCACATGTCCCCCTCTCGAACAGAGGCAATACCCTGAAGTAAACGGCTACAGGAGAGGCATAGGAGAAAGGATGGTCATGTTTACAGAGACAGCAGCTGTCCTTTCTCATAATCATTTGCTGAAGCATGTAGAGGAAGAGACCGCATGGTAAGAAAAAAGAGAAAGAAAGGACTGGAGATAAAGAAAAAAAATCCATCAAAAACTTTAGAAAGTGGTAAGATGGGATAGGGCTCAGGGTAGTGATGGGCTGGACAACAGGGATTTTTCGTTTAAAAAAACCTAACTTTATACTGTCTTCTCTTGTCATACATTCCCCATTTTCAACCATGTCCAATAGAGCTACAAAATCAGTGTTACGTTTTTCAGGTTTTAAAAGGCTACCAACTACCATATTTCCTCTGCTCCTACAACTTTTAATATCTTGGTGGTATTTCAGATGCTCATTGTTATTTTTGAGACCAAATGTCAAATAAGATCTCCATCACACAGATGTGTTTGTGTGTGTGTGTGTTAGGAGGCCTTCAAGCAAAAAATAATCGACCCTGGGTGATGCTCTGCAGTTTTTTATTAATCACTAAAGATAAATTTTGCTTGCTTTCTGTATTTCTGTGAATATAAAGGTGAATATTTCAGGTGTCTGAAACTAGGAAAACCCCATCAAAACGACAGAGAATAGATTCCATGAAAACACCAAGTATTGACACTGGTTGTGAGGGCATGGCCATAGCATCAACGAGGAAGATTTGAGAAACAAATGAAGGTTTAACGTAGATTCTGTACAAAATGTGATGCATTATATGCTTAACTCATGCCTGCACTAGAAGCCAGTTGCTCTTGTTCAGCAAGACATTTACAGGACAAACTGCTGGCATCTGGGTAGCGCTACTGACTTCATTTGATTCTATAGCCTTAAATTCTTAAAGTTAAGCATATACTGACATAACTTCTTATTAAGAATGCAATAATAAGACGAAAGATTCAGGTATAGAGAAGATAAAGAATTTATCAAACAGAAACTGATGCATGCTTTTTATTATTTATCTTGCTTCTGTTTCACAATTCAGTAGACAATACGTCTAAACGTGGCAGTTTCTACCTTTCAAACTCCATGACAGCTATTTGCAAAACGTTAGCAATAGCAGACTAGTAACTTCAGATAATTGAAAGAAAATAAATCCTTTATTGGAATTAAATTCACTGTGCTAATTGTTTTCTAAGTTGTTTAAAAAAAGTTCTTCTGGTGAAAAGAAACACACACAAAACTGAGTCATTATTTCACTAACAGAAATAAACTAGAATTTCTTCGCCTCTTTCATTTCATCACAAAAATACAATACAACTAGCCCATGTCCTAAGGGACTGCAGATAAATTTGCAACCTTTCTTCTGAACCTAATAAAAGAGTGTTAATCACTACAAATGTGATGATGCCATTTGTGCATTAGGAATTGGATTCTGCACTTTGTAGGTAACCAGCAACAGCGTTCATTCATGTTGCACAAACCCTTCAACTTTTAGGCAAATTCACTTGCAGATGGAATAAGCTCAAAATGACCTTAATTCCTATGATGTCCTGATTATCATATTATCTACATACCGCATCAAAGGAAGGAGGGGGTTTGTGTTTTATGTCACAGTTGCATTTAGAACCTTATTCTTTAATTCTTAAAACATACAGAACAGCAATTATTATTCATAGACTTGTATAAAGATTGTATAAAACAAAATAAGGCCGCAGCAAGTGTGATTAATAACTTAGTCATGGATTTTTGTATACTGTAATTGCATTTGATATTAGATTCTTAACTAAGCCAGAGATTATACTCCCTACACTTTGGTTTCAGTGAGACACAAATTATGTGGGGAAGTTCTGGATTTGAAGCACAAATTTTATCTCAAGATTCTGCTAACATTAGGAAAAAAATAATCAAAACCTTTTCTGAAGTTGTATAGACAGCTTGCATATTAATTAGAATCATGTAATACAGTACACCCTAAAATTAAAACCACCAATATAGTTACTTGGCATAAAATACTAGTATTCTCTATGGTCTATGTGTAATTCCTGCTTGTTATGGGAAAATATGTTTATTTTATCTATAATATCCCCCTGAGCTCATTCCCTGTTTAACCCTTACATTATGTTCTGTCATAAATCAAACCACAAAATGACTACAACAAAGGTGCTCTCCTTCCTCTGCATTAGTGCATTATCTGGCAAAACAGAACCCCGATCCCAGCTATGACTCCCAGCCATCATGGAACAAATAATCGATATAAACGATAAAGGGCTACTTACCAGGAAATACAGATCCTTTTAAATATCCAATAACATTAGAAACTGTCTTGTAAGTTGTGACTGACTGAATATTCAGACTGATTATTTTTTTACCTGTTAGAAAGAAGAACTAAAATTAAAAAGGAAAATTTGTTTATCCATCCAAGGAGTCTACAGGCCGCAGATATAAATCACACAAACATAAAAAAAAACCAGTAAAAACAAAGAAAAAATTGAAAAGGAACCAGAGATTAAAACACAAAATATTACACTATTTTCTTACTCCCATTGTAACAGTAGGGTTTAAAGCCAGAATCTCAAAAGAAATCTCTACGCCATGATTTATTCAATTCACCCAATAAATGCTGCCAGAATACTAAAGAAAAAGAATTTAAGAAGAGTAGGATTTACATAATTCAATGATAAGGAAATCGGTCTCATTCTTTATAGGTTTTTCTCACCTAATCCTTTGCTCAGGTCAATCTTTCAATAACATTCACAAAATTATACCTGGTTTGTATTACACTATTCTGGAGAAAATGCCCTGTGCTAAATCAGACGGGAAAAGTTAGAGCTCTGCATTACTAATGCCTTTGCCAGCGTAGCCTTTGGTGATAGACTTGTGAACTTATGCCAAGAGAAGACAGCTTTTGCTGGCTTTGCTGGTATCAACTGAGGAAATGGTGTAAACACGAAGGCAGAACAATTCCACAACCTGCCAATATATAGGGGACTTGCCAGTATTGCTGTGCCAGCTGAGACTGTAGCCTGGGATAAAGCCAGAGAAAAGTAAACATCTGAGTTAAAAGAGCTTAAAAAAACATTAACTGTCCTTTGTTGAGAACTACTGTCACTCCCTCTGTCCCCAGGTGGGACCCACGTTATAACTATTCTAACTCCTGCAGTTTGTGGCAGTGGGAACAAAACAACTAACTATAGGGAGCTGCGGATACTTTTAAAATGTTTCGTTTGCATTATAATAGAGTGTATTAACATTCATCTCATCTGAAAGGTCATAACTTCCATCTGAGAAAAGTGAAAATATCTTAAACTGCTCTGGCTTAAATGCTAGTGGTTGTCTGACAATAACGACTGTGTCATCCCACACCTTCAGGGGGTTCCTCACACCCAGAGACTGCCCCAGCCCGTGGCAGACCTGCGTTTAAAGGCTTCTTTGAGCCAGAATTCCTTCAGCGTCCATATCCCAACTGTCACAGACCAAAATTAAAATATTCCAGAGATCGTTTTGCTCTCTCTCTCCCAGGCTATTATCCTCCCACAGATGTATTTCTAACAGTTTGCTTCCTGGCTTTGTTTCCCGAGATGTGTGGAATAAGCAAATGGGGAGTTTACTGCAACATGTAAAATAAAAACAACACATCTCTCCAATACTGTTCTTCAAGGTTCATTTGCTGGTACTTCATCTGGTAAATTTACTTTAGAATTCCCTTAAAACAAAATCCAATATATTTTCATTCACTAGTCTTCATTGCTATTTGAAAAAAGGCAAATCAATTGCTAGGATCTTTCTCCACTTTTAAAAAAATGTACAAGCAATATTTATTCTACTGTTTAATCTGACAAATTCTCCTGTTATCAATAGATGTGTCCTCTTTGTGACAACCCTGGTTTTGCTAGAACGCAGCAGTAACGAAAATACAAGCACAGTTAATTAAAAATAAAACGCACCACCCTATTTTGCTATAATCAATCACAGCAACTTAATATTTTCATCTATCAGGCATATGTTGGGGTTTGAGTTGTAATTAACTTTGCCCTTCTGATGTAAGTTACCATCAGGTTTATTAACACCATGTGATGAAGAATTGTGTTCTACAAATCTACAGATATTATTCTACAATTTTTTAAAGAATATTTTATTAAACAAAAGACTATTCCAAAGGTTCCCAGCACTGTAATGTCAACTATGTTCTTCTTTTTTGGTCTTTTAAGACAATGCGAAAGCAGCTCATGGCATCCATGTTGATTAAGCAGTTTAAAATTAATCTAAGCAAGTTACTTCTTACTGCAGCTTCTCACCTACAGCCATTCTGGAACCAATTTACTCTGCTTAAAAAAGATTTTCAAGCCAAAACTGATTTCCTTCCCTTTTCTAACGTTTATAGCGCTTTAGATATATGTTTATTTAGGCCCCATTTCAGACAAAAAGAAGAGAAATTCTTTTGAAGACAACTGACTTAACTTCTTCCTTAATCAACATCAGCTACCCAGTCTTCAACAGACAATAACGAAATAGAAAATTAACTTCTGCCAATACCCATGTTCTAGATTCAGATATTGGAGTTAACAGTCATGTAACACAGTAGTCAGCTTAAAGTGACTTGGGTTTAAAGGCTTAATGCACCAGATGAAAAGGCTGAAAATACTCTTTGGAGTGTACAGCAGAAGTGGAATTTAATCCCCTTTAAACAGTTCTGACAACAAAACTCTCTTCCTAATGCTGTATTTTAAAGATCTTGACAACTTTCTTTTTTTCTGTATTCTCTGGAAAACTAGGAGGTGAATTTAGCTTAACATTATGTGGGATATACTTTTAGTTTGCATAAGCCAAAAGCTACTTCTGAAATAGAAGAAAAGTATCTGTTGTCGATATTTTTTATCTATTTATTTCTTGACTTGAAATCTGTAAATTGTCTCATACCAAATGACTATCTTCTCCTCTCATGATTACATAATTATTTTTAGAAATGCATGATTATTTCCTACTCATCTGATTGACAATTTTAGAACATCAGATGTACAAAACCAACTACTTGTAGCCTGAAAAATTATTTAAGTTTTATTTCTTTTAGTGATTTTAACCTTATCCCAAGCTCCTATCAACATAGAGGAGTCTAAGTTTGAGCCTGATTTTCAAACATGTTGGTTAAATTCTTGAATCCTGATCATGCTAAACACCTATAATCAGGCAGTTTTTTGAGCATTCTGTTGAGGATTGATTTTAAAACGCGTCATTAGAGACTCAGGTTTGAAAATTGACTCATTTGATGCGATTTTTGCTACTCATATACAAGAATTTCCCTACATTTTTCAGTTAGCATCAAGTACTAACTGAATTCATGCATTTCAATAACATAGTTCCTGGATCATAAAACCAGAAGTTATTTGAGAAGACTGCAGAAATAAGGTATATTGAATAACTTCAACTAACCCAATTTTTAACATGAATATAACTCCTGCCGAAACCCACATAAACCACACCTGAATAAAAATACACCAGTTTGAAATCATAATTAAAGTAAAGCTTTCAAACATCATCAAAAATCCATGGCTGTGTTATTTAGGGGTCATTACTTCAGCGTGGATAGTCAAGATAAAATTATATTCAACGGAGTTCTTGTTCCCATCATTCAAAACCCTTATATTAGGCTCTAATAACTCAACTGCTAACTTTTTGAGCACAAGTGCCAAGCTTTTCAGACACCCTTGAAGGCTAGTAATTTTTTGATAAGGAAAGCTACAGTTTTCATAAAGTTATCTGGACCAAGATCTGAGGCTTTAAAGTAGTATCAAATAACATGATATAGCATTATAACCAACAGCACTCAAGGTAGGAACACCATAAGCTATTTACATAAAACAAATGATCAAATATATCATGGATTTCTTATGGTCTATTGGTGATACTGTACAGAATAATATGGACTGGTACATAATATTTGGAATTCCTCGTTAAATACACCAATGTCATAAGTATTCATTAAAACATATGGAACAGCAGATTTTGCTGTCATTTGAAACAAATGCTTCATTTTCATTCGACATTTTCTAGAACAACTGAGTAAAATCCCAAACTATTACTACCATGTTAGACTGCCTCTAAAAAATGTCTTTTAGTTAGTCCTCAGCATTTCATCATGTCAATTTGAGTGCAGAACCTTACCTACACCATATTTTAAATCAGTTTTCAGTTAAATTCAGAGGACTTTAAAGAAAGAAATATAAACATCCCAAGCATTTATGTAACAATATAACTTACATAGCAAAAAATACTACATGCATCATAACTTACATGCTTGCAAAAGCAAATAAACTTATAAAATAGTATATAGTTAATAATTTATATATTACTGCTGAAAAAAAATCTTGTGCAACACTATGAAATTGCATACACAAAAATCAATACTGAATCTATGGCAACGTACATTACTGTTGAATTATAAAATTATTTGTGCAGGAGTATGTCAAAACTCCGTGACCGTATGTCATACTCCTATAACAAAAAGTCTTTACTGTTTCTTATATATGCAATATACCATCTAAATTCAGTCTCCTTGAAATCTAATATCCTGAATTTTTTCCCTACTAGATTTTTACCTGATTAACCAACTATGTTGCCTACTAAAAACTCCTTTTTAAACAGATATTCACAGGTCTCGAAATCTTTAGGTCTACCCTTCTGCCACAGACAGATGGAGATTGATCACGAGGGAAATCCTAGATCTTCCTTATCTTCTGTCCTCTCAGGTGAGAGAGTATCAGTATGAAAATTCACAGTTAAAGCCAATGAGAAAAATTACTTTGAGACCAACTTTGAGACCTCCAGGCTACCAGACTTCTATTAAACACCAATGTGTAAGGTCATTAATGATGAAAAACACTTTGTAAATTAAATTCCACTAGATGGAATGACTTTAAATACTCAAGAGACTCATTGAAATGGGATGATCTGCACCTGAATGAAATCTACCAACTGGCAGATAATAAACAACAAAGGAAGTTTACTGCAACACAAGAGGACTTTCTTCATTTATGTTTATAGGAGTGCTTTAGTTTTATGGCCATCTTCACTACGTCCTAGCAAATCCCCTACTAATACTATGTCTTTTACAGAAAGCTTCAGAAGCGTACACCTTCTCTACAAAACTTCACTCTTAAATTCCTCTTAATTGCCCATTTTTTGGAAAAAATTCATAGGAGCACAGAATTTCAGATTAACGCGGATTAACGACAATGCATAATACTAACCCAAAAGCAAATCTAAGTGCTAACCTTCAACTAACACAAAACTAATAACTGAGTTCAATTCTCACTACGGGACATATCTCAGACATTTCTCTCTCTATCCTCCCGTCCCCTGTCACATTATGTCTCTTGAAAACTGCAAGGCTAAGGGAAAAAAGAGGCAATGTGAGAAAACTATATATAAATGTTTAATCATTACTGATGAATTTGCTGTTCAGCTTTTTGAAACATACTGATGAAAGAATGATGATCATTTTATTCTAACAAATTTTAAGCCAACCAATCATCTGAATTGCTCATTCGCCTCTTTTGACAGATAAGTGATGAGTTCTACGTCAGAAGTGAAATCTCTCTTAAGCTTCTTCAAATCAACAGGAAGGCAAATTCAGCCTTCCCTCTTCTCATACGTACTGCTCTGTTCAGCATTTTTTCTTCAGCTATTATTAAACAGTTATACAAGATTTCTTATCAAGAGGCCAGTTTTTTATCTCTTCCATTAAGGTTGCTACTGAACACTTCAGCATACCCTATGCTCCCGCACGTCTAGTTTCCCCATTATTTCAAGGCAAAATATATCATGATGCATTATAGAATTATGCAAGGCTTCTTACTATAACCCTACTTGCTCAATAAATTAAGATTTTTTAAAAAAAACATCCCACGTGGATTACTGTGGTTCAGAAGCTTTACATGAAATCAAACACAAGCTGTTGTTTTCACCCAGAGTAAGCTGGACACGGATTGGATCTTACTAGACTACTAGCTTGGAATACTCCTTCTTTCCAGAAATTTCCCACCGGGAAATTCCTGCCTTCTCAGGGAAATAAAAGCGACACGCCACACCTGTCACAGAAAAAGCAGAATAAGCTGCTCTTTAGGTGATTTTGTCCTGCAGCCTCCACACAAAGCTTTCTGAGAAACAAGCACAGTGCAGCCTTTTATCTTGCTAAAATGAATGTCATTTGCCAGCTCAAATTCATGCTTTCCTTTAGGCGCTTCAGCTGTTGAAAATTCCTACAATACTAGCAAGCTTCATACATCCTACCTGGAATGGTGAAGCACTCGTTCCTTCCAAAATGACCTTTTCCTGTTTATACAGTCTTTGTCTACTGGTTGCGAGGAAGATCAGTTCATCTTTAAAATATCAGCCACTGATGAAGAGCAACAGTCCTGCCTAACCACAACAGCTTAAGCCATGAAGCACGAGGCCTTTCTTTTTAGCATGTACATCTACAAATGCTAACACCAGTCATAAAATTAATCAACCCTTTTTATGACTTGTTGTATTGTATTCCTATTCCACGGTAACTTTCCAAAAGCAATAAACAAGTGATACAGCACATACGTGATACTACAATGGCTGCCCTTCAAATTTGCTTTTTACTGTTCTCATCACTGAGAGACTGCCTCCCCCTTCCAAGACCACTGCTTCAAATCAATTAATTTAAATAGGCATTGTAATTAAAACATACCTTTTTTTCTGGTGAAAGACAGACCAGTACAAAACAATAATCAGGACAGAATTAAAGTTTAAACTTGTATCTCATCTGGAACATTATCTGGAACGTGTTTCTTTATTAAAACACTGTGCAGTATCTTTGCTAGAAGACTCTGTTCTCACTTTTTTTTTCCCTCATCAGCAGTAGGTTTGTTCTCGCTATACTCTGTATGACTTTGCTAACGGCATTATCTCTGAAGAGATACTCTGAACACATTCCTTCATTACATCTAACTCCACTCAAGGTATTTTGTTCTTATCACAATGACCGTTTTCCTCCATGAAAACAGGGAGGTTTGAAGGTGCCTGAAGGTTCAGACAACACCAAGTTGTTTAATCTAAAGCAGATATAAATTAAGGAACACGGAAAGATGTATCACTGGTTAGAACTATAGTATTATTATTCCAGAGGCAGAAAGAGACACAGAATAACTTTAATATTGCTACTGGTGCCTTAGTGTGAAAATCATATTCTTAGTAGAACAAGCACTAACAAAGCATACTGCAGCACTAACAAAACCTCCCTGGTGATGGTATCTAGATGGAGGGGTTTTTAAGCCAGTATTAAGAATTAGAGCTTAAGCCTTACACTAAGACACCTTTTTTTTTTTTTAAAACCAAACCTTCCTTCTATCAGATTCTAGGGGGATGATTTTTAGATTGTTCATAGTCTCTTCCAGAAAGCTGCTAAGCAAAACATACTCATTGTCAGTTAAACCTCTTAGTTATATACAGTTATAGAAAATGGACTTGGAGTCCTTGAAGAACATTTCATAGTTAGATGAAAATATTATTTAAAAAGCATTACCTTTAGCTGGCATTTGGAGGGGTACACACCTATCTTTTTGGACAGTGTTCTCAGGTAAGGAAACAAGTTTTTTGGCAAGCACTGCAGAAATTGGTTGTACTAACAGCGTTGTGAGGTTCAGTCGATTTTGCCTGTAGCTTCCATCTTAAATGAAAAAGAGAATAGCAATTTAGTAAATGAAAATTAGAAGATTTCCCTTGTGCGTGAACAAAACAAAATAAGCAAATATCTACAACACAGCTTAAAAAACCTGATTTAGATAAGCACTTCTTATTTTATACTTACCTGACTGGGAAGAAAAAGAATATTCCACAAAAATATGCCACAAAAATATTTGTACATATTATAGTATACGGTGAACAGTTCCACAAGAAAGTTACTGTCAAAGAGTCCAAGCAGGTAGTAGATTGTGTGTGACTTAAACACAACAAATCGAATTGTTCTCTAGTTACAGGAATCGGTGAAAAATAGAATTACTCATCAGCAATAACCTTCAAATTCAAGTAAGAACTGAACACATCTTTACAGGGAAAAGTAGACATTTAAGGAGCCTAAAATAATGTGTAAATACTCTCCACACTGACCGATGCTACAACTCATAAGGCTGTTAGGTTTCCTAGGGATGCCAAAATTTTTAACTTCTACAGAAGTTGTTCTATTTCACACTAAAACTGTTTTAAGGGACAAGCTGTCACACAAACGAGCTTTTGTGAGGACTTTGACAAGAAACACACCACAGAGGTTACATGTTGGTGATGAACTGCCAACTTGATGAGACATGCTTCCTTGCATATACTGAAAAGCCTAAAAATTTTATACACCTTCCTCTTTTAAAAAATACAATCTGATCATCTCATTGACTCCAACTGGGTTCAATGCAGCTCAGGTGAATAAAACTTATTTTATAAATGCGAGGGTATCTGTAGTGGAATGTTGAAGGAGGTCTGGAGTAAGAGCCTACTGAACAGACATGTCAAGTGGAAGAAGGTACAAATCTGAAGGCATCAGAATACTTCATTTACGGCTTTAAGATCTTAAGAAGCCACAGCACAAACCTCAAAATATCAGCAGATTCACGCATATTTAAAAATTGCCCTTTTACTGAAAAAAAGTGCGTTTCCAGACTGTCCAACATTTAACTATGGGAAGATTTCTGATGAGATGAGATGAGATATTTTGGGAGACCAACTGACAGAACTGGGAAAAAAAAAGCAAACTCTGCACATGGAAATGCTCTGAAGCACTTCAGGACAAGATGCTCATCTGTTTTTCTCAACTATTTCAGCTGGCCTAATAAAAGCTCTTCCCATGGAAAGCAAGAATATTCTTGCAGACGAAAAGCTCACCATGGAAAAGAGGAGGAGGTTCATAGCACAGGGCAGAAACCAGCTCTGGAATAACCTGAAAAACTCTAAAAGTTTATGATGCCCACATGGAATCATTTCCAAAATTCCAACTAGAGATTCAGAATCCAAGGCCTCTCTCCGAGACCTCTATGAAACGATACCACATTTTCTGTTGATGTGGAATTCTTTATAAGCAGAAGGCAACCTTTGCATTCTCTGTGACTACAAACACAAAGGGAAGAACTCATCAGAAATCTGCAGCACATGTTCTAATAAATTTCTATAAAATGACTAACAGGAGGATTGTTACTGAACCACAAAAAAAAAAAAAAAAATCTAGAACCATCCTTCTTTTTTAAAAATTTTTGTCGTAGAACCTCCTGAGACTTCTGACATTACGCCCTTAATCATAATGCAAAAGTCAACCAAGGCTATAACTTTTAATTATGGGGAAAAAAAAAAGTGTTGTTCAGCTTTACTACACAGTGAAAATGTTATCGGTGTTCACTTTGAAAGAATCAGAAAAATTTTTAAGTAGAAAGGTGAAACTGTCTCAAAACATGGTAATCTAGAAAAAGTTTTGTCTAACTGAAGTTGAGAGGGCTTGAAAAGTCCCTCAAAGTTGTTACTTCAGCAAATTGATGGAAAAATCAGTTTGCTCAAGCTTTGAGTCTGTTTCTACAATCATAAAGAACCCAAAAACGTCCACCAGAGATGTGTAACTGACATTATTTTCTGTCTCTTTTGTCAATCTGCAGCTTCTATTACAGGAGCATTGAAGCTCAAATGTTGCAGATGAAAAGCATCTCTCCTGTCTCCATTTACCCACAACTTGAGCTTCACACCCAAATAAAATGTGAAAGACAAACTTTTGAGAACAACTCACATGAGAAAACCTCCCAAGTTTAAAAATGAATCATTTCATAATATAAGATGGGGCCTGAAGTATGGGATTAGAACAAAAAAGAAGAAAAAAAAATTTAAAATATGGAAAAGGAGATTTGAGTCATCTGGAAGAAAAACTTTCTAATAGGAGGAATTCATAAAGCCTTGCCTAGGCAGGTGGTAAAATCTCTAACAGCTGAAATATTTTTAAAGAAAAGATTAAACAAACATCTGTCAGGAATGACACAGAGATGGTTGATCCCCTCCCTGAGGGAAGGTGCTAGATTTGATAATCTCTTGACACCTTTTCCAGGCGTGATTTCTGCATGGTTCTCTATGATTCTCTAGTAACTGAACTTTCTGAACTATTTACAAAAAAAAAAGAAAAAAAAAAGCAGTATTGTAATTAATATTTAAAAATGCCTTAAGAAAAAAAAAAAAGAGTTACTTTCCCTCTGCCAGCCATTTATTAGTTGTCCTGAGAGTACCTTGCTCAGGAGACTGAGGAAAACTATCTGTGTCATGACCAGGCTTCAAAAGTGAAAGACTGAAGACCAACCTCCCCAGTAAAACATAGTGCACAATGAAAAATCTGGAGATTTCCAGGGCTATGAGTTAAAGTCCAATCATTCAGTTTTTAAATAATCATGGCCTGGTGCTGTACCAGTCGCAGAACAGCGCGGTGCAACTTCATACAGAAACCCGTGCACCAGAAGAACTTTGTGAGATTCTTGCTTGCTCTTTCCCTGCTGGATACCAAACTCCCTGGAGCACACAGTGCTTTCAGGATCTGTGAGCACAACAACTGCTGCGAGAATTATTTAAAATTGAGATTTTGCTTGTATTAAAATTCAGTTTTATAGCAGGAAAACCTTCCAAGAAACAGAATTCCTTCCCCTGTGCAAGGCTAACCGTGCCAGGCCCAAATCTAGAGAACATACTGGAATGCAAGAAGAAAAATATGTTCATCAGTTATCAAGTTAATTTTAGGAGCACAGAAAGAGGCAGTCTTTAGAAAGTTTCTGCACAGAAATTGAGGACTACAATTCTACTATTACAGTGACTGTGTTTTGTGTCTTCTTCTTCAGTGCAAGCACAAGCCTTGAGCATCAAGTTTCCATACAGCTCCGTCTGGGATACGCACTTGTAACCCAGTGTTTTATAGCGTTCTATCACTTAACTTACTGGTATCAGTAACACATCCTGAGATTTCTGAAAAGTTTTTACTGAGAGAATTTAGCAGAAATACTTGTGTACCACATGCCGCTCAATTCTGAGTTAAGGTACAATTCTATCACCGCTTCAACAACTTTTGTCAAAGCTGAAAAATCAGAGCACATGAAACAGAAGAGAGATGGTCACAATCTCATACTTCTCCAGTCAAAGGAATGTTGCTTTACCCACAGCTTCTTCAGCATTATGCTTCTGTTTATTTTTCTCTAAAATGTTTGTGCTATAAGAATCAAATTCCTGTTTGTGTTTATTTAAATTCCAGAGTCAAAGACAGAATACTGTATTTCATCGTTATCCTTTTATTAAAGTCAGCCTCTGCCAGGATCTGATAAAACAAAACGTTAATAAATAAAACCATCTAAAAAGTTTACAGATAAAATTCATTAAAATAATTCCTTTTATGACCTGAAACACTGTTTTAATGATTTCCCCACCAAAATACAGAAAAAAGTATCCTGAGTGAACACTGAACCATAATTGTACATACCCACATCTTTGACTTTCTGCTGCATTAATAACAGAGCAGTATTAGTTTTGAAATATCTGAAGTGAATGGCTCATTAATTTTTCACCTTAAGCTTAATAGAAATTTGACAAACAGTTTTATGCTGAGAACAGACACTCCAACCAGAAATTCACAGCACACAATGAAAGAAAATTAGAGCAAAAAAGGACAGAATAAAGTGCATTTGGTCAAATAAGATGGCTCTGTTGTTCCATTGCCTAAAGTCAAAGTTAGTTCAATGTGTTTCTGTGAAAGATGTATTCTGCCATGGACACATTCCCAGCGTTTCTTCTGCACCGCCCTTCCTCAACACTCTATCTGGTATTAACCGTGAAAAAACCAAAAATGTATAAACTCACACATCATACACATTTATCTTTCTGCTTTGAACCTGTATACAGCTTCCTCCCCAACTTTGCTGACACACTCAACAGCTCTTAGGCTGCCGCTGGTTCTCATGAAGCTGATCACAACCATTTCTTTATGCTTCCCTGCAAAATCAGTTTATCTGTGGTTTTCCTCACATCTAAGCACATGCCGAGACTGGAAGGGACCTACCACAGGAAGACTTCACAGCTGACTGGTGGCTCTAGGCACTAAAACCACATCAGTACTGTTAATAATTCTGCTATCAGAAGCTATTTTGTTACATCTTCAGATACAGCTGCTTCCAATACTGTCCATGACCAGCGTTCTTAAGACAGACGTGAGTCTTCCTACTCAAAAAGCAGCCTTCGATGAAGCTTTCCCAATTAATAGTGCTAGACAAGGCTTGCACTGTCACACTGGCGCATTACACGTCAAGATTTGAGGTTTTCTTGTTGCTGCTGGTTTTGCAGTGCTATTCCAATGAACAGTTTCACAAAGTAACACCTTTTCCTAAGACAAATCTTACTGACTTCCTATATACTTTTCAATGGCACTATCAGTATGAGTACAGCCATACTCCTATGAAATCGCAGAATTTGGTTCAAGCAGATTCTTAGAATACAGATCCCCTCTAACCTCTGATATAAAATGTACCCGCCTGCCACACCTCACACCGTCACCGACACATTTTTTTTCCTTCTTAAATCTTCTCTTTGGACGTGGGAAGAGAAGTAAACTGATTCTGACTGTCACTTCTCGCTGAAAACGGATCCAGTGAGAACGTTGATCCAGAAAAACTGATGCTGTTCTCTAAGCACTTACAAACAGGAAATCTTGCGAAAGCCCCATATCTGGCTCAGTGTTTGGAGTCTGAAAGTTTTTCTGCACATGATGTCAAATGGAGAGCTCTTCTTCCATCTCACTAAAGCAAAGAACATGGTGCTGAACACCTTATTGTGCTTAAAATGGAAGTCAGAATGGATTTTATTAATGGGAAGGAGAAGACTAGAGCTTCAGACTCAGAATCTTGAGAGGTATAAGCTAAAATATCAGCAAGGATAAGAAAAATAACTGGTATAGAAAAACATTACTCAAAAGAAGAGCAGAACCTGGAGCAGATGCTTATAGAGCTGAAGTGGTAACAAGCAGTTTCCTGCTATGTCTTTATTCAGTTCTCTATGAATTATCCACTAGAATTACATTGTGGAACATATGTCATTTTTGAAGTACTTTGCTTCAGTAGCCACTGGTAGTAATAGGAAGGAAGAGAAAGACATTGGCATCTCTTTTGTAAAAAACGTAACTTTGAAATTCTGCAACCAGGGATTTTAACAGCAGCCCCAATTCAGGGCTTTCAAAGCAGCTTTACAGGCAATGAAGCATGAGATGATGAACTGCTCTGCCAACGACAACAGCATTGTGGCAGCTTCATTTCAGGATGCACGATTCACAAATGGACAAGGGAGGCTTAGAACTATGTACTGAGTTGAGATATTGGTAAGAAAGGCGGCTGTGCCTATAAAAGGTTTACACACATGTACAGAAAATACAGACTTAAAGGCAGTGGGGATCACCTAAAAGGAGAGCACTCTGAAACTATCCGAAAAACATTTTCAACTTTTTTCTTCGCAGTACTGATGGATAAAGAGACTTCTTTAAAAACAAAGATATCCCACCACCTGTGATAAACTCCCCAGAGTTTACGAGACCGTTCATTGATACACACAAAATTACACAACGCTATAGAGATATTGTTTTGCGTTACAAAGATATATTCACAGCTTTCTGTTTACATCCCATTTTATCTATGGGGTGGAAGAAATCCGGGCATACATTACCCAAGACTGTCTCTTTAAACAGATTTCTGTTGGCCTTAAAAAATAAAACTAGAAATTCTACAGCTGATATGAGAAGAAAATATACTTCTAGAACCCGCTGTCATCTTTTGCCCTCCCTTCTCAATGAAATGTGCTTAACCAATATGAAAGAGAAAAAAAGTCACTCCCCCACCCTAGTGCAAATCACTCGTCTTAATGCCTACTTAATGTACTTTAACAATACTGTCAGTCTTGTTTCTTTTTAAGATAAATAGAATGAAAAGCAACACATATACTCTGTAAAAGCAAAACTGCCTTGACACACTGACGCAAAAACATCTCATTATTCCCCTTCCCTTCTAAAAATATGTAATAAATTGGCAAGAATAAAAAAAAAAACAGGCAAAAAACTCCTCAGAATACCCTCTCCATTTTGAATCCCCCTTTCCACACAGCTTGTTTCAGTGGCTAATCACTAAAATGACATAAAAGTGGCCAAAATAGAGCAAAATTCCATAACACTTTGACACCCATTGACATGGAAGTAAAATTTTTCCATTTTAAATATCCTATAATTGTGTAACCGGTAAGTCATAAAAAGGAAAGAGTGATTCTTCCGCATATTATAAAAAAGGAAAACATATTCTTATGTCCTAGTAACCATGGAATGTAACAGGGGAGAAAGGACAAGGTAAATCTCAGTTCTTCCTGTGTTAGTCAATGCTTGTCTCACTACTGACCTGAAAGAAAGTCTCTGCTGACAGCAGTCTGGGGCACAGGACGTGAAGTCACACTAAGAGATAAGGTCCAAAGCACCTCCTGAATGAGTTAAGTTTCCCGTTGAACCACTTCAAGAAATCCGCAACTTCTAGCACAATCAAGAGTTAATGGGTTGGTCTTACAGCTTGTTCCCTCATGAAATAAACCTTGTTTTTCTACACTGGTGATGGCCACTATAGACGAAAGAAGCGAAAATAAGACACTGATACAGACTTCCTTCCCTTCAGTGATGATCAAAACTCCAAATAGCAAAATAACCGTCTTGCTGTAGGTGAAATATGTTTGCAGCAGCCAGAATATACATCAGGTTACATATGCCATCACTGCTCTGGTTATGAACAAGCATGGAGTCCTGTTTACCCACAATAATGAGATTTATTGTTATTAAAAATAATAAAAGTCCTATAACACTCTACAAGGAATGGAATGAAAATAGAAAATCTCTAAGAAAACACTGAAAGTGACAGGTTTAAGATACCAATTATTTTGTTTATAGCATGTAGTGAACACTGCAATGACTCAGAATCACGTGCCGTCTGTATATATTTGGGGGACAACATGAAATAAAATTGCATATGCTATCTGTGGTACACTAAGCTTTTCTTACAGTAATATATATGTCTGATTTATTCTTCCGTATTTGTTTGAAACCATGGAAAGTCACAGTTTGGCTTCAGCTTCATGACATATGGGGTCATCCAAGGGCCTGAAGTCTCCCCCTTCTCCCACAGCTTGTTACTTTTTCCTCTCCCCACCCCGCAGTGCCATTAATTGTGCCAGCACAACTGTCTCACCAGCCACACTATGAACCAGATCAGCAAACTTTCTTAAAGTTCTTTAAAGCTAGATCTGTGCCCCACCCATATCCCAGCAGTGCTCTGAACAGATAAATCAGCAGAGTAGAGGGAAGCTGGGACAAACAGGTAGATCGGGTGGCAGGAATTCCTCCAATTCCTCCCAAAGCCTTGTGTTGTCAAACCACAATTCTGGAGGATACTCTTGTCCTCTAGGATGTAAAGTGACTGTTTTCTTGGCACAGAATGACACTTAAATACACACATCAGTTCAAAAACTACTTACAGCTTTTAAATCACAGGTCAGATCCTAATGGACAAATGTCTACATACAACTAGACAATCGGAGTCAAAAGCAACAAGAATCATCTTGTCAACCCAAGGACTATTTTAAAAACTGAACATACGTGGAACCAGCTTTCTGCAGAGATTTTGGCTCTTTCCTGCAAGGGCTGTAGCAAACCAACAGAATGTCTTCCCTGTCTGCTCATATGTAAAAAATGCTGCTTTACACGTGCTCTGATGACTCAGACCTCAATAACGATTAGTGTTCAGTTGGTATTTTGGAACATTGCAGTACTGGTGTATAAGGTATTGACTTTTATTCCGTATGAATACTCTGACTGAAAGTAAGAATTATATGGATGTTGTATTCTGGTATTAAGGTACACAATTGGGTTGTTTAGTTTTTTCTCCTTTTTGTCTCTACACTAGGTTAATGAATGTCAAATCAGGATGGCCTGGATTGCTTTCTCTGCTCATTCTGCATAGCTCTGCAGCTCCCCCTTGCACTATTTGTTTTCTCATCAGCAAAATATTTCTGAAGTTCTTTGTTTCTAACTGTAGATATTAGCATCTCACTCATGAAAAAACCCCAAACAACAAAACAATCCCTTACTTTCTCTTTTGACCGCCATCTGTTAAGCTGCTCCTCAGAGAAATTAGCAAGTTTCCATATTGGATCTCTGAACTGCAAATATGCCATCATCTGCAAAACTTATGAAAATAATCCCCCTTGGAAAAAAGATAATAGTCTCACATAAAATTACCAAAGAAGACTGAAACATAAACAGAGGACATTGTCCAGATATTATAAGAAGGCTGCTCGTGGCCCCTGAACAAACAGAGCAGTCTGGGCAATGTCAGAACTATAGAACAGTTGAACTTGGAAGGGACATGTGGAGATTGCTGAAGGACAAGTCACCCGCTCAAAGCAGAGTCAACTAGAGCAGGTTGTGCAGAACATTGTTCAGTTGGGTTTTGAGCATCTCCAAGCACATGCCAAAATCCCTCTGGGCAACCTCTTCCAATGCTTGACCATCCTCACCAAAAAATAGCTTTCCTTATGCTTAAGGAGAATTTCCTGTTTTGCAGTTTCCTCCTCCATTCCCTGAATATCACTGGAGAAGAAACTGGCTCCATCTTCTTCCGCACTCCCATCAAGTATTTACACACACTGGTAAGATCCTCACAATCTTCTCTGCTCAAGAACAAACAATCCCACATCTCTCTGCCTTTCCTTGTATCTCAGATGCTCCAACCCTTAGTCATTACGCATATCTATTAATTCAAAGTATATCAATACAATTTAAGTTTTAGTTCCAACAGCCACCGGAAATGCAGTGGCGCTCATTTTCAAGTGGAATTCTGACTACACGTATCAAAGCCATAAGAGAAGTTAAAAAACCCCTTCTATCTGGTTGCATCTTGTTCCAAAGGGCTTGAGAGGAAGAATCAGTGTTTTTAAAAAGCCAGCTTGCAATGAAAGTGTTCCAAGTTCTGAGTTTGTTTTTACTTTACTAATCTTTCACCTGCAAGATTAGATGAAGTAGGTATGTTTGGATGCGTACCAGTAATAATTTGACTAAAATTACTGAAGAAAAAAAAATATCCTGGGAAGTCAAGCTCAAACGACAGTTTTCTAGAATGAAGATACAGATGTTCTCAAGATCCTTAATTTATCCTATTTATAGCACTGAGTGGAGAAAGAGTTATGCTCTGAAAATCCTAGAATTCTGGATCTATGGAAATTCTTGTACCATATATTGGCTCATTTCTTGGATTACAGAACAGAGACAAGTAAACCATAATCTATTTGCAGTGCTCCTCGGAGATATAAACACTGGTATTTAATTTACTAAATAACTCGCTTATGTATTTGCAATGTTTATTATGCTCACGCTGACTACTGTAACTGCTGTAGTTGGCTTCAGAAGACTATTACAAACACCCATGAGAACCAGATTCTTTGTGCACAAGAGCACATTGTAGGAGAACATTCATTTAAAACTCCAAATAGAATCCATGGCACTAAATGATTCCTGAACCACCTCTTGTAAGAAGCTCCGCATCCTCACTGGGGTAACGGACACAACTGAGCTCCTGTGACCTGAGATGAGCACGTGAAACAAATCATTTTGTTGAAACAACAGAGTTGAGAAGGTAGTTAATATTGAGGCTAAATCCCCTGAAATTCAAGGACAATTTGAGTTAGGAAGATCAGAAGCAAGGAAAATTTGAAACAAAAAGAAAATGAGGCAATACCTTAAAAAATACTTTCTTGTTAAAGAAGGACAGAGTAGCAGCATCATTTCAGTATATTATATTTAAGGTCATGTCTTAAATTGTAAGTCAGTGATAAACATATTTTTGAAAAATGCTATTTAGGATTATTATACTTAAGAACAACAGCCCCACAAATATAATGGAGATAATTGCCAAATACAGCTATTAAAATTCTGCAGAAAATAAGAATAATATAAATTATTACTAGAAACTAATTAAAATGGAAAGTCTCTGTTTTCAAAATCCAGTGTTTTCAAATTTATTTCAAATGCCAAAGCTAATTTGATATTTGCCATCTCTGAATTACAGTAGCTCTTCACTGATGAATATTACATGAAAATAAATTTCCTACTCAATTCAAAGGAGCCTTCACAGGTAGAAAACAATGTGTACCCAAATCTCCCGCACCACGCTACTTCCAGGTACAGCTTATATTTCCACAGCTGCAAATTACCGCGTTGTATCTTTGCTCTGTAGGAAAAAAAGGGATTTGTTTGTTTTGAAAAACTCTTTTTTTCCTCCCAAGGTTATTACGACATCACTACTTTCTTGTTGTTTGTTTTTTTGGTGATTCCTTCCCCCCAAAAACATTTGTGGCCAGTTTAATCACATATAAATTAATGTATTCACTGACAGTAACCTGTTAGTGCAGTTTTGTGATCTCAGGTTCCATCAAAGCGATACGAAGTATTACACGACTGGCTCTACAATACCTAACATCATTCTTTATAGGCACAGGCACTGTTTCATGCAAGTGTGCAAACTAGCATTTGCAGTTTATTATTAAACTATTTTCTGCCAATAGTGTTGTTAAGTAAGTTGCAATTTGTCCCCAAGTATCTGTTTTCTGCTCAGAAAAAGTATTTCTAGCCACTCAAAGATCAAATATTATTTTCCCACGCACTCGCTGCAGACATTTCATTCTCAAACATAAGCTTTCTATGCGAGCACCTAAGTCAGTGAGACAGAACTGAGTGAACAGCTTAGTTGTCCATCACTCTTCATTATAAGGCCAAAATCCAAGTATTCCTTAACATGATTTCAGGTTACCAATTCATAATTTCATCTGCAGTTCAACTGCAGTAAACAGGTCTAATATCTAGGTAATAACAGATCAGAGGACAAAAATACTACCTTTAGTCTGTAAACAGAACCGATCTTTTTACTGTGCTTTTACTTCACGTGCAGCTTTTGCACAAACAATTATGTGGAAAAGATATTAAATGCTGTGAAACAAGCAAAAATTTACTCCATGAAAAAGCAGAAACTATTCTGTTATTACTCTCTTTTAACAAAAATTCCATTGTAATCGATTTTAGTTTGATCTAGTTAAACAGTTCTAAGTCCTGTTAACTTCTACAAATGGACTGAAAATGTAGCTCAGGACCAAGCATGGAGAGAGCATTTGAAAGATGTTCCATTACTGTCTTGACAGTCATCAGTGCTAAGTACATAATCACAAAGCTACTGCTGAGAAAATGCTAAATACATTTTAATTAAGTAGAGATATATATATATATAAGACTGTACGTTGTGCTTGCACTGATTTGATAAAAAACACGGAAATGAAGGAAATAAGTCCCTTTTAAAAAGTCCGGCCCCTTATGTGATCCAATCTTACGTGTGGCAGTTGAAAAAGCAGCACTGACTCTTGGGAAGTGTTACAGGGCTAAGAGGAAACAGAAAAAGGAAACCTGGAACAATCAATCACCCAAATTATTTAATATATTAATATGAATTTGCTATAGGCCATTATTAATCTTCCTCACAGAATTCTCTCGTACATATAATTAGATAGTACAGGACCTGTACTGATGGAACTTCAAGTATCTATAAGCCTATATAACTTCATCACAAAATTAGATTTTGAGTTATGTATGCAAACTTGCTTAAATAATAATTTTCCCGTCAGAGCTTATTGAGCAGAACAAGGTATTACCTTAGATTAATTCAGCTAATTATACCTCCTTTAAAATCTGTTCAATAATTTTCTGTCTCCTACTGTAACTCAGTAAATATTTCAAATTTTGTTTGTTAACCTTTAGCTTAAGTCCCCAAGAAAAAAAGCCAGAAAGAAATCAATTTAAAATCTAATGAAAAATGGTGTATTATTCTACCACTGGTTGAAACTGTGCGCGTTAGTGTTGGTTCCCTGTATTCTGGCTACTGAATTTGAAAATGAAACAATTTTCTACTGTTCCTAGAAAGTCTTAGTCAACACAATACAAACCTCTCCAAACAACTAGAAACACAAACTCAATTACTACTGTGTTTTTGAAATGGCAACAGGAAATTAAACTGCAACTACAGTATGCATTAATTATTGTGACATTAGCCTTCAAACTGCTCTGGCAATCCTTTAAAAATGTAGATTCTTTTTAAAATTAAGGATAACACACAATATTATGTTAAAGAATTAAGTCACACTTTGGCTTTGAGAAAAGTAAAGATACTCCTTCTGGGACGAGTACTTGACATTGAACAAGTTCTGAGAAGCTTCTTGTCAAACCATAGGTGGATTAAATGACTCTAATTACCTCAACTTAATCATCATTGATAACTCAGTATACAAATTGTAACTTGAGTCAAACTCTAAAGCAATATGAGTACAATAAAATTTCTGACAGCTACCAGAAATGATCTAAGTGTGCAAAGAGTAAAGCTATACCAACCTGCCCTGACATACTACTCATTTACTTCACCTACCCATAATTACGACAGTGACTTAAAGAACATAAAGTAATAGAAAAAAAAAGGAACTGCAAACCATTTTCCTGAAAATCTGCAAGAGATTGAACTCATTAAAGCAACCTTGCAAATCCCCAATTCAACCAAAAACCAATATATATCTATTTACTGCTCTGCTCAAGTTTGTTAGCGTAAGCGATATTATAAACTGTAAGAAACATGTAGGATTCAGACTAAAAGGGGTATAGTATTTATTTTATTGTTCATGACTTACTACTGCTAATTATACACTATTATTAAAGTCAAGAACTTCAAGATCATCCAAAGGAAAACAGTACTAAATTTTAACAAACCGTATTAAAAAATCCTGTACCTCTAAGTGTTTATACACAGTAAGGTATTTTTCACCTAAGGTGAAACTTTGAAAATCTTTTGCAGATTAAACAGACATACGTAGAACAAGAGAGGAATTCTGCTACCCATCAATCCAACACTTGTAGCTTGTAAAGTGAAACAGCACATTCTAACTGCTAAAATATCCAAACCAACAGAAGGCACACAGTAAATGCAATGGCCATTGAACTACATGATATGCATTAAACTACGCACCGAGTGTGATCAAAAGAGAATAGAAAGGCTGATGACAGTATAATTTAAAATGGAAATCAGACCGGCCAAGGATTACTGCTCTGGAAAGTGGTCAAGAAGATTTACATACACTAGACAAAAATGTCTCTAATGGTCAAATATATGCATATTAACATCAACTCTTCTTCTCAAATCACAATGTGGGAATTTGTAGTACCTGGCATGTCCGTGGCAGAAAAAAAAAGAAAAGGAATAAAAAAGTGAGTTCTTACATATTCTACAGCAATATTAATCTTGTTCGGAAAAAAAAAAAAAAGTGGGGGAAAAATCCCAAAGTCAATAAAACTCCCAACACCAAAAATCCCCCGTGAAATCCAACCTCTTTAGGTAAATTACTTATTTACAGAATGATCCATTAAAAGGTAAGGACGATATATTTAATCACAATTTTAAGTAAATAGCATTTAAAAAAAAAAAAAAAGTCAAGATATCTAAGGATCAATGTCAACAAAAGGCAAAGCTGGAAGCTGGAACTTGGCACTTTACCCAATTCAGGTTGGGCTCTGTTCCTGCCACCGCTACGTTACAAAGCTACGGAAGTGGAAGAAGAATCCCAAATGACTTCTGGCAATGCTTTCACCAGTAATACTCCAGCAACCACAGAGCTCAGGCTTCAACAAAACTCTGCATTTAGAATCTAATATTAAGGATTAGTATGCACCTCACCTAGAGTCATTTGTAAAATAAATTCTGGAAGGTGTCTGTAACTATATGTAGAACACTCAGACAAAGAAATGGGGTGCGCCAGGTAAGTGTCACATTTAGTGACTAAGGATTAGAAATGCACCGTGGGCAGTTCCGTATGCCTCGGATGTGGAGCTAGAACCTGTATTAACATAAACGGATTGTCACACACTACATTCATGTGAATGAGTTCTTAAGTAAAACCCAGAGTTGAGTCAATCTTAGTTATTTGACAGATTGGCTAATAGAAAACATACTGACAATGGAGACTTTTCTACAGATTTATGCCTTTTTCATTCCGAAGTCTAATCTAAAAGCTCTCTTAAAAGCAGTTTATTCAAGTAAAGAGGGTGGCAATTGTCACGCTTTTACAATGGTAAACATCTGTAGGATGTTCTGTTCTGTAGGAACAGAATTCAAGATATCAAAAGTGGTGCAGGTTTTCAACTCATTTCACTTCAAAGACAAAGCACCCAGACCTACCTTAAATTGTGTAAATTGTGTAACAGTCATCTTCCTCTTTGCAATGTTTTCAATTCAGTAGGAACTTTAAATAAATAAATAAAAACCGGATATCACTTCTGTTATGTAACCTCCCTGTATTATCTAAAGTTTCTTTCACGTCACTTAAGAAAATGCTTTCCTAAGTTTCTTTCCCTGATCCTCCCTTTCAGAGAGGGAGGGTGTCAAGCCCCCAGTTTCAAAACAGAGTCTCTCGACAATCCATAGTCCCTTGCTTACTTCAGGAGGACTCAATGGCACACAAATTTAAAAGAGAACTATTACTGAGCAACTGACCACAAACGTAAACATTCTGTTATGCATTAAGATAGCTACTCTCTCTTCTCCAGGTAATACTGTAGAATGCTGTGTTACAAGAGCTAGGTAATCTGAATGGATGTTCACAGTCACAAGATGAGATCATTTACTGGTATAAACTACCCCATTTCTACTGCAGTCAATTTACACCTGCTTATGAGTGACTGAACAAATATTCACATTCTCAGGTTAAGATCCCCAAAGTGCAACTGGAAGTATAAAAATATTTTGAGGAATGCTCATTTTCAAAAACCATTTTAACCTTCAAAGAAATAAGGACTTAAAAATGAATTTCTGAAAAGGATGCTGAATCATTAATCATATTTCAAAACCTTGAGTTAAATATTTACATGTAGTGCCCAGTGTGCAGGTAATGACTCGGAGGCTGACATTCAGATATGATCTTCACATTCAAAAAAATTAACTTCAGAGAACTATAATACAATTATAAGTACTTTTTGGCACTTCCAAAGCACAACAACTTCTCCAGTTGTTTTTAAATGGCAGGTTAACGTAGCTGGTTTTGTTAATTATTTTCCAATACTTTGTGCATAGTCGTGCAGTGGTATAATCTATACTAAATACACGTGCTTTTTAAAGTAGGATTTCAAGCAATCAAATGCTAATCTGCAATTCTAAAATGCTATCTCATACATTATTTGCGCTCATTACGATGAATTGCAACAAATTTGCTCTGTTCTTTCTCCTTTTTTTCCAATATAACGTTATGAAACATATAGGACTTAGATAAAATAGAATTTAGTTACATACTTAATTTTGTGTTCAATGTTTCTTACAGATCTTCACGGGACAATGTATTCTAAAGTTCAAACACTCAGAACATATTGAAGCATCCACTACGCACTTATTATTAATCAGTTAATCAATCTCATTTATTAACTACCAGAAAATACCAAACGCTGATGATATTGAAACTATTTTTTTTTTTTTTGATGCTAAGAGAACCGAAATAATCTTTCTCAGTAACCAAAATTATTACATACTAATACTCTCACTGCTCCTTTTCTGGTCAAGAGCTATAATCTGTTTGTCATAAATAAGCAGGGTTACAGAATGAATAGTTTACCAACAAGAAACAGTTGCAATGGCCAAATGGGAACATGGCAAGGTTAAGCGTTAAAATATATCCCAAAATCAGCCAACGATGTTAATCTGTGCAGCTGCTCCTTCCTAAAGCAAGGGATTTAGTTTACCTTGCACCAGCCGAACACCACTATCAGCTACAATAAATATAACCCTAACGGGGCAATGTAACCAGGGACACCACATACCTCATAAAGCATTTTGCTCCATTAGCTTAGTTCATCATTACAGAATAAAAACATACAATTTACTAACCAACTGACAGACAACAGAAGTATAAAACAGAAGTTGCACGGAGTAACAAAAGAATTACTGCTCTCGCATTAGAAAAACATTAAATTCTATAAAAATTATCTTTTCATGCAAAATATTTGTATTTGGGAAATACTTCACCTCTAGAATGACATTAGCTGTCTCTTCGAAACAGGAATTATATTCACTGAGGATAAAAGTAAATGTAGATTAAAGTAGCAGATGTAGCAGGGAAAACTTGCTAGTTCTATAGATACTACTATTGACAACAGAAGATTAAGATTCTCTTTCAAATAACTGTGGGGCTTAGTCTACAATAAATAACAAGTAATGGACAATAAATAGCAAGATGTCGTTCATGACGACAGACTAAAATGAGCCTTTCTTCACTAATGTCTTCAAAATGCTTACTGGAAGAAGTTTTAAACACAAACGAGCAAGCAGTATAAGGAGGGGCACAATTCAGCTGAAATTTTGCCTACTCAAATGGAGAGTAATTTAGAGAGCAGTTCTGCTATTAACAAGACCAAAGGAATTTAGCCAGGTTTTACAGATTGCTATCTCTTCTTGAATATTGCAGACCCCACCAAGGAGTGGATAGATGGATATATATAGTCTGAAATATTTTAC